>CM022301.1:314808480-315163480 GCA_011799875.1 Thinopyrum elongatum
TATAATTTATCCTATTGCTGATAGTAGATGGGTAAGTCCTGTTCATTGTGTCCCTAAGAAGGGAGGTATTACTATTGTTCCTAATGATAAGAATGAATTGATTCCACAAAGAATTGTTACAGGTTATAGAATGGTAATTGATTTTCGCAAATTAAACAAAGCTACTAGAAAAGATCATTACCCTCTACCTTTTATTGATCAAATGCTAGAAAGACTATCCAAACATACACATTTTTGCTTTCTAGATGGTTATTCTGGTTTTTCTCAAATACCTGTGTCAAAAGATGATCAGGAAAAGACCACTTTTACTTGCCCTTTCGGTACCTTTGCTTATAGACGTATGCCTTTTGGTTTATGCAATGCACCTGCTACCTTTCAAAGATGTATGACTGCTATATTCTCTGATTTTTGTGAAAAGATTGTTGAGGTTTTCATGGATGATTTCTCCATTTACGGAACTTCTTTTGATGATTGCTTAAGAAACCTTGATCGAGTTCTGTAGAGATGTGAAGAAAATAATCTTGTTTTGAATTGGGAGAAGTGCCACTTTATGGTTAATGAAGGTATTGTCTTAGGGCATAAAATTTCTGAAAGAGGTATTGAAATTGATAAAGCTAAAGTAGATGCTATTGAAAAGATGCCGTGTCCTAAAGATATCAAAGGTATAAGAAGTTTCCTTGGTCATGCTGGTTTATATAGGAGGTTTATTAAAGACTTCTCTAAAATTTCTAGGCCTCTCACTAATCTCTTGCAAAAAGATGTTCCTTTTGTTTTTGATGATGATTGTGTAGAAGCATTTGAAATACTTAAGAAAGCCTTGATTTCTGCACCTATTGTTCAACCACCTGATTGGAATTTACCCTTTGAAATCATGTGTGATGCTAGTGATTATGTTGTTGGTGCTGTTCTAGGACAAAGAGTTGATAAGAAATTGAATGTTATTCATTATGCTAGTAAAACTCTAGACAGTGCCCAGAGAAATTATGCTACTACTGAAAAAGAATTTTTAGCAATTGTATTTGCTTGTAATAAGTTCAGATCTTATATTGTTGATTCCAAAGTAACTGTTCACACTAATCGTGCTGCTATTAAATATCTTATGGAAAAGAAAGATGCTAAACCTAGATTTATTAGATGGGTTCTCTTGTTACAAGAATTTGATTTGCACATTATTGATAGAAAGGGAGCTGAGAACCCTGTTGTAGACAACTTGTCTAGGTTAGTAAATGTTCTTGATGACCCACTACCTATTGATGATAGTTTTCTTGATGAGCAATTAGCGGTCATAAATGCTTCTCGTAATACTCCATGGTATGCTGATTATGCTAATTACATTGTTGCTAAATTTATACCACCTAGTTTCACATACCAGCAAAAGAAAAAGTTTTTCTATGATTTAAGACATTACTTTTGGGATGACCCACACCTTTATAAAGAAGGAGTAGATGGTGTTATTAGACGTTGTGTACCTGAGCATGAATAGGAACATATCCTACGCAAGTGCCACTCCGAAGCTTACAGAGGACACCATGCTGGAGATAGAACTGCACACAAGGTATTGCGATCCGGTTTTTATTGGCCTACTCTCTTCAAGGATGCTCGTAAGTTTGTCTTGTCTTATGATGAATGTCAAAGAATTGGTAATATAAGTAGACGTCAGGAAATGCCTATGAATTATTCACTTGTTATTGAACCATTTGATGTATGGGGCTTTGATTATATGGGACCTTTTCCTTCCTCTAATAGGTATACACATATTTCAGTTGCTGTTGATTACGTTACTAAGTGGGTAGAAGCTATTCCAACTAGTAGTGCTGATCATAACACTTCTATTAAAATGCTTAAAGAAGTTATTTTTCCAAGGTTTGGAGTCCCTAGATATTTAATGACTGATGGTGGTTCACATTTTATTCATGGTGCTTTCCGTAAATTGCTTGCTAAGTATGATGTCAACCATAGAATTGCATCTCCATATCATCCTCAGTCTAGCGGTCAAGTAGAATTGAGCAATAGAGAGATTAAATTGATTTTGCAAAAGGCTATTAATAGATCTAGAAAGAATTGGTCTAAGAAACTTGATGATGCATTATGGGCTTATAGAACTGCTTATAAAAACCCTATGGGTATGTCTTCATATAAAATGGTTTATGGAAAAGCATGTCACTTACCTCTTGAACTAGAACATAAAGCTTATTGGGCTATTAAAGAGCTCAACTATGATTTCAAACTTGCCGATGAGAAGAGGTTATTTGACATTAGCTCTCTTGATGAATGGAGGACCCAAGCCTATGAGAATGCCAAGTTGTTTAAAGAAAAAGTTAAAAGATGGCATGACAAAAGGATACAAAAGCGTGAGTCTAATGTAGGTGATCATGTTTTGCTATACAGCTCTCGTTTAAGATTTTTTGCAGGAAAGCTTCTCTCTAAATGGGAAGGTTCTTACATTATCGAGGAGGTCTATCGTTCCGGTGCCATTAAGATCAACAACGCCGAAGGCACAAATCCGAAGGTGGTAAACGGTCAAAGAATCAAACATTATATCTCAGGTATTCCCATAAATGTTGAAACCAATATAGTTAACATCGTAACGCCGGAGGAGTACATAAGGGACACTTTCCAGAACGTTTTAGACTCGAAAAGGAATAGGTATGTGGTATGGTAAGTAAACCGACTCCAAAACATTTCCAATGATAATTTTTCTCCGTTTTGGAATATTAAAAAAATTAGGAAATTTAAAAGTAGTCCAAAAGAGACACGAGGCGACCACAAGGGTGGAGGGCGCGCCCTACCCCCCTGGGCGCATCCCACTGCCTTGTGGCCATCTCGTGTGCCCTCCGGACTCTGTTTTCTTGCACAATACTTCTTTTGGTCGGTAAAAATTCATTATATAATCTCCCAAAGATTTTGACCACCGTACCACGACAAAATTTCCTTTTCTTGTTTCAAGCTGTTTTTCTGACAGATCTAGATCGCCATGACGTCTCCAAGCACACCCAAGGACAAGATTTTCGAGAAGGTCATTAACCCTTACCTCACGGAGGTGCTGCAACACCCTCAAACCATCGAGATGCGTGAGGGGGTGCTGCACATCCATGATGTTGAAGGGCCAAAGAAGACCGGAAGCATGGAGACAAGACTCGAAGCAATGGAGCAGCAAGTTTTCAAGTGCCAAGGGATGGTGGAACGTGGACTCAACGCCAATCACTTGATGATCGCGGAGTTCACCAACAATCACAAGCTGGATGCCAAGAACATCGGGGAGGCCATCTTCAAGCTTCATGAGAAAATCGAGCATCTCCAAGCCCAGATCTATGACCTGCAAAACCAAAACTGTGAGTATAAATACAGATTTAAGAGGATGAGTTTGGCTACAGATTTGAGGATCCCGGAGACTCATTCATCTTTCTATGATGGTGAGCCTATGCCTTGGAATATGGATGACAAGCCTACTGCATCAACAACTCCATCATCACCACCTCCGAAGAAAGAAATCTAAATGCATGGGTATGGGCACTCCCCTTGGCAAATGCCAAGCTTGGGGGAGGTGCCCCGGTATCGTATCACCATCACACTTTTACCTTTATCATTTTTCTTAGTTCGATCCTTTTGGTTATATCTTGATCTAGTAGAATAAAAGTTTTAGTATGATCTAGCTTTGAGTTTTGTTTAGAGATCTATCTATGTAATCAAGTCCGTGAGATATATAATAAAGAGTAGTTTTGAGTTGAGGGCTTTGCTTCCTTGCTATGATCTAGAGGGAATAAAAATAATAGAAAGAATAAAAGAAAGAAATAAAAAGATCATATGTTGACCTTATGGAGAGTAATGACTTCACATATAAAGAGTATGATGAATAAAAGTTGTTGAGAGTTGACAAACATAGTTTTGGTCATTATTGCAATTAATAGGAAGTAATAAAGAAAGAGAGGTTTCGCATATAAATATACTATCTTGGACATCTTTTGTAATTGTGAGCACTCATTAAAATATGACATGCTAAAAAGTTGATGTTGGACAAGGAAGACAACGTAATGGGTTATGTTTTCTTATTTCCGAATAGAAGTTATATTGTCATGGATCCTCCAACATGTTGAGCTTGCCTTTTCCTCTTATGCTAGCTAAATTCTTTGCACCAAGTAGAGATACTACTTGTGCATCCAAATATCCCTTAAACCCAGTTTTGCCATGAGAGTTCACCATACCTACCTACGGATTGAGTAAGATCCTTCAAGTAAGTTGTCATCTGTGCAAGCAATAAAAATTGCTCTCTAAATATGTATGATCTATTAGTGTGAAGAAAATAAGCTTTATATGAACTTGTGATATGGAAGAAATAAAAGCGACGGACTGCATAATAAAGTTCTTTATCACAAGCGGCAATATAAAGTGATGTTCTTTTGCATTAAGATTTTGTGCATCCAACCATAAAAGCGCATGACAACCTCTGCTTCCCTCTGTGAAGGGCCTATCTTTTACTTTTATCTTCTACCCTTATACAAGAGTCACGGTGATCTTCACCTTTCCTTTTTACACTTTTTTCCTTTTGGCAAGCACTATGTGTTGGAGAAAGATCCAGATATATATATCCACTCGGATGTAGGTTATCATAAAGTATTATTGTTGACATTACCCTTGAGGTAAAAGGTTGGGAGGCGAAACTATAAGCCCCTATCTTTCTCTGTGTCTAACTGAGACTTTGAACCCATAAGTATCACGTGAGTGTTAGCAATTGTGAAAGATTAAATGATAGTTGAGTATGTGGACTTGCTGAAAAGCTCTTGTATTGACTCTTTCCGATGTTATGATAAATTGCAATTGCTTCAATGACTGAGATCATAGTTTGTTAGTTTTCAATGAAGTTTTCGATTCATACTTTACATTGTGAATGAATTGTTACTTCGGCATAAGAAATTATATGACAATATATGTTGCTGTTCTAAAGATGATCATGATGCCCTCATGTCCGTATTTTATTTTATCGACACCTCTATCTCTAAACATGTGGACATATTTTTCGATTTTGGCTTTCGCTTGAGGACAAGCGAGGTCTAAGCTTGGGGGAGTTCATATGTCCATTTTGCATCATGCTTTTATGTTGATATTTATTGCATTATGGGTTGTTATTACACATTATGGCACAATACTTATGCCTTTTCTCTCTTATTTTACAAGGTTTACATGAAGAGGGAGAATGCCGGCAGCTGGAATTCGGGCTGGAAAAGGAGCAAATATTAGAGATCTATTCTGCACAACTCCAAAAGTCCTGAAACTTCACGGAGTGTCATTTTGGAATTAATAAAAAATATTGGGCGAAGAAAGCACCAGAGGGGGGCCACCAGCCATCCACAAGGGTGGAGGGCGCGCCCCCCTGCCTTGTGGGCCCCCTGTCAGGCTCCCGATGCCCATCTTCTGCTATATGGTGTGTTTTGACCTAGAAAAAAATAAGAAGGAAGCTTTCGGGATGAAGCGACACCGTCTCGAGGCAGAACCTAGGCAGAACCAATTTAGGGCTCCGGCGGAGCTGTTCTGCCGAAGAAACTTCCCTCCGGGAGGGGGAAAACATCTCCATCATCATCATCAACAATCCTCTCATTGAGAGGGGGTCAATCTCCATCAACATCTTCACCAGCACCATCTCCTCTCAAACCCTAGTTCATCTCTTGTATCCGATCTTTGTCTCAAAACCTCAGATTGGTACCTGTGGGTAGCTAGTAGTGTTGATTACTCCTTGTAGTTGATGCTAGTTGGTTTATTCGGTGGAAGATCATATGTTCAGATCCTTAATGATAATTAATACTCCTCTGATTATGAACATGAATATGCTTTGTGAGTAGTTATGTTTGTTCCTGAGGACATGGGAGAAGTCTTGTTATAAGTAATCATGTGAATTTGGTATTCATTCGATATTTTGATGAGATGTATGTTGTCTTTCCTCTAGTGGTGTTATGTGAACGTCGACTACATGACACTTCACCATGATTTGGGCCTAGGGGAAGGCATTGGGAAGTAATAAGTAGATGATGGGTTGCTAGAGTGACAGAAGCTTAAACCCTAGTTTATGTGTTACTTCGTAAGGGGCTGATTTGGATCCATATGTTTCATGCTATGGTTAGATTTATCTTAATTCTTCTTTTGTAGTTGCGGATGCTTACGAGAGGGGTTAATCATAAGTGGGAGGCTTGTCCAAGGAAGGGCAGTACCCAAGCACCGGTCCACCCACATGTCAAATTATCAAAGTAACGAACGCGAATCATATGAGCATGATGAAAACTAGCTTGACAACAATTCCCATGTGTCCTTGGGAGCGCTTTGCTTTATATCAGTGTTCGTCCAGGCTTGTCCTTTGCTACAAAAAGGATTCGGCCACCTTGCTGCACCTTAGTTACTTTTGTTACTTGTTACTCGTTATGAATTATCTTATCATACAACTATCTATTACCGATAATTTCAGTGCTTGCAGAGAATACCTTGCTGAAAACCGCTTGTCATTTCCTTCTGCTCCTTGTTGGGTTCGACACACTTACTTATCGAAAGGACTACGATAGATCCCCTATACTTGTGGGTCATCAACCCACTCTTTTGTATTTCAAGGATTTTAATTATGATAATTGTTCTTTGATAGATTGTATTTCCTTGTTGCAATCCATGTTGAATTCTCCTCATGCTTATAATCAAAATAAAGCTTTTACTAAACATATCGTTGATGCTATGATGAAATCTTTTGAAGAAAAACTTGAGTTGGAAGTTTCTATCCCTAGAAATCTTTATGATGAGTGGGAACCTACTATTAAAATTAAAATTAAATATTATTCGTGCCATGCTTTGTGTGATTTGGGTGCTAGCGTTTCCACGATTCCAAAAACTTTATGTGATGCGCTAGGTTTCCGTGAATTTGATGATTGTTCTTTAAATTTGCATCTTGCGGATTCCACTATTAAGAAACCTATGGGAAGAATTAATAATATTCTTATTGTTGCATATAGGAATTATGTGCCCGTAGATTTCATTGTGCTTGATATAGATTGCAATCCTACATGTCCTATTATTCTTGGTAGACCTTTCCTTAGAACGATTGGTGCAATTATTGATATGAAAGAAGGAAAGATTAGATTTCAATTTCCGTTAAGGAAGGGCATGGAACACTTTCCTAGAAAGAAAATTAAATTGCCATATGAATCCATTATGAGAGCTACTTATGGATTGCATACTAAAGATGACAATACCTAGATCTATGTTTTATGCCTAGCTAGGGGCGTTAAACAATAGCGCTTGTTGGGAGGCAACCCAATTTTATTTTTATGTTTTTATGTTTTTGGTTCTGTTTTTAAATAAATACACATTATTACCTCTGTAGTAATTGTGTTTTTGTGTTTTAATTAGTGTTTGAGCCAAGTAAGACCTTTGGGATGGCTTATGGTGATAGTTGATTTGATCATGCTGAAAAATAGAAACTTTTGTGTCCAGTAACATAATTGTTTAAATTCACTGGAGCGTGTAAAAACCCTGAATTTTTTACACAAGATTGTTATACAAATTTCCCAGGTTGTGCGAATTGCTTAGAATTTGTGGAGTTACATAAGTATGAGAACAATTCAGATCTTCGCAGACTGTTCTGTATTTGATAGATTCTGTTTTCTATGTCTTGTTTGCTTATTTTGATGAATCTATGGGTAGTATCGGGGGGTATGAACCATGGAGAAGTTGGAATACAGTAGATATTACACCAATATAAATAAATAATGAGTTCACAACAGTACCAAAAAGTGGTGATTTATTTTCTTATACTAACGGATCTCATGAGTTTTCTGTTGAATTTTGTGTTGTGAAGTTTTCAAGTTTTGAGTAAAGATTTGATGGACTATGGAATAAGGAGTGGCAAGAGCCTAAGATTGGGGAAGCCCAAGGCACCCCAATGTAATATTCAAGGACAACCAAGCATCTAAGCTTGGGGATGCCTCGGATGGAATCCCCTCTTTCGTCTTCGTCTATCGGTAAATTTACTTGAGGCTATATTTTTATTCACCACATATGTGTTTTGCTTGGACTTTCTTGTATGATATGAGTCTTTGCTTTTTAGTTTGCCACAATCATCCTTTCTGTATACACCTTTTGAGTGGGACACACATGAATCGTGAATTTATTAGGATACTCTATGTGCTTCACTTATATCTTTTGAGCTAGGCAATTTTGCTCTAGTACTTCACTTATATCTTTTTAGAGCATGGCGGTGGCTTTATTTTATAGAAATTGTTGAACTCTCATGCTTCAATTATATTATTTTTAGAGTCTCTCTAAACAGCATGGTAATTTGCATAGGTTATGAATTTAGTCCTAATATGATGGGCATCCAAGAGGGATCTAATAAAAACTTCCATATAAAGAGCATTGAATACTATGAGAAGTTTGATTCCTTATGATTGTTTTGAGATATAAAGATGGTGATATTAGAGTCATGCTAGTGAGTAATTGTGGATTGGTAGCAATACTTGGGTTAAAGTTTGTGATTCCCGTAGCATGCACGTATGGTGAACCGTTATGTGATGAAGTCGGAGCATGATTTATTTATTGATTGTCTTCCTTATGAGTGGCGGTCGGGGATGAGCTATGGTCTTTTCCTACCAATCTATCCCCCTAGGAGCATGTGTGTAGTATTTTGTTTCGATAGCTAATAGAATTTTGCAATAAGTATGTGAGTTCTTTATGACTAATGTTGAGTCCATGGATTATACGCACTCTCACCCTTCCACCATTGCTAGCCTCTCTAGTACCGTGCAACTTTCGCCGGTGCACTACACCCATCATATACCCTTCCTAAAAACAGCCATCATACCTACCTATTATGGCATTTCCATAGCCATTCCGAGATATATTTCAATGCAACTTCCACCGTTCCGTTTATTATGACACGCTTCATCATTGTCATATTGCTTTGCATGATCATGTAGTTGACATAGTATTTGTGGCAAGGCCACCTTTCATATTTTTTATACATGTCTCTCTTGATCATTGCACATCCCGGTACACCGCCGGAGGCATTCATATAGAGTCATATTTTTGTTCTAAGTATCGAGTTGTAATTCTTGAGTTGTAAGTAAATAAAAGTGTGATGATCATCATTATTAGAGCATTGTCCCATGTGAGGAAAGGATGATGGAAGCTATGATTCCCTCACAAGTTGGGATGAGTCTCCGGACTTTACAAAAATAAAAGAGGCCAAATGATGCCCAAACAAAAAATGAGAGAAAAGGAAAAAAATGAGAGAAAAGAGAGAAGGGGCAATGCTACTATCCTTTTACCACACTTGTGCTTCAAAGTAGCACCATGATCTTCATGATAGAGAGTCTCCTATGTTGTCACTTTCATATACTAGTGGGAATTTTTCATTATAGAACTTGTCTTGTATATTCCAATGATGGGCTTCCTCAAATTGCCGTAGGTCTTCATGAGCAAGCGAGTTGGATGCACACCCACTTAGTTTATTTTCGAGCTTTCATAAACTTATAGCTCTAGTGCATACATTGCATGGCAATCCCTACTCACTCACATTGATATCTATTGATGGGCATCTCCATAGCCCGTTGATATGCCTAGTTGATGTGAGACTATCTCCTTCTTTTTGTCTCCTCCACAACCACCATATTCTATTCCACCTATAGTGCTATATCCATGGCTCACGCTCATGTATTGCGTGAAAGTTGAAAAAGTTTGAGAACATCAAAAGTATGAAACAATTGCTTGGCTTGTCATCGGGGTTGTGCATGATTTAATACTTTGTGTGATGAAGATGGAGCATAGCCAGACTATATGATTTTGTAGGGATAACTTTCTTTGGCCATGTTATTTAGAGAAGACATGATTGCTTTATTAGTATGCTTGAAGTATTATTGTTTTTATGTCAATATTAAAATTTTGTTTTGAATCTTATGGATCTGAACATTCATGCCACAATAAATAAAACTACATGGATAAATATGTTAGGTAGCATTCCAAATCAAAAATTGTGGCACCCTGATAGAGGGCCGACGCACGCCAGCCCCAGGATAAGACATGGCGCACGTCAAAGACATGATACAGTAATTCCAGGCATAAAATGGCTTTATTATATGAAATGGAGTATTACAATACTGTTGTTTACAATAATATTACATGGCTCCAAGGCTAACTAAAATGGCAGCGGAGGTCTTGGTTCAGCGGCAACGTCTCTGGCTGGGCTCCACAACTCACAGGACTGGCTGGGTTACGATCTAGCACGACGGATCTTCTCCTGCAACTGGCCATGTGCAAGGCCAGGTGAGTACTTTGAATGTACTTGCAAGACAACCAAATACATAGCATCCAAACAAGCAGATGACAAAGCAAGCCCTATGCTATTATAAGGATTTATTCTAAACATGGCATGGAATTAACAGGAGAACATGGATCAAGCATGGCATAACATGGATCAGGCATATCAACTACATAACATAGCATGGCAATGATCACATTAGGTGCTTAAAGTGCTTAATGTTACCGAATACCAACTTACTCTCTTCTGGGTTGTCCCACAACCCTCGGAATAATCATGATCCACTGAGCACTTCCGAACATAAGACAAGTTCTTCCATCATTATTATCTTTGTTATGGTTGACCACCTAGTGAGGTCTGGATGGGCTGTCCAATACCGTGGACGCGGCTATTCGAATAGATTTTACACTCTGCAGAGGTTGTACACTTTACCCACACCATGGAGCACCTGACCTTGTGATCCCATTCGGGTGGACCAACGTTGCTCCAACGAAACCTGCCTAACCCATGACTCCTCCATCGTACCACCGACAATCATACCCTCCCAGGGTCATGTCCTGGGTGGCCCCTGTGTCACTCTTGACACCTGCCACCGTCGTGGCCAACACAACTGTCCCAAACGGGGACTCCCAGGCTAAACAATCAACTGGGCTCACAAGGTTATCGCCGCCTACCTGATCAGGGCAGCACGCACGCATAACCTTCCCTAGTTGGTGGTACCGGTGAAAGAGCACAAAGCTAGACCAAGTCAAGGCCGTCCCATACCGGCAAATGTGGCTGCACGAATAAGCCCGGACATGTGACTCTGGATCAACCAGCTAAGTTTGGTTTATAAATTCAATTTAACATCTCCATCATCGCACCATTACCTCAACAATTATAAGTGTGAACAGTCACTTAGCAACAGCATAGCCACATCATAACAACATTGACAAACATAGCATAAGATCAAATCATGGTACTAACATGATAAGGGTATTAGCAAGATTGTTGCTAGCATGATAAAATATGGCATGAAAACAAGTCATGACATTAGATGAAAAGTAATGCTAACATCTATTACAGATGACATAACAGGTGTATGCAAGTGTAGACTAACAGGTGATACAGATGTACTACGATGAATACACAGGGTGCAAGCAAAGTCATCACGCAAGTCCGGAGCTCATGATAAGAGGTTGGCTTGCCTGGGGGTCGATGAATACACCGGGAAGAAGTGCGATAAAACTCCGGAAAGATTTGCTGGAAAGGTTTCCCTCTCAGAGGGGCTCAATCGGAGTTACGGTCGTGGAGAAACGGTCATTCATTCGTTAAGCGCAAAAACAAACAGAAACTGTCCATTTCAGTGCTTAGCGAGTGAACGTTCACTATATAAGCAGTTGGGCCGGCAGCTGAGAATATCAAAGCATACTTCTGAAAATACGCTACTGCACAGAGAAAATGTATTCTCTTCTGCAGTTGCAGCTGAATACGCTTTGACAAGTGGAAGGTGTATTATTAGAAATGCGCTTCAACTTAACCTGACGCGCGGGCCCGGCCGAGTCAACGCTGTGTGGATGATGTGCGGGGCCCCCTTACCTCTTTCTCTCTCTCTCCTCCTTTTCTCCTCTATCTGTCATTGACCCCGACTGAAACAGGGGCCGCGGCGGCTCGGGCCTGGCCGGCCGTCGGCATAGCTGCCGCCTCGCCGCTCCAGAGGGCCGGCCGGCAGGCTCAGAAGGTTGGCCTCTCCTCACCGCACCCGTGGGTGGTTGCCTAGGCATCGGGCGAGCTCAAAGGAGGGATGCCTGCGAGCGGCAGTACGGGTGGCCGTGGCCACCGGAGGAACTGCTCCGGCTGCGCCTCCCCGAAGGAGCTGAGGACGGAGGCAGCTTCGAGGGAGTCAGGGGCGTCCGAGGGCAGAGAGGAGAGGGAGGGAAAAGGGGCTAGGGTGCAGGGTAGGCCGAGGGGACCGGGCGACGGCCTTGCGGCCATGGGCGGGGAGAGGAGCTCCGGGGCTCGATTTGGAGGGGGCTGGGCTTATACTAGTTGCTCGTGGTCGAGAGGGGCTCGGGGGCGCGCTTAAACAGCAGCGGGGAGAAGCTTCGCGGTGGCGCTCGCCGACGACCGAAGCTTCGGGTTACGCGGTGCCGCGGCCGTGTCGCAATAGGGCGTCAGGGACACGCGGAGGGAGGGCGTGATGTCGGCAGGGTCCCTGGAGGAGCAGAGGAGCCCGTAGAAGCTTCAAGTGAGCTCGCGAGCGCTCTGGCCGCATGGAAATGGGGAAGCAAATGCGGTTTTCGACACGGGCACGGCGATGGCGACGCAACCAGGGCAAGATAAGGCAGGCTAGCAGGGGGAAATTGACCGCACAAGCACGGGCTAGCTACTGGACATGACAGGGACGCGAGAGGCAGAGGGAAACGATGATAACAGCGGCCGTGGTTTCCAGAGCATGCTGTTTGGCTGGTCTGACCTGTGGTCACCGCGTGAATATGGCGGTGCCACGCTGCGCTCGATGCCAAATCATGTCTGGGACACTCTACAACCTTCCAGCAGACGACTTGATCACTCAGACAGTAGTAGTGAGCTTTGGTGTGACTGAACGATGGTCAAACAGGAAATGGCAGCAAGGTGTGTGTGCTATGGTGTGGCCACCACAGTGCACCTCTTGGCCTGATCTTTAGGCAGGGGTTGATCATCTACTAGGGTGACTAACTTGGCAAAGTTTCAGCTCAAATGGGCAAAGCTAGAGGGTACTTCCTTTGTAACCTTGACCACTAAAGAGATGAAGATGAGGATGCTGGGGTCAAATGGCTAGATGAAAATGGCCCAAATTTTGAGGAGACCAATGATTTAGGCATATGGAGGTACTGTAAAAATTTCATACCATTTGCATAAGTAGAAATGGTACTTCCTTCACAGTGCTCCAATCTGGACAGAAACTTGGAAAATTTGCTAAGGAAAATTGGCTAGATGAAATGGGTTGGTTTTTGGTGTCCAATGGTAATATATCATAATGAATCACCCTGCAAAATTTCAGCCCAAGGAGATCAAGGAATCAAGCACTTCCTTTGCAAACAGGAAATCTGGAAAGAATTTGCAAAGTGGTGTTGTGCTCAAAATTTAATTGGTGGAACTTGTGATGTTGATGTAAATGGTGAAGATATGGATAGGATAAGCTCCACAAATTATTTGGGATCTTTCCTAATGACCAAAATGGTAGTTCCTTTGGAAAGGCCCCAAATTGAAATATTGGCTTTAAATAGGAAAAAGCAATTTCCCCTATTTAATTATGGCCAATATTTTTATGTGAGCTTAATATGATCACAAAGAATATCTCCACAAGTTTTCATGAACTTTGGAGATGGATAGATATTTTCCTGGATTTAATTACTCAGAAAGGCAGAAAAAGGAATTAATTCTAGATGAAAAATATTGCATATGACTTAGCAATATTTTTGCACATCTAGGGTTTATGAGTGAAGGAGGATCTCTGGGAATTTTGGTAGGATCATCTAAGCAAGGAAAATGGTAGCTCCTTTGTAAACACAAAGGCAGGATTTCCAGTTCCGATATTTTGGAACTAGGGTTTGAATGAGGTTCGGGGTTTACTGACGGAAGGGTGGCTGGCACAAGAACATGGGAAAGGCATTGAGAGGTTGAGGATTTTCTGGATTCACTTGGTCACTCACCAGATTCTAGAGGAAAAAAAATCGGGAGAGGAAAGCTAGGAAGGAATAACAGCACAAAAAAATCGATAACCCATTTTTTGGGGTGTTACAAAAATTCTGTTTTTAACATTTACCTACTCGAGGACGAGCATGAATTAAGCTTGGGGATGCTTGATACGTCTCCAACGTATCTATAATTTTTTATTGTTCCATGCTATTATATTATCTGTTTTGGATGCTTTATATGCATTAATATGCTATTTTATATTATTATTGGGACTAACTTATTAATCTAGAGCCTAGTGCCAGTTTCTGTTTTTTTTCCTTGTTTTTGAGTTTTACAGAAAAGGAATACCAAACGGAGTCCAAACGAAATAAAACTTTTGCGATGATTTTTCTTGGACCAGAAGACACACGTAGGACTTGGAGAGGAAGGCCGAAGAGTCCCGAGGGCTCCACAAGCCCTCAAGGTGCGCCCTAGGGGGGGCGCCCCCTGGCTTGTGGGCCCCACGGGAGTCCTCCAACCCTAATCTTTGGCCTATAAATTCAGAAATATTCCCAAACCACCAGAAGCGTCCACCGAAATACTTTTCCGCCGCCGTAACCTTTTGTACCCATGAGATCCCATCTTGGGGCCTTTTCCGGCATCCTGCCGGAGGGGGATTTGATCACAGAGGGCTTCTACATCAACTCTATTGTCCTTTTGATGAAGTGTGAGTAGTTTACCACAGACCTACGGATCCATAGCTAGTAGCTAGATGGCTTCTTCTCTCTCTTTGATCCTCAATACCATGTTCTCCTTGTTGTTCTTAGAGATCTATCCGATGTAATATTCTTTTGCGGTGTGTTTGTCGAGATCCGATGAATTGTGGATTTATGATCTGTTTATCTATGAATATTATTTGAATCTTCTCTGAATTATTATATGCATGATTTGATATCTTTGTATTTCTCTTTGAATTATCGGTTTGGTTTGGCTAACTAGATTGGTTCTTCTTGCAATGGGAGAGGTGCTTAGTTTTGGGTTCAATCTTGCGGTGTCCTCACCCAGTGACAAAGTAGGGGTAGCGAGGCACGTATTGTATTGTTGCCGTCAAGGGTAAAAAGATGGGGTTTTCATCATATTGCTTGAGGTTATCCCTCTACATCATGTCATCTTACTTAAGGCATTACTCCGTTCTTATGAACTTAATACTCTAGATGCATGCTAGATAGCGGTCGATGTGTGGAGTAATAGTAGTAGATGCAGAATCGTTTCGGTCTACTTGACATGGACGTGATGCCTATATTGATAATCATTGCCTTGGATATCGTCATAACTTTGCGCTTTTCTATCAATTGCTCGACAGTAATTTGTTCACCCACTACTACAAGATGCTGCTAACGCGACACTACGATCAGAGACCCTTTGACGAAACTGTGTGTGATGCATTAATCTCAAACGATGATGTAAAAAAACCATCAAAAAGATGCAAAATGTTTGCGATGGCGGATACATCGAACACGGTTCAGATTTTAGTTGCGTGTGTGATGCAGGGCATATGGTTCAGTTCAATGAACTATTTGCGATGAGGTAGAAGAACAAAAACGAGCAGCCAAATGCAGGCATGTGCGATATACGACATATAGTTCAATCAGATTAACTATTTGTGGTGAGGCGGAACACCAGAAATGGGCAGCCAGATGAAGGTGTGTGCGATATACGGCATACAGTTCACTCTGATGAACTGTTTGTGATTAGGCAACACAACAGAAACGGTCAGACAGATCAAGGTGTGTGTGATATACGGCAAACAGGTTCCTAATCAGAAATGTGTGCGAAGACCCATAATAACATAGACAATTTCTGCTAATAAGTCGTGTCTGTTGTGGGCAAATGTTTGCTGGTATATGATTGTCAGCGATTGATGAATTCATCACCGATGGGTTTCCTAGTATGGTCTGTGTGCGTTGTCATTGCATACAGAACAACAATATATGTACTTATAAGGACTTGATTCCATAACCAAATTGAATATCCAATTACATAGGTGGCTAGTAGACACATGACCTTTGCACACACCAAAGTATGTTCAAAAATGCCTAGAAAACTCAAACAATGCATAAAAAGGCAAAACAAACGCTGAATAATTTCATATTTTTTAGGACGACACTCCTATAGTTGCATGTTGCCTCTGAAAATAAATCAAGGTGGGAAGAAACAACGTATGTCGTTTCGCATACATATAGGTGACAAGTTCCCTCTCGGAACCATGAGGCTTCTTGAAAGAAGCTCCGGTTTGTAAGAAGTTTATACCAAAACTTGTCCCAAATTGGACTATTTTTTTACCACAGCATGTTGGTGCCATGTCATAACACCATGCGATGTTTCATCATTTTGAGGCGAGTTTTGGATTTACAATAATTTTAAAACCAGGTTTCTCAACGTTTACTATCGAGTCAGCACCGCCCTGGATAGGCTTTTTCCTCGTGGATCCCAAATGTCAGAATCCAAATCTGCCACTACCATGCAGCTTCTACTATTAAGAATTACATCCCATTTGGTGTGCTAGCTGAAAATGATTTTGGTGGGTGCAGGCGGGCGCTAAGAACTTGCGGGTTCTGTAATGAACAAAGATCAAAGCCCAGTATGAAAGAAAATATGGGTCAAACCCTAGTTGAAGAGGGCAACAATGTCTAACTCCAGCTTACAAAAGGTACAAAAGCACGAGGACTAATTGTTCATCACGTTTACACATAACCCGGATTGAACAGGGCAATAACATCTAACTCAATCAAAGTTTTTAGCAGTCACAATCAAATGGATCGGTCCGATCCATAAAATCAAGATCCCGGTACAAAAGATCTACTAGTCCATGATGATGACAAGTTGTTGTAAATATAAGCCGAGCACGATCAGAAGCCCTTAGGTCCACCTGAAACTTCCTTTTATGCTGTTCAAAATACAGTTTCGTGAGAAATTTCTTGTTGAAAAACTTAATCCTCAGAGACAATAGTGCCCTCGCATTCCTCATGAAGAATGTGACAAAGCTAGTGTTTAGATGGTTGGATGCATATCCTTCCACCGTTATTGTCTTCAAACGAATGTTATGAGATCTGAGAAAATCCTTGTGCTTCCTCTGCCATCGATTGGTTAGACCTTTTTCTCGAAGTCCTAGTACCTAAATAGACATGAAGATTGAAAACAGTTAATGTCTAAAATAGAGTATGTCGAAGGAGCGACAGCTGAACGGTTAATTCTAGTACATTATATATGGGCTTTCAATGTGTGTGAAATCATCACCTTTATATACAAATTCTCCAGACATGGAAAGCATCGCAGCAAGCCAATAGTGGTGTTCAGATCAAAACACCCTATATAAATATATAAGGTCTTGACAGAATCCAGCACCCCTGATACACCATCTATGGACAAGCTCTTCATTCAGCATAGAACATAATATTAGCAACGAAAGTGTACTCCAAGATGATATTTAACTTATGTGCACAAATGAAAAATGCAGATTACTAAAGTGTACATTGATAACATACAGTACCTGAACAAGTGTGGAGCCAATCACCAACTTGTAACCTTCAAACGGATGAGGAAATACATCCAAGGTCTCAAGTTTAGGAGAAGAGACCACAGTTATTTGTGAATATTTATAACAACAATCAAGGAGCAACCTTTGAAGTGAAGGGGCATCTTCGATGATGAGCTCCTGTCCTTCAAAATGAATTCCAATGCTTACAAGGTGAGGCGACTTTATTTTGAGACAAGGGATATGGATTCCTAGTCCAAAAACAAGCACCAAATCCTCCAGTGCAGGGCAGCTGGAGTGGATGATGCTGTGAAGTGAGGCCACCGACAGATCAACCAACACAAGCGCAAGTTTTTTCAGCAGTGGGAGTCGAAGCATTTGTACCAGATTGTCTGCTAGATGGCACCGGGTCAAGGTGGTGGTGTGGAGAGAGGAGGAAAACCATGAGATGGGCATCGGTGGTGAGGGCACAGATGCAGCTCTTGGTGGTAACCTATCGCTGTAGTAATGGTAGAACTCAAGCTGCTGGAGTTTATCGAATTGACGGGATGTCAGCCAGGCGGCCACCGTGTAGGGTATGTCCAGCAGGTAGCATGCCGGGATGCAGATGCGTTGAATGGAGCCCTGGTGGGAGGAGATGATGGCTCCGGGGAGTTCAGAATCATCATCGACAGATAGCTGATGACAGTCGAGATTAAGAGGCGCGGCGCGCCACTGAGTGTGCCACCGAGATGCGAGGACTTGTGTGCGGCAGCCATCCTTGGTGGGGAGAAGGGAGATGATCTCCCCAAGGATGCCGTCCGGGAGATCGCTGATGCGGTCCACCGGAGATTCTGCTAGTTCCTCAGGTCCGGGGGGGGGGCGTGGCCGCTTCTGGCCATGCAGCCAGGTCCAGATCTACATCCGGCGGCAGTACTGGCCGGAGCCTCATTTGTGTACATACCAATCTGAAAGAAAAAAATGGCAGAAACATACATGTAGGACATTCAAAATCAATTATCAAGATTTGACAGAAAAAAGGCACAAACATATATGTAGGACATTCAAAATCAATTCTCAAGATCTGGCCATGAATTATTAGCACGCAAGCTAACCCTAGTCGGATTATTAGCAAAAATCATTTGTACAGAACAAACAATTAATCACTAACTCTATACGGATAACATTCAAACAATCAATACACTACGTGCATCTAACGGATCTTAATTACTCTAATTTCATGGACTGAGAGAATATAACCATAGGATTTGTATTCCAAAAAAATTAGAGAGGGGGGGCGTAACCAGAGAAAACACATGATATGTTTGCCGCACAAATGGGTATATAGATGACTAACCGGTTTTCCGTCGAAGTCGTAGTCATTCCCGGAGTTGCTGTTGACCTCCAGCTCCGGCTGGGGGGGCACGACGGCGCCGATGAAGTCAAGGTCGTGCTGCTACCCGTGCGAGACCTCGTCGGCGGCGACGGCAAACTCTGTGCCCAGCTTCACGCGTTGCGTGGGTGCTTCACCAGCCCCGGCGTCGCCACTCCCTCCGATGGTGCACTTCGGCGGCATCCTCATACACTCCAGAGTCCAGACATTGGTGCCCACTGTGGAACGGGGGTGTGGCCGCCTATTACGGCCAGTGGCTCGAGCGCACAATTAATACGGACTAGTGGGAGCAAGGCGGGCGGCGGTCCAAGGCTGTCCCGCCTCCCGGTGAGTCTGCGCGGCAGACTTCTGCCATTCCTACCATCATTTCACACAACTACTCGCACGCCTCTCGGTGACACTGTGTAGCGTAAACTCCTCCCGTCAATACGCACACCTGCACGCATGCCTCCCAGTTTGCCTGCGCGACGAACTGCTCGCATGCGTCCCGTCAACTCACGCCTGCTCGCACGGAACACGGGGCGCGTGGCAGCATGTATATTTTTTGGTTTATTGATGATTCATTCTGCCGCTTTACTGCTTAACTGAAGCATGGCACGGTCTAACACACACGGTCCGAATAAATAATCCTTATGAGATATTGGTTGCCAGTTATTAACAATCTCCCATTTGTAAGAAGATTATATCAAAACGTGTCTGAAATTTGACGAAAAAATACAATATCACAGTCTACTGGTGTCCATATATGACACCATGATAAGTTTCATGAATTTCAACTAAGTTTTGGATTTACTGAATTTTAAAAATCTATATTCTCAATTTTTTGAAATCTCTTGCACGGGGAAACATGCACCCAGGGTCACATCTGATTTTGCAATCCATTTTGGTGCACATGTAGCTCAAATTTGATTTTTTGCACATTAAATCCCTAGGAAATCAATCAATGTATAAAAATGGTCGAATGATGTCTTTTTTTTAAAAAAATTTAACACGACACTCCTTTGGTCACATGTTCACTGCAGAAAAAGTTTGACATGCCTCGGAGTGGCTGTGGTGGTGCGGGATGTGTGTGTCTGTCTGTGGGGGGGGGGGAGGGGTCTGGCAGTACACTCGAGTCGTGAACCTCCGTGTGGGATTATTGATCATTTTGTGAGTCATATATGCCACATCAAAGTCGTGAATTGATTATTTAAAGCATTACACAACACTTTCATACATACATGTTCGGGCCACATGCATGCATTGGTGGTCCTCTCAGACACTCTCCCTCGTGCGGTTATCAGCGACGTGCCCATTCGTTAGCTCGCAAAGGTTTTCAGTTTCCACCGACAATGAGAGGCATTTGACCAAAAGGTGGATTCATCTTGGCATGTGTGTGGTGTGGATCATGGTGAGATTCCATATCAAAGTTCGAGCACGTGCGTACACACCCTCCCACCGGCTTGAAGTGAGGGGGCTACGCATCGTGGGGTAGTGCGTTTCCGGTTTGCGAAGCATGTGCCACGTCAAAGTTGTGCATTGGGTATTCAAACATCACATAACACACGGGCACATGCACGCGGTGGTTTTGTCCTATGACACTCACTCGCATGTGACTCTCTCTGTGGGCCCACGAGGTCGTCGTCGATCAATTGAACGTACAATGAGAGAGAGAGGTTAATTTGACCAACAAGGATGGTTCTTTTTTGGTTTGTGTTACGTATATGCATGGTAGGAGTATGTACATGTCAAAGAGGGGGCAACATGAATACTCTCTATATATGTGTGTCATAACCTCACTCCATGTGGGGACTTTCCGGTTCCCGAGGCAGGTGCCACATCAAAGTTGTACATTATATTGGTATTCAAACATCATGCAATACCATGCAGGCAGTGGTTGCCCTATAGGAACTCACTCGCGTGTGGTGCTTCCATCCATGGGCATGCGAGGTTGTCCTCCATCACTTTAACCCAATGAGAGAGAGGTTAATTTGACCATCAAGGAATGATTCTTTTTGGTTTGTGCTATACAGTAGAAGTACATATATACCATGCGTAGAATGGGGGCGTACATATAACACATACCACGCATCATCAACCTCGCGCTCTCTGTGGGGACTTTTTGGTTTCCTATATATGTGGTGCCACATCAAAGTTGTGCATTGCGTATTCAAACATCACACAAACACCTCTTTGGGCCACATGCAGACGGTGGTACCTAGTCCTATATAGGATGATCACTCGCGTGCGACGTACACTTCGCTTTTGTGCTGGGCCCGCGAGTTCGTCGTCCATCACTTTGACCCAGCGAGAGAGAGGTACGTTGGACAAACAAGGAGTATTAATTCTTTTAGGGCTGTGTTACTAGGTGTATAGTACGTGTCGAAGGGGGGGTGACCAGCATATATATACTAGGTGTCACATGAACCTCACTCTGTGTGGGGACTTTGCGGTTTTTGAGGCAAATGCCACATCAAAGTTGTGCATTAGGTATTCAAAACATCACAACCACACACCTCTTCATATATATGTTCTGGCACACATGCAAGCGCGATGGTTGTTGTCCTATATATGGCACTCACTCACGCGGTTATCGGCAATGCTTCCATCTGTCGGCCCACTTGGTCCATCACTTTCACCGACAACGAGAGAGGTTAACTAATTTGACTTAGGGGGGATTAATTTTTTGTTTGTCTCATGATATATAGATCATGATGTGAGATTACATATATATAATAGCGCATGTGTACACATGAATCCATCCCGCTGGATCGAAGGGGGGGGGCGAGCACACGACACGTCATGAACGACCTCTTGCTCTGTGTGGGGACCTCTGCGATTTTCAACGCATGCACCACAGCAATGTTGTGCATTGGGTCGGGCATTCAACACATATGCATGCATCACACACCTCCATAAATATGTTCAGGACACACGCATGCAATGGTTGTCTTTGGACACACTCTCACTCGCTTGGTTATGGGCGGCAAGCCTATATATATTCATGGGCCCGCGTGGACGTCCATCATTTCGACCAACGACGAGAAAGGTTACCAGGGTGGATTCTTCATCTTTGCTTCGAGTTACCGTACAGTAGGTCGACCATTCCAAGTCTAATTAAGTTTGAGCGCATGCTACGCGGTGTGAACCCTCGCTCAGTGTGGGGATTTTACGGTTCCAAAGCATGGTGCCACATCAAATTTGCGCATTGGGTATTCAAACACCACACACACCACCTCCATATACATACTTGGGCCACATGCACAGAGTGGGTTTGTCTTCATATAGTACTCCCTCGCGAGGTTATAGGCGACAAGCTAGCCCATTTTGCGGGGCCGTGCGGACGTCCATCACTTTGACCAACAACGAGCGGGAGAGGTTGTACGACCAAGTTGGATTCTGCTTGGTCCGTGTTACAGTACGTCTTGGTGCGATGCCCTCCCCCCGACGTGTGTGTGGGGGGGGGAGGGGCTACTTCGCACTACCTGCAACCTCCGTGGGGTCGAGGAAGTGTTAATTTGCAAGGCACACGTGCCACATGAAAGTTGTGAATGGTAGTTAAATATCACACCACACCCTTTTCATACATATGGCAGGGCCACCCGCATGTGGTTCGTATGTGGTCTCACCCATCTCGTGCCACAAGCACACATTTGTGGGTCAGCACACGGTCCACTTTTGTTGGGAAGCGAAAGGGGAAGTTTGACCATATATATATGATGGACTCCTATAGGTTTTGTGTTACGGTAGGGTGAGATTTCAGACCTAGCTATTTGGGGGCATGCATTCGTAGCTAGGATTCCCTTACCGCCGACACAAAGTGGGGTTCATAGGGGGTGGCTGAATAGCAATACTGTGCTTTTGTGCGACAGGTGCCACATCAAAGTTGTGCATTGGGTATTTGAACATCAAACCACCCTTTTCATACATATATTTGGTCCACATGCAAGTGTGTTCATGTTCTGAACCCCTCCCGCATTATTCTTTTTGCCAAATTTATAAACAGCACACGAGTTGGATGTAGAAACCGTCTGCGATTGGGTACACAATAGACACGGTTCAGTCAGACTACCCGTGTGCCACGCCCGTGCCCTGCAGTCACTCACATCAGCACAGAAGATTGGGCTCCACAAGGCTTGCCTCCTGGTCTCAAAAATATCTACTACCTCGTAATCTCGAAAATATCTACCGCCTGGAAGGTTTTAATGTTTGATAGCACATGGTTAGTATGTGCGGACCGTGTGCGATGTCTATTACTCCCGCTCTGCTTCAATCCCTTGATTCAAATTTTTAGTAGCCCTGGCATTTTACTCCCACCTCTGCATCCCATGCAATCTCAAAAATATCTGCTCGCCCTTGATTCAAATTTTCAGTAGCCCCGCCTTGTTACTCCCGCCTCTGCATCCCTTGCAATCTCAAAAATATCTGCTCGCCCTTGATTCAAATTTTCAGTTGCCCCGGTATTTTACTCCCGCCTCTGCATCCGTCGCAATCTCAAAAATATCTGCTCGCCCTTGATCCAAATTTTTAGTAGCCCAGCATTTTACTCCCGCCTAGTAAAATTTTCAGTTGCCGTGGTATTTCCTCAAACACCACCTTGCCCCCCTCCACACACACCACACACTCCCCAAAACCTCCGCTCACACAAACACACACCACCCCTCCCTCGCTTGAAACCATTGGTAGGTCGCCGCCATCGCCGCCGCCGCCGCTGCCTCCATCCTCAACCTCTGCCTGTGTGCCGGGGAGCTTGAGGAGCCAATGGCCAAAAAGAGGTTTATCGCGGCCTCTTCGCCCGACGCCGGCGAGTTGGCCGTTGAGGTGTCCCCGTCGTCCTCCGCGGGCTCTTTATCGATCCACAGTCGCCGGTTGCCTGATCCGCCCGCCGCCGCGCCCCTACACCGGTTCAAGGACTTCCCTGTCCTCCCTCGGGCCTGGCCACTGATGAGGTCCTACCTCAGGGTCTGGCAGCGGTGGTGGGGGATGTGGGTCGCCGAGATTACGGATTGGGAGACCCACACCCGCAGGTGGCTCGGTAGCTTCCACACGGCCGAGCTCACGGCCATGGAGTACGACCGCTGGCAGGTCCGCTACCACGGCGCGGCGACTAGGCTCAATTTCCCCTTCGGCACACGTCCGGTTGACCTTGTTCCGCCGGAGCCAGGGGTGGTAAGCTCGGCTATGGCGCGGGAGGACCGCGAGGCATGGGAGCGCCTCGAGGCCGAGGCCGCCGACGAGGCCTACATGCAAGAGCTCCGCCAGCAGCACCCAAAGCTCGTGGAGGCGGAGCGGGTGGTCTTTGCCGGCGTGGAGGGCGGTGAGGTTATCGTGCTCTCCTCCGATGACGAGGTTGAAGGAGGCGAGGACGGTGACGTGGAGGGTGTTGAGGTGGGCGGCGAGGACAAGGAGATCGACGTCGACGAGTGGAGGAGTGTCTTCCCCAACGACCCCGACGACGGCACCGGCCCGGACCTGGCTCGCGGCACACCGTACCTGACGAGGAAGGATTGGCTCGACCTCCACTTCGACCGAAAGTAGTTTAGCTTAGTTTAAATTTATGTTTTATGTTCGGTTATGCAAAACTATCTATGTTTATGTTTGAATGCATGCTACTTTCGGTTGAACCTGCTTTGAACTTGATCAAATTGAAGTTTACAACATTAAGTTTAGGGGATCGACTAAAAACGGCCAAAAATTGCTGGAGTATATATATATCCACTAAGGGTTTTAGTCCGTTAACTTTTAAAGGATCGGCTAGAGATGGCCTTATGCCTTGTTTATTTCAGTTCTTCACAATGTGATGCTCTATATGTGCAACTATTTGCCACGCAGTTCAATTTCACCAATAACAGTTTCAACAATACCACTATAAATTACGATATTTGGTTGCTCTTAAGGATGTTGCAGTTAACATGCCTTTTCGGTTTTTAACAATAACTAGTGTACTTTAGACCTGCACAATACCAGTTTGAATGACTATTTGCTTGTTTTTAAATGTTATGCCTGATGCAGTTAACACACCTTTCCACTTCTTGTTTTGCTTAACTAGCGTGCTTAAACCTGCACACTGAAGCTATCATTTGTAGATTATGTTTTCTACCATGGATATATTTGGTTGATGTTTAGCCTGTTGTGCTTAACATGCCTTTATATGTACTCATACAGGACAATATTGAGAACAGTGTTGTTTTCCATCGAGGTTAGTTTCATCGCATTGCTTATATGTACTCACTGTTAAGGATATCGGTAACTGGTACCATATAGCCTAGGGGCTGATAAGGGATTAATCGTCGAATTAGACATTTCATTGAATATATCTGTAACCCATTTATCAGTAGGTTAACTAGGGCCATATTTAATATATCTGAGGCTACATAGCAACATGCATTGTACTGAATGACTAAATATGCAATCCCAGGCTACATAGCAACAAGGAAGAGTGTTACCTTAATGTTCTGATGATGTCTAGATATACATGTAATAAAATCTTATATAATGGGATGGAGGGAGTATTGTCCAACATCATTTTGCAATTGTTGTTTAGCTTCTAATATTAACTTGGTGCTTTTAGGTACGTATGGGGGAATGAGATATTCATGAACCAGCATCAAGTGAGGAAACTGATAAAGATTGTTATTAAAATGGGTCAAAAGATGTCAATCAAACTATTTGTTTACACTTTATGCAAGACAACAGTGAACTGCAGGATGGTAAGTAAGAACTCTGTAGCCTTCTTTTTACTGCCCGTAATGAGTTGTGTTAGATGACAATGTCTGAATCTTTTTTCCTTTGCAGTGGATCCTGAAGCAGTTTACTCAAGATTACCTCTCAAACTACATGATTGGCGGCCGGCCATCACATGGGGTTGGACTAGAGTCGTGCGTGCCTTCTGCTTCCAGGAGAGCACAATAGGGCCATTCTACTTCACCTTGTTCAGCAACCAGAATGTCTGTTGCTTCTTTCTTTACCATCTGTAATAGTACAAGTATAGAACTCTGGTTCATCATTCTTTATTTGGTGCTTATGTAATTCTTGAACATATGTACCTGTGAATCGAATAATACGTTGGTTGTTTGAACTTGATGGATATGAACAAAGCTATAGCCTACTTTCAAGTTCAAATTAGGTACAATTTTAAATAGCAGCAATTAAATTAGGGTGAAATTACGGTCTGTAGGTCATTACGGCGCACACAGTCTATAAAGCACATCGTGTGCGATATACATCATAATCCGACACGGTTCACAGAGAGGAAACGTGTGTAACAATGCACACAGTTGCCGTTTGCAAAGCGTGTGTGATGTCAGACACTATCACAAACGGTGCGGGAAAACTAAATGTGTGTGATTGTCTACCTATCGTACACGGTTAACAATCATAAACTGTTTGTGATGTGCCAGGCAGCGTAAATGTAGAGCCAGTTTGGTACGTGCCTGGAAAACTCCCGTGCCTGGAATGTGCTTGGTTTTAGGTAAAACCATAGAACTCCGACTACGATGGCAATGCGAGCACAAACGAGTAGCAAAGATGAACCATTTAGGATATTCGAGATATCAGAAACGGTTTTATAGGGACAAATGTATGCATCAAGACTCCCTATCCCCGACGGTTTCTGGGTCGTGTGGGAAGGACCCCCCTATCGCAGTTACTCACTTGGCGACGGTTCCAAACGCTGTCGCGGAAAGGGGTTAAAAACCGTTTGTATAGCACCTCGATGTACCTGTGACCCACCGTATTATTTGCCTTCAAGAGAGAAGCCTCTAGTGAAACCTATGGCCCCCGGGTCTATTTTCCATCATATATTTTCAGATCTATAAGCCAAAAAACCCAAAAATACCTTGCTGCAATTTATTTACTTTTATTTTGTTTTACGTTTTAGTAATCTTTTATATCTATCTCTATCAGATCTCACCTTTGCAAGTGACCGTGAAGGGATTGACAACCCCTTTATCGCGTTGGGTGCAAGTGTTTGATTGTTTGTGCAGGTGCATAGATTGGAGACTTGCGTGTATTCCTACTGGATTGATACCTTGGTTCTTAACTGAGGGAAATACTTATCTCTACTTTGCTGCATCACCCTTTCCTCTTCAAGGGAAAAACCAATGCAAGCTCAAGAAGTAGCACACCTTCCCGTTGTTCTCCGGATGCACATTCTCTCGGCTTTTTGCCGAGACGTGTATTTGGAGAACAGCGGGGAGTTGCTGCCGAAATTTTGTCTCGGAATGGGGTAGAGCATGGGGAGCGTACTCACTCTACACATACTCGGGTGGGATTAGGACCTATCTTTACCTATTAGCGTGTAGGTTGCATGGACGTAATAAAACTGACAAACTAGATTAACTGATGAATATACATGCTGAATTATATATATATTTCTTCTGTGTCCAGTAGCTAGGCAAGATGAGTGATTGTGTGTGGATGTACACCAGTCACACTAGTTAGAAAGACATGACCAATGAATGGTTAACAAAAACCAAGGGGTTTGTGAGAGCCGCATTTGCAAATGGCCAGAGGAAAACCTGATACCCCTGTGTCTGGTGCGACAATTGGCACAAGAGGACAGAGGATGAAATGGGAAAACACCTGCAGAAGAGTGGTTTTACGCCCGGTTATACGGTGTGGGCATTTCATGGTGAGTCTGCCCAACGTGCCAGAGCTGAGGTGGTTCGTCGTCGCACCGACGAGCATGGTACCGGGATGGAAGACATGGTGCAAGACTTTGATGATGCTAGGGATTCAGACGATGAGATGGAGGAATCTGCAAAGGCCTTCAATGAAATGTTGGAGTCTTCAAAACATCCTCTCCACGAGCACACTGAGCTTTGTCAACTAGATGCCATCTCACAAGTAATGGCTCTGAAGGCTCAATTCAACTTGGGCAGAGAATGCTATGACGCGATGATGATAGTATCTGGATGCTTTCTACCCAAAGGCCATGTAATGCCTGCAAACCTGTACCAGTTGGACAAAATCCTCCATGCACTTAAGATGCCCTATGAGAAGATAGACGCCTGTGAGAAAGGATGTGCCTTATTTAGGCTTGAGTATGCGGACTTGAACTATTATCCCATTTACAAGTCTTCGAGGTATGTTGTGGTAGACAACGGTATGGGTGAGAAGATGCAGACCAAAATCCCCATTAATGTTCTTCGGTATGCCAATCATACCAAGACTTCAATGTCTTTTCATGGTCGAACAGACGGCTAGACAGATGCCATGGCACAAAATGGGCAAAAGAACCGAACTAGATGCAGATGGGAATCTGATGATGGTACCCACATCGGATGGTTCTGCATGGAAGCACTTTGATGCATTACATGAGCAAAAAGTGGCAGATCCAAGGCATCCTTGAGTCGCCATCAGCATGGATGGGTTCAATGTGTTCGGTCTGACAGCAACCCAATAGAGTTTTTGGCCCATATTTGTCATTCCACTCAACTCCCCCCCGGACAGATTATGCAAACAAAGAACATTTTCCTGACGTTGATAATGTGAAGGCCCAACTATCCGGGGAAGAATATGAATGTGTACATGCAGCCGCTTAAGGATGAATTGCAAGAAGCTTGGGATAATTTGTTCAAGACATACGACGGCGCTAGCAAACAAAACTTCATAATGCGTGTCTGGTACATGTTCTCGATGCATGACTTGCCAGCATTTGCGCTATTCGTTGGATGGTGTGTGCATGCAAGGTTCCTGTGCCCCACATGCAAGGCAGCTCTTCAGTTTCGTTGGCTGCAGGCGGGTCGCAAGTTTTCTTACTTCGACTTACATAGACAGTGCCTGGATCCTCGCCATAAGTTCAGGAAAGACAAGAAGGACTTCATCAAAGGTAGAGTTGTCAAAAACTCTGCACCACCTGCATTGACAGGCCAAGAGACCCTAGATCAGTTTTACGCTCTCGAGCCAGATCTAGAGCGTCCAGGGTATTTCAAGGGGTATAATTCGGAACACACCTGGACTCACAAGACATGCTTGTGGGATCTGCCTTACTTCAAAGACCTCCTTTGCCCACACAACATCGACGTGATGCACACTGAAAAGAATATCGCTGAGGCCCTTTTTGGTACATTGTTCGGCATAGAGGAGAAGTCAAAGGATAATACTAAGGCTAGAGTCGATCAGGAGGCGCTATGTGATAGACCGTTACAAAACATGCAAGAACCGAAAGGAAAGCAGAACTGGACGAAGCGAAATGCATGGTTCAATATTGGAAGGCCAGCTATGAGGGAAATTATCTTGTGGGTGAAAATGTAGTTGATGTTCCCCGATGGGTATGCAGCGAATCTAAAGAGGGGAGCGAGTCTTGAAAAATTGAAAATATCTGGTCTCAAGAGTCATGATTGGCACATACATATGGCTTGAGCGGATAATGCCGGTGATGTTTTGTGGCTTCATCCCTGAGGATGAATGGCAATACTGGCAGAGCTGAGCTATTTCTTCTGTGTTCTTTGTGCGAAAGAACTATCGCCTGGCGTGCTAGAAGAAATGGAAGAGTTGGCACTGGAGTTGATCTGCAAGTTAGAGAAGATCTTTCCACCGGGCTTCTTTAATCCAATGCAGCATTTGATTTTGCATCTCCCGACCGAGGCAAGATTGGGGGGCCCGTGCAAAATCATTGGTGCTACGCAACTGAGAGGATGCAGAAGACGCTTCGAGAAAAATGTAAAAATAAACGTAGAATTGAAG
This sequence comes from Thinopyrum elongatum, assembly GCA_011799875.1. Lineage (NCBI taxonomy): Eukaryota > Viridiplantae > Streptophyta > Magnoliopsida > Poales > Poaceae > Thinopyrum > Thinopyrum elongatum. The sequence goes on from CM022301.1 coordinate 314,837,980, forward strand.
CATCGATGACCGAGGCATTGATTACTGAGGAGGCGGCAAACTTCATGACAGCACACTACGAAGCCAAAAATCGTCATTTGCATAATCCGAAGCCTCGGTACAATGCCGGTGACCCTAAAAAGGTGGATCCAACCTCAGCCTATTCAAAGGGAAGCTCGCACCAGTCGGTGCTTCGAAACAATATCATTGTATATCTTCAACAACCTAACAGAAGTGCGGCCGTACATCGAGTGAGTTCTCGGTACATTGTTTCACAACTTCTAATTCCTTTGAACTGCTCTTATTCCCGGATATTTGATAGAGTTAATACATCACCAAATTCTCGGATGGAGTGGTGATCCAAAAGGAATCCATCGAAGAGTATGAGCTTCTGGAAAAGCATGGAGGCAGCTTTCCCGGTTTCATCTCTTGGTTCAAACAAATGGTAATTTCCATTAGACCATTTCATTTCTTCGTGTAATTTGCGGCTAATGCAACAATCCTTTCGTATTAAACTTGTAGGCTAATTCAGAGTCTATGGACGCCGAATTGAGACAAGTCGCTAATGGTTTTAACTATAAGGTCCATTCATTTGACAAATACGACATCAACGGGTATCGCTTTCGTACCTTTGGCAAAGAGCTATCTATGGCCAACCGAAAGTCTACAAATTGTTGCGTCTCTACTATCAGCGAAGGAGGTACCGAGTATTATGGGAGAGTTGAAGCAATTTATGAACTTCTATTCTATGGTGAAAATCCACCGAATGTCGTAGTGTTCAAATGTTATTGGTTCCAGCCGAAGGAGACTAGAAGGACTCATGAACATATAGGGCTAGTCGAAATCAAACAAAGCAATCATTTAGATGTTCCCGATGTCTATATTACGGCTCAACAGGCGACCCAAGTATTCTATCTACCGTGGGCCTGCCAAACTGATCCAAATCTGAATGGTTGGGATGTCGTTTATGAAGTGCCGCCACGTGTTAGACCACCTCCCCCAATGAAGATGATTATGAACCTCACATTAACCCAGACACATATGAAGGAGAATTCTTCCAAGAAACACGTCTTTCCAAAAAATGTTTCAAGAACTGCTCTACTTCACCCCAGAACATTGAAGTAGACAGCGACAGTGAATCTGACTTCACCCCTGAGCTGGAACAAGAAGAGCCAGAACAAGAAGAGGTTACTGCTGCGGATGACCTGTCAATGCTTGACCGATTACATAAAGGTGGCCTTCCACATGTTGATGCCGCTGAACCCGATGAGCACGTCATTCATGATAGTGATGATGATGATGCATTTATTGATCCCGGAGCATATATAGACGATCAAGATTATTATTAGTTCATGTCAGGTATTCAATATGTATTATATACATATATATTGTTAGTTCATGTTAGGTATTCAATTTTTTTATGTTGTACTTGATGATGATACACTTAGGTTATATAGATATTATTATTCATGTCGGTATTTTTTTTTATGTTGTACTAATTTCATTTACTCTTTGTCATGGCAGGTGTTGAAAGATGGTGGGCGTGGGTCTGGAGCGCTCCGAGGCTCCTTCTTCATCGGCGCGTGGTGGGAGGGGTACTTCCATTCCACCCGTACCTCTCCAGAGAGCGTTGTTAGACAGTTTGGGGACACCGGCGGGCACTTCTTCATTGGCGTCGTTGCCCACCAGGAGAGGAGGTCAGGGAGGGAAGAAGAGAGGAGGTAGACCAGGACGTGGCCATGGGAGAGGTAGGCAGGCTCCTACGCCTTCCTCGCCGCCACCCCCAGCTGATTCACCCGAGCACATGACTGCTAGGGTGCACCCGTCTTAGGAGGAGACTACGCGGACGCCGGTCCACGAGCCTCAGGTTGACGGGCCTTCTGCCCACGAGACTTTGGCCCACGAGACTCCGGACCAGGCTACGTCCCAGGAGACGTCCGGATGGGGTACCTGGCCAGATCCGCCTGAGGGGCCGAGGGGCCATGCTGATGGTGGCGGGGATTAGATTTCTGATAGCGAGGGTGAGGTGGTTGAGGGGGCCATCGTCTACCAGCGTGGTAGTACATGGCTCCCGCCCGTGCCGGCAACCCGCGAGTAGAGGTGGTTGATTTGTCCTGATGGGGAGAGGTAAGTGCATTTACTCTTTTTGTACCTTTTGCCATCATGTTTCTTCAAATATCTAATGTGTTGGTCTTGTCATACTGCAGGGGTTGGGACCACGCTCAGGATGTCCGCAGGCCCAACACCGTTCTTGGTGTGATTTGCCGACAAAACTTCCCGGGGTTTGTCACGTTACCTGGTGAGGGTCAGCTTCCACAGCTAGGATTGAGCTGGGAGCACTACTTGGCTGCCCTGGCCCCGCCGGAGGAGATGATCGACGGTGTCTTGTGCCACAGGAGGGCCGACATGGTGATCAAAAAGTTTTGGGTAATTTCTCCTTTACACAATTAAATATCTTCAAATAGCTAGTTATTCGTACTAATCAATGTTGTCTCGTTTGATTGCAGACCTTCTACAGGTGTGAGGAGGGATACGAGGAGGCCGCGGCACAGGTTATCAATGCCGAGTGCAAGCACCTACTACAAAACTTCCGGCACGAGGCTCGGGTGCAGGCTATTCGAGACTACTACGCCTTGTGTGGTATTAAGAAGCCCAAGCCAGCGTGTCGCGGAAAGTTTCTGAAGAAGGAGCAGTACATGAAGGTAATTACCTATTCTTAAGGCCTTGTACTTAGTTTCCTTGATTTGATTCGTAGGCGTAGCACTCAAATTTCTCTTTACTAGCTTAGGTGCCCCCGAGATGGTGTGCAGATAAGATGGATTATTGGGAGGTGTTGGTGGATGAGTGGTGCTCAGACCAATGGCTAGCCCTCCACAACAATGCCAAGGACCGGCGTGCCCAAATGGAAGGTGTGCCACACCATCAAGGCAGCGCCAACTTATATTAGTTCGGGCGGAACTGGGTATGTGGTTTGCTTCATGATTCATGCAATTCATTCTTCATGCTAGCTTGAGCCCTTTAATTACTAATTTACCCTGTTCCTCTCTTCTAGGCGCGATACAATAAGGCGGAGGTGCCAGAGGTGTACGACCTCTATGCCATGGCCCATACTGCCTCGTACAAGAAGGCCAAGGTATTCTCTACGTCTGACCTCAATCATCTAGAGAGCTTCACCAACATCTCCTCGCACAACAAGCTCGTGAGGTACAGAGATGAGGGGAAGGCGAGGAAAGGGGAGGACTTTAACCCAAGCCAGGGTCCCATTGATCCAGAACTGGTGATGATATCTGGTGGCGGGAGATCCCATGGCTCGATAGCCATTGGAGATGGACTTATACGTTGTCCTAGCACTCTCCCGGAGATCAAGGCGTGCCAAACGAGCTCCGCCCCTGAGATAAGGCCTCGTCCATGGCCAATGGAGCTCGCCACGAGGTTAGTTATACGGACTCAGATTTCTTTCCTCCATTACATTGTGTGTGCGGCCATTGATGATTACAATGCTAACGAGGAGTGGTGTTACAGGCTGCTCTTCAGAGAGAGAGAGGCAACCAAGGTGCTTCTGCAGGAGAGGGACCGACAGGCGGCGGAGAAGGAGCGGGAGTTGGAGGAGAGGACTACTAAGTTGTTGGAGGAGGAGAGGGCATGGAATGACATGGCGAACCGGGCCATGTACGAGCTCCTCATGGTAAGTTTCTTCTACATATTAGCCAAATCTTGCACGTAATGTTCGTTTCATTACTAACTAATATGACTGACTCGTCAAAACCAAATGTGCAGTCTGTGTGCGAGAAGACCGGTCAGACCCCTCCTCCGATGCCAGAAATTGCTCTGGGGACCACGATGAGTTTTATTTGAATGGTCATTAGTTACTAGTCTTAACATTTGAGTGTCATCATGCTAATGAGACATTGCAAATGATCTTTGGTGCAGCGTAACTCCAGACAAGCATTGCACGATCCTTCTCTAGGTGGTACCAGCACGAGCAACCCCGGTGCTTCACCTCCGTGATGACGGTAAGTTTTCTCTAGTGTTTTGCTTAACAAATGCATAATGACCTATACTTAGCTTTATTTCCTCCAATATGCTTAGCATAATGACCTAAGTTAGCTCTAATATGGTAAGTTAGCTCTAATATGCTTAGTTACCTAGGTTAGCTCAATAATGACATATACTTAGCTTACTTATGTCAAAAATGGCATAATTAGCTTACTTAGGTAAAAAATGGCATAATAACCTTGGTAAACTCATAAATGTCATATACTTAGCTTATTTTCCTCCAAAATGACATAATAATCTTACTTAGCTCCAAAATGATCCATTTTACCTAAGTTAGCTCTAAAATGACCTATACTTAGCTTTGTTTCCTCCAAAATGACCTAAGTTAGCTCTAATATGGTAAGTTAGCTCTAATGTGCTTAGTTACCTAGGTTAGCTCAATAATGACATATACTTAGCTTACTTATGTCAAAAATGGCATAATTAGCTTATTTAGGTCAAAAATGGCATAATAACCTTGGTAACCTCATAAATGTCATATACTTAGCTTATTTTCCTCCAAAATGACATGATAAGCTTACTTAGCTCCAAAATGATCCATTTTACGTAAGTTAGCTCCAAAATGACCTAAGTTAGCTCTAATATGCTTAGTTACCTAGGTTAGCTCAATAATGACCTATACTTAGCTTACTTATGTAAAAAATGGCAAAATTAGCTTACTTAGGTCAAAAACTAGCAGTGTGACCCGCGCATTTGCGCGCCTTGGCATTTGTGTGTGCGTGTGTGTATTTAAGTGTACAATTGGGTTGTAGCAAAAAATAATTGTGATGTTTATTTAATATTAGTTTATTTGCCAGTTATTTACCACTACTTTAAGTGTTATTTGGTATAAGGCATTGTTAGATAAGTATCATACATAATTCAAATGATATTAAAGATGAGGTGAATATATCTATAATACGGTAGGAATTTATCGGTAAGGACAATAGTTTATGACAGAAAAAGAATAGAAATTTATACAGATTAATACCCATCTTTATCTCTTGCGCTCATCTCACTTGGTGTCTATCTTGATTCATGCACAAACCCCGTGTGCTCCTGCACTTATTTAATTATTAAACATACATAATGTCAGTACTTTTTCTGGTCGGTGCAATGTCTTTCTTCCAGATGCTTCTATGTATGCGTACACAATGCTTCATGTATGTGTGGTAACTTATTTGTTTCAATCTTCACACTATTGTGCAACTCTGCTTTGATTCCTCCTATGACACTCTATATGTACTTATTCAGAGAATGGAATCAAATTACCAATTCATTTTAACTTTCACCCCACACTTCAGACTTAGGTACAAAAATTTATACATTTTTCTCTCTCTAACTACATAGATACATTTCTAGTGAACTGCATTCCTATGAAAATCAACTTGCTAGTTTCTTCTAATTTATTATTCTGAATATCAAATATATTTGTATCCTCAAATTTAACTACAAACTTTTTCATGTCTTACTGTTATAAAAACAAAATTAATAATTTTCCATCAATTCTTATTTCGTATTCCATATTTACAAATATAGCCATGTTCCTTATCCACCTAATAGAGTTACATCTTGAATGCCCGTAAAAAAAGAGACATCTTGAATTTTTTGAAGAAAAAAACTTCTCTTCTTTGCTCGCCTGTCAATGTTTTTTTGCGAGTATGTTAAAGTTGTATCCACAATAGATTTGTTGATTTGTTTGCACATTGTTTTAAATCTAAGCATTCCACAATCAGTAGCATAGATGTTTTAGCTTATAATTTTTTTTGCTGGGCTTATAGCAATAAATGTGGGATATTTGCTACTCCCACCATTTATTTTTCTTTGTGTCTAAGGCCAAACATGGACTCCAGAAAATAACTGATATCATTTTTTTCAAAAATCTACCTTTGCACTATTTTACACCATCATATCAGCCCACATATTAATTTTTTTAGACAACCCACATATTAATTGTTGCATCGTTCCCTTGTACACATATTTTATTGGCGCCTTCGATCTCCACTGGAGCATCCCTGCATGCCATTAACCGGAGCATCCCACGAAGCGGCCGTGCGATGCATATACATACCTGAAAAAACATCGCCTTTCCATCATGCATACAGAAAAATAACTCTTCTATTCCTTCCATATCTATTTTCTTAGAATTGCCATTCTGGTTCTGTCATAATTGATCTCCAGTGTGTATGTTTTTAAATATATTTTGTATGAGACATGACTATGGCTTTCCAAAAACAATTAATGATTGATGATGTCATTGCTAATGTCATCGTTTGCAAATAGGATAGATGTAGAGATCGGATGGCACTACTATTGTCTTCCAACGTGTACGAAGCGGACTGCTCTCTGCTAACTTTTTTTTCTATTTGTACATGACATATGTCAAAACAAAAACTATTTGTACGTGACATGGTGAACCTTTTATATGTGCCAATATTTTTACGTAATGTTTACATCTTTAAATCTCAACCGTTAATATCTAAAATTGACGGCTGAAATAATTTAATCTATGTGGACGAACATAATCGCTTGTTTGTCTCTTGTTTTAATTATATAATAGATGGCATAATAACCTTCGTAAGCCCATACATATCATATTATTAGCTTATTTTCATCCAAAATGACATAATATGCTTACTTAGCTCCAAAATGACATATTTTACCTAAGTTAGCTCTAAAATGACCTATACTTAGCTTTGTTTCCTCCAAAATGACATAATATGCTTAGTTAACTCAAAAATGGCGTAATTACCTTACATAGGTCAAAAATGGCATGATAACATTGCTAAGCTCATAAATGTCATATACTTAGCTTACTTGGGTAAAAAATGGCATCATAACCTTGGTAACCTCATAAATGTCATATACTTCTTCTTCTTCTTCTTCTAGTCTTCTTCTTCTAACTTTCTTATTTCCCATTTTGCAGATTTCATTCACTTCACGGAAGCTTGCATTGATGGAGTGCTTGTTTTTACTTTCTGTTTTGATTTTGTATCGATGAACAATGTGGAACTTGCTATATGGATGAAACTATTGTAATATGGATGAAACTATGTATGTATGGATGAAACTTATGTGTTGGATATCTCATATATTTGCTGTGAAACTTGCCGTGTGAAATATATATATATATATATATATCATTATCATATATTTTGCTGTGAAAATGCTTGAATATAGCAAAAAAAGAATAAAATGGGGTAATACAGGCACTTTGTTGTCTGCCACAGACGACGAAGGGGTCTTTGCCGTCTGCCACAGACGACAAAGTGGACATGTGGTAGCAACCTGTGCAACCTAGGAGCACTGGGGCTGACCCATTTGGTCACTTTGCCGTCTGTGGCAGACGACAAAGGATGGTGTGGTTTGCCGTCTGTGGTAGACGACAAAGAGCGGGGAGGAGTGATGGGTCTGCTGATGTCAGGAAGCAGCCGGCAAAGGGGAGGGCACGTTTGCCGTCAGCCGGCAGACGGCAAAGTCTCCCGTTAGCCACCTAACATGGCTAACGTCTATTCTTTCTCGTCCACTTTATTTGCCGTCTACTTGCCTAGGAAAGCTGACGGCAAACGCCTTTGCCGTCGGCTATGCGAAAACAGACGGCAAAGAAGCTCATTACCGTAATTACAGTGCCGGATCAGTTTGCCGTCAGCTTTCTGGTCAGCAGACGGCAAATCAGTTGATTCCTGTAGTGACCTAAACACCTGCGGGCTTGATGTCACTTGAAACCGCGTCGTTATTTCCCCAAAGAGGAAGGGATGATGCAGTACAACTACGGTAGGTATTTCCCTCAGTTGTGAAACCAAGGTATCAATCCAGTAGGAGAACCAAGCAACACTATGTAAATGGTACCTGCACACAAAGAACAAATACTGGCAACCCAATGCGTAAGAGGGGTAGTCAATCCCTCCTAGGTAACAGCGCCAGAAATTGGCAAGTTGACGGGAGACTATTTGATCCTCCCCGGTAAAAAGATAGATAAATTTGTGATAGATTGGATAAATAACTCTTGATAAAACATGAAGTAAAATAAGTAATAAAAAAGTGCAGCAAGTTATTTTTGGGTTTTTGGAATAATAGATCTGAAAATAAAAGCGAATAAAAATAGATCTCAAAGCAAATATGACAAAGAATAGACCCGGGGGCCATGGATTTCACTAGTGGCTTCTCTCGAGAAATAGCACACTGTGGGTAAACAAATTACTGTTGGGCAACTGATAGAAGATCGAATAATTATGACGATATCCAAGGCAATGATCAATATATAGGGATCACGTCCAAGATTAGTAGACCGACTCCTGCCTGCATCTACTACTATTACTCCACACATCGACCGCTATCCAGCATGCATCTAGTGTATTAAGTTCATGGAGAAACGGAGTAATGCAATAAGAATGGTGACATGATGTAGATGAGATCTATCCATGTAGGAATAGCCCCCATCTTGTTATCCTTAATAGCAACGATACATGCGTGTCTTGCTGCCACTTCTATCACTGGGAAAGAACATCGCAAGATCGAAGCCATCACAAAGCACCTCTTCCCATGGCAAGAAAAATCGATCTAGTTGGCCTAACTAAACCAAAGATTCGAAAAAGAAATACGAGGCTATAAAAAATCATGCATATTAGAGATCAAATAAAATTCGAATAATATTCATGGATATAGATCTGATCATAAACTCAAAGTTCATCGGATCCCAACAAACACACCGCAAAAAGAGTTACATCAAATAGATCTCCAAGAGACCATTGTATTGAGAATCAAAATAGAGAGAGGAAGCCATCTAGCTACTGCCTACGGACCCGTAGGTCTATGGTGGACTACTCACGCATCATCGGAGAGGCACCAATGAGGATGATGAACCCCTCCATGATGGTGTTAGATTGGATCTCGTGGTTCTGGAACTTGTGGCGGCTGGAATTGTGTTTCGTCGACTCCCCTAGGGTTTCTGGAATATTTTGGAATTTATAGGGTGAAGAGGCGGTGCAAGAGGTTGCTGTTGGTGGCACAACCCCCTGGGCATGCCTGGGCTCCTGGGCGCGCCCTGGTGGGTTGTGCTCCCCACGGGCCTCCCCTCTGGTGCTTTCTTGGCCCACAAGGTGTCTTTGGGTCCAGAAAAAATCTCCAAAAAGTTTCACTGCATTTGGACTCCGTTTGGTATTGATATTCTACGAACTAAAAAAACAAGCAAAAAATAGCAACTGGCACTAGGCACTACGTCAATAGGTTAGTCCCAAAAAATGATATAAAGTTGCTATGAAATGAATATAAAACATCCAAGAATGATAATATAATAGCATGGAACAAGCAAAAATTATAGATACGTTGGAGACGTATCAGGGCTCAACACCTCACTGATCAGCGACCAGCTGGCCAAAGAGGCAGAGCGCTGGCGTTTGGCGGAAAGTCCGTGCTCGAGGGGCTTGCCGGGCCTTGACTTGCCGGGGTTGTGTGACGCCTCGGCTTAATCGTGCACTAATCATACACGCAAATGCACACGATCAAGCCTAAGAACTCACGGGAAGATATCACAACACAACTCTAAAACATAAATAAAGTCATACAAGCTTTATATTACAAGCCAGGGGCCTCAAGGGCTCGAATACAAAAGCTCGCATACAAGCGTCAGCGGAAGCATCAGATATCTGAGTACAGATATAAAAGAAAACACAGATAGGCCCTGAAAAGGCGGGGTAAAAGAAAACACTACGATCGAAAGGCGCAGGCCTCCTGCCTGGGACCCTCCGATCCTACTCCTGGTCGACGGCAAGCTCGAAGTAATAACCACCCTCGGGGTAGTGGTAGCAATCGTCGGTGGGGCAGCTGTATCCAGGGCTCCGTTAGCTGGTTGCATCAAAGGGATATGGGGAAAAAAAGAAAGCAAAGCAACCGTTAGTACTCACCCGAACTACTCAGCAAGCAAGGATCTACACTACATATGCAACATTATCAAAGGGAGGTTGTATATGTGGACTGGGCTGCAGAAATGCCAGAATAGAGAGAAGGCCTAGTCCTATCGAAGACTAGCATCTTCAGCGGTCTTGCAACATTAGAAGAGTGTAGATTAGTACAGCATAAAGTAGTAGTATCATTAAGTCTCAACCTCACCCAGAGATCCTTTTTCGACTCCCTGCGAGAAAGCAATCCCAGAGCCATACAGTAATCAACCTCGTCCTGAGATCCCTTCTCGACTCCCTGCGAGAAGCAATCCCAGAGCCATACAGTCATCAACCTCGTCCGGAGATCCCTTCTCGACTCCCTGCGAGAAAGTAATCCCAGAGCCATAGTATCCAAATCTAGTTGTATCGATCAGGATACAACTCCGAGTGTCCGTTACCAAGGATCCGGCTATGCATAGTTTAGTTCTTCCCTGCAGGGGTGCACCAACTTACCCACCACGCTCGCTTAACTCCGACCAGAGACACTTTTCCGGGTCATGCCCGGCCTCGGCCAAACGACACACCGCAGCCCTACCTAAAGCTTAGCAGAGAGGTCCCCGCCGGTCTACATCCTAAGCACTCAGGGGTCTTGGGCCATCGCCCTGTGCACTCTGGGTCGTTCTGTGCAGGGTGGATACTAGCACCGCCTCGGATGGTCGGCACGATCTGACCATGCCACAATGCTGAACTGGACGTCTGACAGAACTTTTGGCTGATGCATACGATGCAGAACGCCCATACTATGCCCACGTGATGGTTAGTGCTATCGGGCCAGAGGCCCACTCGAATCAAATATCCAAACCGTTAGTACCTTGGGGTTGCGGTAACAAGCAGAGACTCACGAAAGATGTGACCCCGTCGCCCCGTCTCGAGGACTTGCGACAAGGGCCAAGAATGCCCGGCCATGCCTTGTAATCATCACTCGGGCACCATCCAGGCAACCCGTCTTCACATCACACGCGGGTACCCCTCAGGGTCGACCCGCCTTTCCAAGTAACAATAGTACAGTCCAAGTATCCGTGTGTCCATAACATCAGGGGAATCCGAGGTATCACCTTCGTTGGATTCCTACTCGATGTATCCGTCAAGGTGAACTCGGAGGAATCACCCTCGATGGGTTCACACTTGAGGTGTTGTACGACGGCGTCGTTATCGGAAGTGGTGAAGGAGGAATCACCCTCGATGACCACGACCGAATAGCTACTCTACAGAGTTAACATCAGAAGTGCTACATGAGGTTTCACCCTCGGCACTCGATAGTAACGCTGCAGTGTCGTTACAACTAAGGGGGGTGATATGCGGTGCTGGGGCCTGGTCTTCAATCCCGTTGATCGGGTCTTCTGATAATCCAGCGGGGCAGTCAGAACAAGTGGGGTCACTGATAGGTCTCTACCCAGCCTATACTAGACAGTTTAGGATAAGCAGGTAAGGTTTCAATAGCAGGTTACAATAAACAGGCTATGCATCAGAATAAGTAAAGCAGTAACAGCAATTTCTAATGCAAGCATCAGAGAGAAAGAGTAGGCGATATCGGTATGCTCAAGGGGGGGTGCTTGCCTGGTTGCTCGGCGGCAAAAAGCAAGGTCGTCAACGGTGTCGTCGATCTCCGGAGCTGCGTCAGTCTCGGGGACTACGTCGGTATCGGAATCTACCGAAAAGAAGTAACGGAGGGGAAGCACAATAAATAACAAAGCAATCAAAGCATCACAAAGCGCAGCATGGCAAATACGCGGTGCTAGGGGTGACCTAATGTATTAACGTATGGTTGCACATCACCGGGGAAGGGGGAATCCATCCGGGAATGTTTTCCCGGTTCCGGCCATTTTCGGACAGAGGAAACGGAGGGGACGGTTGCATGTTCACTATGCTAGGGGCGTGTGGCGGACGAACGGACCGCGTTTCCGGATTCATCTCGTCGTTCTGAGCAACTTTCATGTACAATGTTTTTTCATCTGAGTTACGGATTATTTTATATGAATTTTCAAAGATTTAAACAATCTCTGGTTTTATTCTAATTCGAATTAAAAAATAGAATATACTTTTGTCACCTAGTGCTACCCTAGCATGTGAGTATGACAGTGGGGCCAGTGGGGTTGGGTTGACCCGGTCAAAGGTTGACTGGTCAACATATGAATAGTGTAAGTGGGGCCCGTGTGTCATTGTCTTTAGTTTAATAAAATGGTAATTAACCAGGGTGGTCCCACATGTCATTTACACTATACCTAACCATTACTTAGCCTAACTACTAATTAGCTAACCTACCTAAACAGGACCGGCCTCATCCACACACATACGCACACACAGCACGCACACACTCAACACACACAACACGCACACACGCATCACGCACACACTCGCACGGGAGCTTAGCCATGGTTGGTGTGCACGCACGGGCACTGAGGCCACGGCGGCCGAAGCTAGCAGCAGAAGGCACGGGAGTGGGCATGGCCTGGCGCGCATGGGCGGCGCCGCACGCTCAGGCGGGCGCGGGCAGGGATGGCCGCAACAGCAGCAGGAAACAATGGCAGTACAAGCGGCGGCAGTGAGCAAAGTAGCAGCAGAGGAGCCGGCAACAGCGAGCAGGGCAACATCAGTACGCGAGTAGTAGCAGCGCAAGCAGCGGGCAGGGGAGCAGCAAGCAGTTGTGGCTTCGCTAGTAGCAACAGCAAAAGAGCAGCGACGATGGCAAGCAGTAACGCAGCGGCAGAGAGGAGTAGCAGCGATGAGCACTAGCAAGGAGTAGCAGTAGCGAACAGACGTGGCTCTGGCGCGCGTACGCGGACGGGCGCACGCAAGGTACTGGGGCGCGGTGATGCACAGGGTCGACGGCAGCAGTGAACGCCCGCGACGGTGTCAGCTCAGACACGACGAGCTCGAGCATATGGCCACGGATAGATCAAACGGAGGTAGTAGGCGACACCTAAGCAGCTCCTAGAACTCGCACACACTAGTAGGAAGAGCGGGGGAGCACACCAGCGACTTGCTCACCGGCAATGGCGGACGGCGGCTCTGGCCTCGGGCAGGGGGGGTCACTACGTTGTACGAGGGAAGCAAAGAGAGGTCGAGGAGAACCAGGGGCTCATAGCGAGTGCAGGGAGGTGCTCAGGGAAGCCGGGGACGATCGGAGTGGAGCAAATTGAGCGAGGGCATGCGGCGGTGCAGAGGACGGGATCGGGTCGATCCCGGCGATGTCACGCAGTGTTGCTCGAACCCGAGCGCGTAGTGGACGAAGACGAAGATGTAGAAGGTCTTGGACATCCTTCCGTGGCTCGGGGTGGCTCCTGGCCGTGTCGACGACGGCGGTGTGGCGCCAGATGCGCCCGTGAGGGGGGGAATGGGGGCGAGGGAGAAGGGGGCAAGGTCTAGGGTTGTCCCGGGGGTCGCGGGGGTGATCTTAACCAGCTCGGGGACGCGCTGGATGGCCGGCACGTGGGCATCGCCGGCCATGGCGCCGGTAGATGAGCGCCACGCCCCTGTCTGTGAACAGAGGAAGGGGATGGCGCCAAGGTGGGCTGAGCCGCACTGTAGCAGTGGGCTACAAGTGCACAGTAGCTAGGTTTCTATTTTCCTATTTATTTTCTATTATGTATTTTTCTACTGTTTTGTATTTATTTGAGCGAGGAACGATTTTTTTTTCCAGATGATACTTGGCACATAAATACAAGGCATTGTTTGAAACAACACACAAAGTTTGGGGCTATGTGAAAATGCTTGAAAAAATTTAGTAATTAAAAAGGTCAAGTAATATGCTGCTGGTCCACTTAAATAAATGATGTGGTCAATTTAGAAATTTACTTGATGTTGGCTTCACTTAGAAAATTATTAGGGATTATCCAGAATATTAACAACACTTTTGTTGGGCTGTTTGTTGAAATAATTTTATGAACTTGCATTTTAAATTTGAATTTGAAGTGGGTTTATTCTTTAACTGCATTTAGGCTTTGTTAAACATGATGACATGGCAATTTAATTGGCTTAATAAATAAGTAGGGTTTGGGGATGTTACAGGTTGGTTCTTCTATTGTGAATCTTGTGGCTTGCTCCAAGCCTTGGTCTTCTTAATGTGCTCTCTGGTCTCACGAAGAGCGGCTTCTCTGGTCTGGTTGCTGGTCCCCCGTCAAGGTCCTTTGCCGGGCATACTACTATCATCCGTGCACAAGTCAGGAGGACTGGGGACCCCGTTCTTAGTGCACCGACACATCGCCATGTGATTAACACCCAATGAGTTCTGGGGTTTGATCATGTTTTGCTTGTTAGAGAGGTTTTAGTCAATGGGTCTGCAATACTGTAGATGCTGCTACCACGCTCCACTTGGAGCTATTCCAAATGACTGCTCCACTATATGTATCCGGTTTGCGACTTAGAGTCACCCGAATCGGTGTTAAAGCTTGCATCAACGTAACCCTTTACGATGAACTCTTTATCACCTCCATGACCAAGAAACATTTCCTTAGTCCTCTTTAGGCACCTAAGGATAATGTTGACCGCTGTCCAGTGATCCACTCCTGGATCACTTTGTACCCCCTTGCCAGACTCATGGCAATGCACACATCAGGTCTGGTACACATCATGACATACATTATAGAGCCTATGGCTGAAGCATTGGGGACGACTTTCATCCTTTCTCTTTCTTCTTCCGTGGTCTAGCCTTCAGTCTTACTCAACTTCACACCTTACAATATAGGAAAGAACTCCTTCTTTGACTAATCCATTGTGAACTCCTTCAAAATCTTGTCAAGGTATGTGCTCTGTGAAAATCTTATTAGGCGTCTTGATCTATATCTATAGATCTCGATGCCCAATATGGAAGCAGCTTTACCCAGGTCTTCCTTTGAAAAACTCCTTTCAAACAACCCTTTGTGCTTTCCAAAAATTTTACATCATTTCTGATCAACAATATGCCATCCACATATACTATGAGAAATGTTATAGAGCTCCCACTCACTTTCTTGTAAATACAAGCTTCTCCTTAAGTTTGTATAAAACCAAAAGCTTTGATCAACCTCGTCAAAGTGTATATTCCAACTCCGAGATGCTTGCACCAGTCCATAGATGGATCACTGGAGCTTGCATACTTTGTTAGCATCCTTAGGATCGACAAAACCTTCTGGCAGTATCATATACAACTCTTCCTTAAGAAAACCGTTAAGGAATGCCGTTTTGACGTCCATTTGCCAGATCTTATAATCATAAAATATGGCAATAGCTAACATAATTCTAACAGACTTAAGCATCGCTACGGGTGAGAAAGTCTCATTGTAGTCAACCCGTTGAACTTGTCGGAAAACCTTTGCGACAAGTCGAGCTTTATAGATGGTGACATTACCATTAGCGTATGTCTTCTTCTTGAAGATCCATTTATTCTCAATGGCTTGCTGATCATCGGGCAAGTCCACAAAATTCCATACTTTATTCTCATACATGGATCCTATCTCAGATTTCATGGCCTGAAGCCATTTGTCGGAATCCGGGCTCATCATAGCTTCCTCATAGTTCGTAGGTTCGCCGTTGTCTAACCACATGATTTCCAGGACTGGATTACCTTACCACTCTGGTGCGGAACATACCCTGGTCGACCTACGAAGTTCAGTAGTAACTTGATCCGAAGTTTCATGATCATCATCATTTAGCTTCCTCTTCGGTTGGTGTAGGCACCACAGGAACTGCTTTCTGTGATGTGCTACCTTCCAATTCGAGAGAAGGTACAATTACCTCATCAAGTTCTACTTTCCTCCCACTCACTTCTTTCGAGAGAAACTCCTTCTCTAGAAAGGACCCAATCTTGACAACAAAGATCTTGCCCTCGGATCTGTGCTAGAAGGTATATCCAATGGTATCTTTAGGGTATCCTATGAAGACACACTTCTCCGCTTTGGGTTCGAGCTTATCAGGCTGAAGTCTCTTGACAAAAGCATCGCATCCTAAAACTTTAAGAAATGACAACTTAGGTTTCTTGCCAAACCATAATTCGTACGGTATCGTCTCAACGGATTTAGATAGTGCCCTATTTAAAGTGAATGCGGTTGTCTCTAATGCATAACCCCATAACGATAGTGGCAAATTGGTAAGAGACATCATAGAACACACCATATCCAATAGAGTACGATTACGATGTTCGGATACACCATTACGCCGTGGTGTTCCAGGTGGCATGAGCTGTGAAACAATTCCACATTGTCTTAAATGCATACCAAACTCGTAACTCAAATATTCACCTCCACGATCAGATCATAGAAACTTTATTTTCTTGTTACCATGATCCTCCACTTCAGAAATTCCTTGAACTTTTCAAATGTTTTAGTGTGTTTCATTAAGTAAATATACCCATATCTAATCAAATCATCCGTGAAGGTAAGAAAATAATGATATCCACCGCGTGCTTCAACACTCATTGGACCGCATACATCGGTATGTATTATTTCCAATAAGTCACTTCCCCGCTCCATTGTTCCGGAAAACGGGGTTTTAGTCATCTTGCCCATGAGGCATGGTTCACATGTTTCAAATGATTCATAATCAAGTGATTCCAAAAGTCCATCAGCATCGAGTTTATTCATGCGTTTTACACCAATATGACCTAAGCAGTGGTGCCACAAATATGTGGAACTATCATCATTAACTTTGCATCTTTTGGCATCAATATTATGAATATGTGTATCGCTCTGATCGATATTCAACAAGAATAAACCATTCACAAGGGGTGCATGACCATAAAAGATATTATCCTTATAAATAGAACAACCATTATTCTCTGACTTCAATGAATAACCATCTCGCAATAAACAATATCTAGATATAATGTTCATGCTTAACGCAGACACCAAATAACAATTATTTAGGTTCATAACTAATCCCGAACGTAAACGTAGAGGGAGCGGGCCGACGGCGATCACATCAACCTTGGAACCATTTCCGACACGCATCGTCACCTCGTCCTTAGCTAGTCTTTGTTTATTTCGCACCTCCTATTTTGAGTTACAAATATTAGTAACCGAACCAGTATCAAATACCTAGGCGCTACTATGAGCACTAGTAAGGTACACATTAATAACATGTATATCAAATATACCTTTGTTGATGTTGCCAGCCTTCTTATATGCCAAGTACTTGGGGCAGTTCCGGTTCCAGTGGCCCTTCCCCTTGCAATAGAGGCACTCAGTCTTGGATTTGGGTCCAGCCTTGGGTTTCTTCACGGGAGCGGCAACTGTCTTGCCATTCTTCTTGAAGTTCCCTTTCTTTCCCTTGCCCTTCTTGAAACTAGTGGTCTTATTGACCATCAACACTTGATGCTTTTTCTTGATTTCTACCTCCGCGGCTTTAAGCATCGCGAAGAGCTCAGGGATCTTTTTTTCCATCGCTTGCATATTATAGTTCATCACAAAGCCCTTGTAGCTTGGTGGCAGTGACTGAAGAACTCTATCAATCGCTACTTTATCCGGAAGATTAACTCCCAATTGATTCAAGCAGTTGTAGTACCCAGACATTCTGAGTACATGCTCACTAAGGGAGCTGTTCTCCTCCATCTTGCAGCTAAAGAACTTGTCGGAGGTGTCATACCTCTCAACCCGGGCATGAGCCTGAAATACCAATTTCAGCTCCTGGAACATCTCATATGCTCCGTAGTTCTCAAAACATCTTTGGAGCCCCGGTTCTAAGCCGTAAAGCATGGCGCACTGAACTATCGTGTAGTCATCCTTCTAGTCTGCCAGGCGTTCATAGCGTCCAGATTTGTGGGAGTGGGTGGCACACCTAGCGGTGCTTCGAGGACATAACCTTCTGTGCAGCAGTTAGGATAATCCTCAAATTACGAACCCAGTCCGCATAGTTGCTTCCATCATCTTTCAACTTAGCTTTCTCTAGGAACGCATTAAAATCTAGGGGAGCTACAACGCGAGCCATTGATCTACAACATAATTTTGCAAAGACAATTTAGACTATGTCCATGATAATGGGTTCAGTTAATCAAATTACTAGTGAACTCCCACTTAAATCAACATCCCTCAAGTTGTCTAAGTGTTTACAGAATCCACATCGACCAACCCATGTCCGATCATCACGTGAGATGGGGTGGTCATCAATGGTGAACGTCTCCATGTTGATCATATCTACTATATGACTCACTTTCGACCTTTTGGTCCTCCGTGTTCCGAGGCCATGTCTGTACATGCTAGGCTCGTCAAGTATAACCCAAGTGTGTAAAACTAGCTTACACCCGTTGTATGCGAACGTAGAGTCTATCACACCCGATCATCACGTGGTGCTTCGAAACGACGAACTTTCGCAACGGTGCATACTTAGGGAGAACACATTTATTTTGAAATTAAGTGAAGGGATCATCTTATAATGCTACCGTCATCCTAAGCAAAATAAGATGCATAACAAGATAAACATCACATGCAATCAAAAATATGTGACATGATATGGCCATTATCATCCTGTGCTTTTGATCTGAATCTCCAAAGCACCGGCATGATCTCCATCGTCACCGGCATGACACCATGATCTCCATCATCATGATCTCCATTATCATGTCATCACATGGTTGTCTCGCCAACTAATGCTTCTACAACTATTGCTAACGCATAGCGATAAAGTAAAGCAATTACATGGCGTTATTTGTTGACACGCAGGTCATACAATAAATTAAAGACAACCCTATGGCTCCTGCCGGTTGCCGTAGTCATCGACATGCAAGTCGTGAAACTATTACAAAACATGATCATCTCATACGTCAACATATATCACATCACGTTTTGGCCATACCACATCACAACATGCCCTGCAAAAACAAGTTAGACGTCCTCTACTTTGTTGTTGCAATTTTTACGTGGCTGCTATGGAAAACTATAAGAACCATTCTTATCTACGTGTTTGTCTACTATGCAACTTTATTCTTGTATTCTCATCTTGGGCCTCCAAGCGCAGAGTTTTGTAGGACAGTACCAATTTTCCCTCAAGTGGACGACCTAAGGTTTATCAATCCGTGGGAGGTGTAGGATGAAGATGGTCTCTCTCAAACAACCCTGCAACCAAATAACAAAGAGTCTCTTGTGTCCCCAACACACCAAATACAATGGTAATTTGTATAGGTGCACTACTTCGGCGAAGAGATGGTGATACAAGCATAGTAATGATAGTAGATATTGATTTTTGTAATAGGAACAATAAAAAACAGCAAGGTAGCAATTGATAAAACGGAGCACAAACGGTATTGCAATGCTTGAAAATGAGGCCTAGGGTCCGTACTTTCGCTAGTGCAATCTCTCAACAATGCTAATATAATTGGATCGTATAACCACCCCTCAACGTGCGATGAAGAATCACTCCAAAGTTCCTATCTAGCGGAGAACATACAAAGAAATTGTTTGTAGGGTAGGAAACCACCTCAAAGTTATCCTTTCCGATCGATCTATCCAAGAGTTCGTACTAAAATAACACCAAGTTATCCTTTTCGATCTATCTATCTAAGACTTCGTACTAAAATAACACCATATGATACACATCAACCAACTCTAATGTCACCTAGATACTCCAATGTCACCATGAGTATCCGTGAGTTGATTATACGATATGCATCAAACAATTTCAGATTCATAATACTCAATCCAACACAAAGAACCTCAAAGAGTGCCCCAAGATTTCTACCGGAGAAACAAGGATGAAAACGTGCATCAACCCCTATGCATAGATTACCCCAATGTCACCTCGGGAATTCGCGAGTTGAGTGCCAAAGCATATATCAAGTGAATCAATATGATACCCCATTGTCACCATGGGTATTCATAGCAAGACATACATCAAGTGCTCTCAAATCCATAAAAATATTCAATCTGATAATAACGAAATCTCAAAGGGAAAACTCAATTCATCACAACAAGATAGAGAGGGGAAAACACCATATGATCCAACTATATTAACAAAGCTCGCGATACATCAAGATCTTGCCAAATCAAGAACACGAGAGAGAGAGAGAGAGAGATTAAACACATAACCCTCAGCCCCGAGGGTGGACTAATCCCTCCACATCATGGTGGCCACCGGGATGATGAAGATGGCCATCGATGATGATTTCCACCTTCGACAGGGTGCCAGAAAAGGGTCTAGATTGGTTTTCCGTGGCTACAGAGGCTTGCGGCGGCGAAACTTCTGATCTAGGGTTATTTTTGGGGGTTTCTGTATTTATAGGATTTTTTGGCATTGATTTCACGTGAAGATGAGCTTCGAGGGGTCCACAAGACACCAGCACACGGGCAAGGCACCTGGCGCGTCCTGGTGGGTTGTGCTCACCTCCTTCACCTTCTGGTCCTCCCATGAAGCTTCTAGTGCCTCTTTTGTTCTAAAAAAACATCAAAAAGTTTCGTTGCATTTGGAGAACTTTTATTTCTGCACAAAAAACAACACCACGGTAGTTCTGCTGAAAACAGCGTCAGTACGGGTTAGTTCCATTCAAATCATACCAAAACCATATAAAATTGTTGTAAACATGTCATGAATACTTCATAAATTATAGGTACGTTGGAGATGTATCAAAAACTACAAAAATGACATGCAAGTTGCCTTTTAACCTTCTACATGGACCACCCTCGTCAAATCAGATTCAACTAAAGTGGGAGAGACAGACACCCGCAAGGCCACTTTTATGCAATACAAGTTAAATGTCAAACAGTGGAACTGGTCTCATGTGCGTGGACATGTAAGGTTGGTCCGAGCCGCTTCATCCCACAATACCGCCGAATCCAAATAAGACAAGGGAAGTAAGCAATCTCAACATCAACACCCACAACAACTTTGTGTTCTACTCATGCATATACATCTACGCATAGACCTAGCTCATGATGCCACTGATGGGGAACGTTGCATGAAAATCAAAAAAATTCCTACGAAACACCCAAGATCTATCTATGGAGATGCAAAGCAATGATAGGGGAGTGTGTCCACATACCCTTGTAGACCGAAAGCATTAGCATCATAACGGGGTTGATGTAGGTGTACTCTTCACGATCCAATCCGATCTAGTGCTGAACGGACGGCACCTCTGAGTTCAGCACACATACGGCTTAGTGGTGCCCTCTCCTTCTTGATCCAGCAAGTGAGGGAGAGGAGGTAGATGATATCGGGACTAGCACAACGGCGTGGTGGTGGTAGCAGCGGAATTCTGGCAGGGCTTCGCTAAGCGCGTACCGATGAAACGTGGGAGGAGTTGGGAGAGGTAATGGGCAATGGTCAAAAGGGAGCTTCCCCCAATGCCTCCCCACCTTTATATAGGAGTGGAGGGGTGTGGTGGCTTGCCCTCCAAGGCCCTAGGGTCGTTGGTTAAAGGGGGAGGAAGGACAATATGTAAACGGTACCTGCACACAAAGAACAAATACTTGCAACCCAACGCGTAAGAGGGGTTGTCAATCCCTCCTAGGTAACGGTGCCAGAATTGGCAAGTTGACGGGAGACTATTTGATCCTCCCAGGTAAAAAGATAGATAAATTTGTGATAGATTGGATAAATAGCTCTCGATAAAATGCGAAATAAAATAAGTAATAAAAAAGTGCCGCAAGGTATTTTTGGGTTTTTGGAATAATAGATCAAAAAATAAATGGGAATAAAAATAGATCTCCAAGCAAATATGATAAAGAATAGACCCAGGGGGCGTAGATTTCACTAGTTGCTTCTCTCGAGAAATAGCACACGGTGGGTAAACAAATTACTGTTGGGCAGTTGATAGAAAATCGAATAATTCTGACGATATCCAAGGAAATGATCAATATATAGGCATCACGTCCAAGATTAGTAGACCGACTCCTGCCTGCATCTACTAGTATTACTCCACTCATCGACCGCTATCCAGCATGCATCTAGTGTATTAAGTTCATGGAGAAACAGAGTAATGCAATAAGAACGATGACATGATGTAGACAAGATCTATTCATGTTGGAATAGCCCCCATATTGTTATCCTTAATAGCAACGATACATGCGTGTCTTGCTGCCCCTTCTGTCATTGGGAAAGAACACCGCGAGATCGAACCCATCACAAAGCACCTCTTCCCATGGCAAGAAAAATTGATCTAGTTGGCCTAACTAAACTAAAGAGTCGAAGAAGAAATACGAGGCTATAAATAATCATGCATATAAGAGATCAAAGAAAACTCAAATAATATTCATGGATATAGGTCTGATCATAAACTCAAAGTTCATCGGATCCCAACAAACACACCGCTAAAAGAGTTACATCAAATAGATCTCCAAGAGACCATTGTATTGAGAATCAAAAGAGAGAGAAAGCCATCTAGCTACTGCCTACAGACCTATAGGTCTATGGTGGACTACTCACGCATCATCGGAGAGGCACCAATGAGGATGATGAACCCCTCTGTGATGGTGTTAGATTGGATCTCGTGGTTCTGGAACTTGCGACGGCTGGAATTGTGTTTCGTCGACTCCCCTAGGGTTTCTAGAATATTTGGGAATTTATAGGGTGAAGAGGCGGTGCAGGAGGTCTCCGTGGGGGGCACAACCCCCCTGGGCGTGCCTGGGCTCCTGGCCACGCCCTGGTGGGTTGTGCTCCCCGCGGGCCTCCCCTCTGGTGCTTTCTTGGCCCACAAGGAGTCTTCTGGTCCAGAAAAAATCTCCAAAAATTTGCGCTGCATTTGGACTCCATTTGGTACTGATATTCTATGAAGTAAAAAACAAGCAAAAAACAGCAACTGGCACTAGGCACTATGTCAATAGGTTAGTCCCAGAAAATGATATAAAGTTTCTATAAAATGAATATAAAACATCGAAGAATGATAATATAACAGCATGGAACAAGCAAAAATTATAGATACGTTGGAGACGTATCAGCATCCCCAAGCTTAATTCCTACTCGTCCTCGAGTAGGTAAATGATAAAAACAGAATTTTTGATGTGGAATGCTGCCTAACATGTTCATCACATATTCTTTTATTTTGTAGCATGGACATTTGGACTTTTATATGGTTCAAAGCAATAGTCTAGTTTTGTCATAAAGATTTCAATACTCAAGCATATCAACAAGCAACCATGTCTTTCAAAATATCAACACTAAAGAAAGTTATCCCTAGCCCATCATGCTCAATCATTGATCCATTCATGAAACACACTCGCATATTAGCTACATCCAATGCTCAAGTATGATCATAGTGCTCCCTAATTGGTGCTTTATAAGAGAAGATGGAGACTCAAATAAAAAATAAAAATTGCATAAAGTAAATAGATAGGCCCTTCGCAGAGGGAAGTAGGGATTTGTAGAGGTTCCAGAGCTCAAAGCTTAAATTGAGAGATAATTTTTTTTTGAGAGGCATACTTTTCCCGTCAACGAAAACGACCGAGTAATTCCCAACACTTTCCATGCTAAATATATCATAGGCGGTTCCCAAACATAAAATAAAGTGTATTCCTTTTTCCACCATTCTTTCACAATCCATGGCCAGCCGTATCCACGGGTGCCTTCCATACCAAAACTTTCCAAGGAATTTATTAGTTGACAACATAAAGTAAATTTATTTTTAATTTCGGGACTGGGCATACCTATTACTGCCGCACTCTCGTGCAATGACAAGTGAATCAACACTCATCTTGAGAATAACACATCTAGCATGGAAAATATTGGCCACCCCCTGCCGCTTCATGAGCGGTACGAGCACACAAAAAGGAAATTCATTTTTGAAAATTAGAGATGGCACATACAAATTTTCTTAGAACGACATGGAAATACCGCATATAGGTAGGTATGGTGTACTCATATGGCAACACTAGGTTTAAAGATTTTGGATGCACAAGTAGTATTTCTACTTAGTACAAGTGGAGGCTAGCAAAAAGATTGAGAAGCAACCAACCAAGAAACGAAAATTCACATAAGCGAGCATTAAGCATAACTAACACCGAATAATGCACCATAAGAAGGATGTAATTTCATTGCATAACTATTGACTTTCGTGCTTGCATAGGGAATCACAAACCTTAACACCAATATTCTTACTAAAGCATAATTACTCACCAACATGACTCACATATCACTATCATCATATCTCAAAACTATTACAAAGAATCAAGTTTATTTTGTCCAATGATCTTCATGAAAGTTTTTATTATATCCCTCTTGAATATCTATCACTTTGAGATTAGTTTCAAATATTGCAATTGCTTTTAAATATCTCAAACAAATTTAAGTGAAGAACATGAGCATAAAATTTTTCGTGTCTCAAAATAATATAAGTGAAGCATGAGAGAATTTCTTCAAAAATTTATTAACTCTCAAATTAATCTAAGTGAAGCATGAGAGCATTTCGTCAAAAATATTAAAGCACACCATGCTAAAAAATATATAAGTGAAGCACTAGAGCAATTCCATAGCTCAAAAAATTTAAGTGACGCATAAAGAGCAATTCTAACAAATCATAGCATAATTTTGGCTCTCTCAAATAGGTGTGTCCAGCAAGGATACTTATGACAAACTAAAAAGCAAAACAAGCAAAGACTCATATAATACAAGACACTCCAAGAAAAACTCATGATATGTGACGAATAAAAATAAAGCTCCAAGTAAAATACCGATGGTCGTTAGAAGAAAGAGGGGATGCCTTCCGGGGCACCCCCAAGCTTAGTTGCTTGGTTCTCCTTGAATATTAATTTAGGGTGCCATGGGCATCCCCAAGCTTAGGCTCTTTTCACTCCTTATTCCTTTATCCATCGTGATCTCATCCAAAACTTGAAAACTTCAATCATACAAAACTTAACAAAACCTTCGTGAGATCCGTTAGTATAAGAAAACCAATCTTTACTTTAGGTACTATTGCAAAACCATTCAAATTTTGTTATTGCATTATATACACTGTATTCTAACTCTGCCATGGCTTATACCCCCTGATACAATCCATAGATTCATCAAAATAAGCACACAATGCAAAGAAAACAGAATCTGTCAAAAAACAGAACAGTCTGTAAAGATGTGAATTGTTATCATACTTCTGTAACTCCAAGAATTCCAAAACATTAGGACAACATAATAAATTTGCATATGAACCTTGTGTAAAAAATTCAGAATTTTTTGTCGTTTCTATGAATTTAAACAATTCTGTTACTGGACGCAAAAGTTTCTGTTTTTCAACAGGATCAAATCAACTATCACCAAAGCTATCCCAAATGCTTTACTTGGCACAAATACTAATTAAAACATAAAAAACACAATCATAACAGAGTCATAATTGTGCAAACTCTCAAGAACAGAAATAAAAAGGCAAAAATAAATTTTATTCATTGGGTTGCCTCCCAGCAAGCGCGATTGTTTTATGCCCATAGCTAGGCATTGATAATTTTGATGATGCTCGCATGAAAGACAAGAATTGAAACACAAAGAGAGCATCATAATACATGTGACAAACACATTTAAGTCTAACATACTTCCAATGCATAGGGATTTTATAATCAAACAAATTATCAAGACAAGAAATATATAGCATATGCAAGGAAGAAGAAAGAAACAATAGCAATCTCAACATAACGAGAGGTAAATTAGTAACATGAAAATTTATACAACCATATTTTACTCTCTCATAATAATTACATGTAGGATCAAATTCAACAATATAGCTATCATATAAAATTTTCTCTTCATGATCCACAAGCATAAAAGTTTTATGATCTTCCAAGATAGTGGGATTAACATCAACTAAAGTCATGACCTCTCCAAACCCACTTTCATCAATAATTTCGTAAGATTGAACACTCTCCAAATATGTGGGATTATTTTTACGTAAAGTTGATGCTCTTCCAAACCTACTTACAATATTATTGCAAACATTATTATCAATATCATATTCATCACGAGGCTTAAATAAATTTTCAAGATCATAAGAAGAATCACCCCAATCATGATCATTGCAATAAGTAGTGGACATAGCAAAATTAGCATCCCCAAGCTTGGGGTTTTGCATATTATTAGCACAATTGATATTAATAGAATTTATAGTAAAATCATTACAATCATGCTTTTCATTCAAGGAGTTATCATGAATCACTTCATAAATTTCTTCATCACAATTTTCATATTCACGAATCTCAAGCAAAACTTCATAAAGATAATCTAGTGCACTCAACTCACTAGCAATTAGTTCATCATGATTGGATCTTTTAAAAAGATTAGCAAGTGGATGGGGATCCATATCAATAGAATTTTAGCAAGCGAAGACGCAAGCATATAGAAGGCACATGGCAACACAACCAAATAAAAGATCAAACAAGAAAAAGGAAAACGAAAAGAAGGCGAATAAAATGGCAAATTTTTGTGAAGTGGGGGAGATGAAAATGAGAGGCAAATGGATAATAATTTAAATTGCAAGGAGATGAGATTTGTGATTAGGAACCTGATAGATGTTGACGATGTCTCCTCGGCAACGGCACAAAAAATTCCTTTTGATGTCGCTTCAAACTGCGTCGGTATTTCCCCAAAGAGGAAGGGATGACGCAGTACAGCTACAGTAGGTATTTCCCTCAGTTGTGAAACCAAGGTATCAATCCAGTAGGAGAACCAAGCAACACTATGTAAATGGTACCTGCACACAAAGAACAAATACTTGCAACCCAACGCGTAAGAATGGTTGTCAATCCATCCTAGGTAACAGCGCCAGAAATTGGCAAGTTGACGGGAGACTATTTGATCCTCCCTGGTAAAAAGATAGATAAATTTGTGATAGATTGGATAAATAGCTCTTGATAAAACGCGAAATAAAATAAGCAATAAAAAATTACAGCAAGGTATTTTTGGGTTTTTGGAATAATAGATCTGAAAATAAAAGTGAATAAAAATAGATCTCAAAGCAAATATGATAAAGAATAGACCCGGGGGCCGTAGGTTTCACTAGTGGCTTCTCTCGAGAAATAGCACACGGTGGGTAAACAAATTACTGTTGGGCAATTGATAGAAAATCGAATAATTATGACATTATCCAAGGCAATGATCAATATATAGGCATCACGTCCAAGATTAGTAGACTGACTCCTGCGTGCATCTACTACTATTACTCCACACATCGACCACTATCCAACATGCATCTAGTGTATTAAATTCATGGAGAAACAGAGTAATGCAATAAGAACGATGACATGATGTAGATGAGATCTATTCATGTAGAAATAGGCCCCATCTTGTTATCCTTAATAGCAACGATACATGCGTGTCTTGCTGCCCCTTCTGTCACTGGGAAAGAACACGGCAAGATCGAACCCATCACAAAGCACCTCTTCCCATGGCAGAAAAATCAATCTAGTTGGCCTAACTAAACCAAAGATTCAAAGAAGAAATACGAGGCTATAAATAATCATGCATATAAGAGATCAAAGAAAACTCAAATAATATTCATGGATATAGATCTTATCATAAACTCAAAGTTCAACGGATCCCAACAAACACACCGCAAAAAGAGTTACATCAAATAGATCTCCAAGAGACCATTGTATTGAGAATCAAAAGAGATGGAGAGAGAGAGAGAGAGAGAGAAAGCCATCTAGCTACTGCCTACGGACCCGTAGGTCTATGGTGGACTACTCACGTATCATCGGAGAGGCACCAATGAGGATGATGAACCCCTCCGTGATGGTGTCAGATTGGATCTCCTGGTTCTGGAACTTGCGGCGGCAGGAATTGTGTTTCGTCGACTCCCCTAGGGTTTCTAGAATATTTGGGAGTTTATAGGGCAAAGAGGCGGTGCAGGAGGTCTTCGTGGGGGGCACAACCCCCTGGGCGCGCCCTGGTGGGTTGTGCTCCTCACGGGCCTCCCCTCTGGTGCTTTCTTAGACCACAAGGTGTCTTCTGGTCCAGAAAAAATCTCCAAAAAGTTTCGCTGCATTTGGACTCCGTTTGGTACTGATATCTGCGATGTAAAAAAAAGCAAAAAAACAACAACTGGCACTAGGCACTATGTCAATAGGTTAGTCCCAAAAAATGATATAAAGTTGCTATAAAATGAATATAAAACATCCAAGAATGATAATATAACAGCATGGAACAATCAAAAATTATAGATACGTTGGAGACGTATCATGTATAAAGTAAGCAATGCAAGGCGCCATAAGAACGATATGACTAACATCAGGATGCCAAGTTAGAGCAAAGACGTCGGGGGTAAATAGGAGTGGTCTGCTCCCTCTGAATCCCCCTCTGAATAGTTATCTTCCTCTTGATTACAATATGGAATGCGTGGAAGGGGAGCTGCCATTGCGCCCACCATGGAGCGACGTCTGCATGACATTATATTTCCACGCAAGGCTCTTCTCTTTTTCTCTACATGTTCAATTCCATTGTGTATAGTAATTGACATGCGTAGGAATAAAACATAGTGAGATTATGTAAGGAGTGCATGCAGAAATCCGGAGTGATGATAGAAACCAGTGGATAGACCCAAAACCAATGATAGCGGGCAGATAATAGTTTCAGTTAAAAAATATGCTCCTTTACTGTTTGTTTCCCACCCAACATGAAACACATAGTAGACACCCGAGATTAACCAGATAGTAGACAGAGATACTATCCGTTATAAACTCAAGTTTGACCATTAATTTGGACCTGACTCCGAGTCTAAGAGGTGAACAGTATGATAAAGTAGCAGGTAATATTAAGCGATGCATAACGTAAGCAGACACGAAAGAGTGCGACCTCTCTTGCGGACCCATGTAGTCCTCAAGGTCATCTGCTCAGTTGATGATGGTAATGCAGTTGTGGTGGCTGTCGGCGACAGGGAAGAAGATTTGAGGTGGCGAAAGAAAGTCTAGAGGGGGGATCTCTACTGTGGTGGATGCTTACGTTGTTGGAGCAGCTCAGCTGGGGTGGACGATTGCGCGACAGGAGCGGGACAAACCACACAAGGTTTTCTTTAACACCTATCTGTAACAGAAGTAATTTTGTAAGGGCTCATTTCAATTGGAGGATTCTAACAACGCAGGGATAGGAAATATGCAGGAATAGGAAATACAAAGGAATAGGATACGAGTGCACGTGCAAAACAGAGCATTTGCAAACACAAGATTTCTGTCAATCTGGGAGTTTGGTTAACAGGAATTGGAAGATCACAGGAATGCAAAGAAGCATGGTCAAATTAAAGTCAAACCACGTGAAAACGTACAGTTATAATGCTATTATACTACTATCACTTAGTCTTGTTCTTCATGAATATGAATTTGAAAAGGAGGGCCAAGTGGATATTAAAATTCCTACGGTTTTTCTTCGAAAGAGACACTAAAGGAAAAAATCCTACATTTTTCCCTTGCTCCATTCCTTTGAACCAAATGCATGAATAGCGGCACCATATGAAACTTTCCAATTCCTATGTTTTCCCTTCACTTTTCCTTTCAACCAATGGCAATTCTAGTAGGCAGGCTTGGACAAGCAAAAGCCTGCACTCCAAAAATGTTTTTGTAATACTTCTACTACTTTGGACCCGGGCCATTTCCCTACTAGCTCAACTCACAGGCCCATCTACACATGAATAGCTCCAACGCGCAGAAGTAAATAATGTTGGCTTTCGAGAGAGTCCATCACGGATAGGTAACTTGGCTAGTACCTCACTACTTGTCATATAGGAGAACCTATTTGTATTTCTAATTACTACTGTGCTCAATGGACAATATATATTACATGTAGAGTAAAAAAGCAATGCGACAAGTGTACAACCTCTTTGGTGAAGCCATGTCGATCTTAGCATCATTGGGTTGGTCGCCGAGGATGCTGCGGCTGATGTGGACATCGGAGGGGGGGAGAAAATCTTAGGCATCTAGAGATGGAGCAGAGGGTAGCGCTCCACTATGATGGACGGTTTCGTCATTGGAGTAGCTCCGGTGAGGTGTACGACCGCGAGGCTGAAACAAGACAAGAGAGACAATGTTAACCTGAAGTTGGATTTTAATAGCATCTCTAATAGAAGATGTAAAATACATCGCCAAAAAGTGCTAGATGTAAAATACATCACCCGCTCATCTCTGAACTTAACTGTTGAAATTGAATTTAACTGTCGAAACTGAATTGGACTATCGAAACTGAAATCTACAGTTGAAACTGGATTTTACCGTCGAAACTAAAATCTACTGTCGAAACTGAATTTTGCTGTCGAAACTGAATTTTACTGTCAAAACTGAATGCACTAGTAGGAGAGAAGTAGTGCACTAGTAGTTTTGGCCGTTCGAGCACTAATCGCAGAGAAGCATTGATCTAAATCGGTAGCTACTCCAGCAGGGGACGCACAACTAGGGAGCAGCCAGGGCAGCTAGTCGTGCATCAGCAGTAGCGCCCGGAGCAACAACACATGCGAGAGCCAGAGCAGCGGCTCGAGTAGCATCTCGGGTAGCAGCAGCAGGAGCGCGAGCGAGAGCTAGAGCTACTGCTTGTGCAGCAGCAACATGAGCAAGAGTAGAGCAGTAGCACGAGGAAGAGCAAGAGCAGAACAACAACGTGAGCAAGAGCCGGAGCAGCAGCAGCAGGGCCAACGAGAGCCGGAGCAGCAACAACAGCAGCAACTCCTGCTAATGTGGGCAGCCACCAAGAGACGCCGCGGAGGAAGTGGCCGGTGACGCCGCCGGTAATGGAGCCACGCCATGGCTGCTAAGGATCGAGCACCAGCAGCACCGTGAGATCGAATGAAGGAGAAAATGCAGCGATTGGTGTAGAACCTCTTTGGTGGTGCCGACTAGGCCTCAGCTTCATCTGAGGAATCGGTGATGGCGTTGCGGTTCTGGTGGTGCAGGTGAAGACAGTGCTATGGGAATGGAGGTGGCGTGATAGACGAGGCGAACATCAGGGAAGCTCCTTGGAGGTGGAGGACGGGGTGGCTGTATCGACGGGATGAGGAGATCAATGACGGATCCTCATCCAGTGCGGTGGATGAGGGACGTCGAGCTGTTGGGGTGGATGATGTCATCGGGGAAGAGGCTCCGGCTGGGCGAATGTCAGGTGGCGGACGGAGGAGGGTGTGGTTTCGTGGGTTTTGGCGGCCTTGGTGTACGAATGCGCCAGGGGGGCCATGGCTTAGGGACGCGCTTGTCCGAAATGTAGAGTAAGATACAAAAGTACCCCCACCGATTTGAACTAGGCAGTTCTTTCAGTTCAGGGGTATAATAGAAATTTCATGTGTAGTAGGAGGTGGCAGTTTTCGCGCGCGTTGTAGTTTTGGGATAGCAAGGCGCGGGTTGAGAAGAAGGGATTTTTCGGAGCACAAAGAGACAAAGAGATATCTTAAAATTTTGGGATAACAAGGCGCGGGTTGAAATTTCGGCAAAAGCTTAACATGTACTGCACCAAATCAATTCGCACTTCCCTCAACGAAAAAAACAAAAAAATTCAATTCGCACCACACAAGAGAGTCTTGTCCCGTTTTACTGTATGAGTTATTACAAATGCCATTCAAAACTTTGTATCCATGTTATGTCCAATTAAAAAAATTCGCTAGGTGTATAATGCATGTAAACTGCTACCCAAATGAACATTTTAGTGCATTCCAAATGTATTTACTATCGCTTCAATATGAACTAAATTTGAATTCATTTCTCTATTTGAATAAGAATGTACAATCATGATTGTTGTCAAGTTAAACCATCATCTATATATTATCTTCACAACAAACCACATGATTACTGTCGAGTTAGATATAAACTATGTATACTATATGAAATCGAACTCAAATTTTTGAATCCACTTTATGCTGATTTCAAATCATAGTACATTTCAAGCTCTAGATAGATCTTCATAATCTAAACCATGTATCGTATGTATAATGTGTTTATCACATAATGTGTGTCTATATATATATATATATATATATATATATATATTCATGGATTCAGATATATATATATAGTATAACATGTCCAAAACCACACAACGTGTATCACCACTATATTCATGCATGCATAGGTTTAAAACACCATGATCTCTTATTCAAATATATGAATCCACTTTTATAATGAATTATGATCTCTGTTAGTCTTTTACACCCACACAATCCTCTTCTCTTTGTAGCTAGCACTAACTTTTTCTCGTGCATGCACACACCCTCCTCCCCCTCCCCCTCCCTCAACATTCTCTCCATCGCACACATTTGTTTATTTTCTTTAGGTCGTTCTCCCACGGTCTCCACAACTCCTTCTTTTCCGAGACACACGGATCGAGATACATCTCTAGCCAGGTCTGCCCACCACATACGCACACACACTTTCCATCTCCTCTTCTCACCTTCCATGCCCCATGTCTCTCATACGGTCCCGCACACATGTAAACTCTCGCCCCTTATTTCATCGATCTCGCAATCACACACTCCTCCCCCTCTATCTAGTAGGCCTCTCGCACCACCTCCTAGCCCCATCCCTCTCTCTCTCTCTATCCATCTCTCTGGGCCTTGTTTGCCTCTAACAAATGGATGTATGATACGTCTCCAACGTATCTATAATTTATGAAGTATTCATGCTGTTATATTATCATTCTTAGATGTTTTACAATCATTTTATAGCAACTTTATATCATTTTTTGGGACTAACCTATTGACATAGTGCCCAGTGCCAGTTGCTGTTTTTTGCTTTTTTTTACATCGCAGAAAATCAATACCAAACGGAGTCCAAACGCAGTGAAACTTTTTGGAGATTTTTTTTGGACCAGAAGACATCCAGTGGGCCAGAGAAGTACCAGAGGGGTGCCCCGAGGGGGGCACAACCCACCTGGGCGCGCCTGGGCACCCAGGCATGCCTTGGTTGGTTGTGCCCACCTCGGTGGCCTCCCGCACCGCCTCTTTGCTCTATAAATTGCCAAATATTCTAAAAACCCTGGGGGTAACTCTAGATCAGAAGTTTTGCCGCCACAAGCCTCTGTAGCCACGAAAAACCAATCTAGACCCCGTTCCGGCACCCTGCCGGAGGGGGAGATCATCACCGAAGGCCATCTTCATCATCCTTATGGCCACCATGATGAGGAGGGAGTAGTCCACCCTCGGGGCTGAGGGTTTGTACCAGTAGCTATGTGTTTAATCTCTCTCTCGTGTTCTTGAGATGGCACGATCTTGATGTATCACGGGCTTTGTTAATATAGTTGGATCATATGGTGTTTCTCCCTCTCTATCTTATTGTGATGAATTGAGTTTTCCCTTTGAGACTTCGTTGTTTTCGGATTGAATATTTTTATGGATTTGAGAGCACTTGATATATGTCTTGCATATGAATACCCGTGGTGACAATGGGGTATTATATTGATTCACTTGATATATGTTTTGGTACTCAACTCGCGGATTCCCAAGGTGACATTGGGGTAATCTATGCATAGGGGTTGATGCACATTTTTGTCCTTGTTTCTCCAGTAGAAATCTTGGGGCACTCTTTGAAGTTCTTTGTGTTGGATTGAGTATTATGCATCTGAATTTGTTTTGGTGTTATTTTAGTACGAACTCTTGATAGATCGATCAGAAAGAATAGCTTGGTGTTATTTTAGTACGAACTCTTGGATAGATCGATCGGAAAGAATAGCTACAAACAATTTCTTCTTATGTTCTCCGCTAGATAAAAACTTTGGAGTGATTCTTCGTTGCCCGTTGAGGGATGGTTATGTGATCCAATTATATTAGCATTGTTGAGAGATTGCACTAGCGAAAGTGCGGACCCTAGGCCTTGTTTTCAAGCATTGCAATACCGTTTGTGCTCACTTTTATCGTTCGGTACACTTTTATCACCATCTCTTCGCCGAACTGGTGCACCTATACAATTTGCCATTGTATTGGGTGTGTTGGAGACACAAGAGATTTCTTGTATTTGGTTGCAGGGTTGTTTGAGAGAGACCATCTTCATCCTATGCCTCCCACGGATTGATAAACCTTAGGTCATCCACTTGAGGGAAAATTGCTACTGTCCTACAAAACTCTGCGCTTGGAGGCCCAACACGAGTCTACAAGAATAAAGTTGAGTAGTAGACATCAAGCTCTGTTCTGGCGCCGTTGCTGGGGAGGTGAGTGCTTGAAGGTATATCTTTAGATCTTGCAATTGAATCTTTTAGTTTCTTGTTTTATCACTAGTTTGGTTTATAAAAAGAAAACTACAAAAAAAATGGAATTGAGGTGGTCTCGTATTATTCATCTTTATAATGTCTTTCGTGAAAATGATGGAAAGGAAAATTGTGCTCAATTGATAGAGGAGGAATTCAATAAAATGTTTGGCATAAATGATGAGCATGATTGCAATGTTGTTAGTATGAATTCTTTGAATATCCAAAATGCTAATGATGATTGCACAAGTCATGACAAAAATGTTTCTTATAAGCATGTCAATTTTTGTGGAGTGGAAAGACTTTGTGAAGACGTGCCTTATAGGGATGATAGATTTTGCAAGAAGCATAAACATGATAGAACCAATTTTTTGCTCAAGGTGATAGATAAATTTGCTACAAAATTATGCTCTCTTTATCCTATTACTTGTGAACTTTGCAATAAAGTTGGTCACCTTAATTTCCAATGCATGCTTTTTCATGATCGAATCGTGTCCAAATATTGCAATAACTTGATCACCCTTGAACTTTATAATGAACTTTGTTTATTTTTGGGGTGTGAAGAATTGTCACATAAAAATGGTTGGTTTGAAGCATTCATATTCACGGACCATGCTGAAACTAATTTGAAAGAAATCCATATGTTTTGCATGGTAAATTGCAATGAGAATGCTTATATTGCCAACTATAGAAAGATGGGAAAACCAATAGAATATAAAAGGAGTACTAATGAAAAGGTAAAGATATCTACTTTCCCTCCTATTGCCTCTCATGATGAAATAGGTGACGATAAGGAGCTCCCTATTCAACCAATCTCATCAATAAGAAGCTCAGAAAAATTAATTAAACCCACACATGATGTGGTGAAGAAGAAGAAAAGAAGAAAGAGAAGAGGTAAAAAGGTATCTCTCCGACATAATGTTGCTCCTATTATAGTTGTGCCTCATGAAAATGAATCAAAAATAATTGTGGAAGATGATGCACTTGATGATGATATTGCTTCTTTGTCTTATGGCACAATGTCCGAAAGAACTATTGATGATGATTTTGTTATGCCTATTGCTTGTTGTGATGATTATGATTGGGAAGATAATGATACTTCTTATAATCTTGAAAATCTTTTTGGCACCAACTTGGGAAATTATGATGATAGCAATTGTTATACCGTTGGTGCTATTCATACTATTAATGATGAGAATAATTATGCTTATGATATGCCAAGCCACAAGCTTGGGGATGCTATGTTTGATGAGAATGACATGCTTGAGAATTTATTTACTGCAATTAATGTTTGTCCCAAGCTTGGGGGTGATATGCTTAATGAAGATGATCTTTTTAGTCCCCCTACTTTGAATGATCAAATTTGCTATGATGATTGCATGCCTCCTATCTATGATGAGAACAAAGTTGCTACTTATGATGATTATTATGATGATACTTATGTTATAAAAAGTGGTAATGATTATATTTATAAAACTTGTCATAGTTATGATTACCCTTTTTCTGAACATTACTCTTTTAATGTGGAAACAATTTATAGTATTCGAATTTCATATGATACTCCCACCATTGTGAATGAGAAGAAATTTTCTTATGTGGGGAGTAATAAAATTTCTATGCTTGTGGATCATGAAAAGAATGCTTTATGTGATGTTTATATTGATGAATCTATTCATGCTGCTACTGAAAATTATTATGAGAGAGGAACTTATGATTCATGATGCTCTCTTTATGTTTCAATCCTTATCTTTTGTGCAAGCATCATTGAAATCATCATGCCTAGCTAAAAGGCATTAAAGAAAAGCGCTTGTTGGGAGACAACCCAACACTTTTACCTACTGTTTTTGTGTGTTCACATGGTTAGGATACTGTAGTGATCTTTTTTTATAGCTTTTGTTTCAATAAAGTGCCAAGTAAAGCCCTTGGGATAGTGTGGATGATAGTTGACTTAATTCTGTGCAAAAACAGAAACTTTTGCATTCAGTACAGAAATTACTATATTTTATTGGACATGAAAAAATTCTGAATTTTTTAAAGTTGATGGGTATACAAATTTTCTACGTTGTCCTAATTTTTCAGAATTTTTTGAGTTACAGAAGTATGATCTTAATTCAGATCTTTACATACTGTTCTGTTTTTGACAGATTCTGTTTTCAATGCATAATTTGCTTGTTTTCTAGTTTGTATGTCTTATATTGCTTAATATAAATTGTGGAAATGATGAGGTACATTAGTCATTGTGTGAGAACAATTATTAATCTTATCTTGACATTACCAAAGTGAATGATTTGTCTTTATCATACTAACCTATCTCACGAAGTTCCGTTAAGTTTTGTGTGATTGAAGTTTTCATGTTTTGGGTGAGATATCGATATGACGAGAATAAGGAGTGACAATACCCTAAGCTTGGGTATTCCCAAGGCACCCCAAGGTAATATTCAAGGAATATCCAAGCAACTAAGCTTGGGGATGCCCCGGAAGGCATCCCCTCTTTCGTCTCCGACATTATCGGTAACCTCACTTGGAGCTATAATTTTATTCGTCACATGTTATGTGTTTTGCTTGGAGCGTCATTTTATTTTATTAGGATTTGCTTGTTGTTATTTAGAATAATGTTTTGCATCTTTTATTTCAATAAAAATGTCAAGTATAACCTTTGCCATGCTTTTTTTGCAAGTATATGAGTTGCTGTTTCAAAACAGAAAGTTTATCGCTATTGAAATAATTCTCCAGAAAATTCAGTATGCGATAAAATGTTTAAAAAATTTGCACAGTAAGCTATGATAAATTTTCTACAGTGTGGTAAATTTTCAGGATTTTTAGAGCTAGGGAAGTATGAGTACAATTGCACTCTTTACAGACTGTCCTGTTTAGACAGGTTGCTGTTATGTTCGCATTGTTTGCATATGTTTGCTTATTCAATGATTCTATTTGAGGATAGGAGTATTAAATACGCATAGGAATTTAGTATGCAATGTTGAATAATAATTTTAATGATTTTCTACAGTAGAGAATGATAAGGTTATTTCATTGATTTATAATAACGTATCTCACGAGTTCTTGTTGAGTTTTGTGTGGATGAAGTTTTGAGATTTAGGAAAACCGTGATATAAAAGTAATTAAGGAGACACAAAAGCTCAAGCTTGGGGATGCCCAAGGCATCCCAATTTAATAATCCAAGAATTCTAAAGCATCTAAGCTTGGGGATGCCCCGGTAGGCATCCCACCTTTCTTCACGAACCACTATCGGTTAGTATCGGTTGAGCCTAAGTTTTTGCTTCTTCACATGAGTTGTGCTTTTCTTAGAATGTCATTTTATTTTGTTTTGCTTGCTGTTTTAATAAAATACTTAGATCTGAAAGTTTTAAATAAGAGAGAGTCCTCAATTAGCTACCCATTTACTTAACCACTCGCATGATCTTCACTTATATCTTTTTGGAGTAGTTTGTCATTTACTCTCGTGCTTCACTTATATCCTATGAGTAAATTGAATACCATGAAGTTGAAATTATATGTTCATATCATGCCTAGTAGTAGCTTCACATTGGGTTTAGAAAGTGAAATCTTTTGAAGCTTGACAATCACAATATTGGTCATACAAGCAATTCATGAATGATTAGTATAAGGAAGAGAACTTTCACATGCAAATATATTATCTTGGACATCTTCTATGATTGTGAATACCCATTAATTATTTTCAAACTTGAGCAAATTAGTTGAAGTTGGACAAGGAAGACAACGTAATGAGTTATGGTTGTGTATATTTGCATAGAATTTATATTGTTATGAATCCTCCAACATGTGGTGTTTGCCTAGGATCTTTCGCTAGCCAAAAATTCGTACTAAGTAGAGATACTACTTGTGCATCCAAAAACCCTTAAACCCAGTTTATTACCATGAGTGTCCACCATACCTACCTATGGATTGAATAAGATCCATCAAGTAAGTTGTCATCGGTGCATAAAGCAATAAAAATTGCTCCTAAATATGTTTGATCTTTTATTGTAAGGAAAAATTAAGCGTTGTACGAACTTGTGATGGCAAAGTAATAAAAGCGACAGACTGCATAATAAAGGTTGCTATCATATGGGGCAATATAGCGTGACGTTCCTTTGCATTAAGAGCTTGGGCATCCAAATAAAAAGCGCATGGCAACCTCTGCTTCCCTCTGCGAAGGGCCTATCTTTTACTTTTCAGTATTTACTTTTATGCAAAGAGTCAATAGTATGAATTCTCATCTCAACCTCAATTATTCTCTAGTTGGCAAGCATCATGTGGTGGGGAAAGATCTAGGCACATATGACCAGTCAAATATATTTGATCATGATTTATTATTGTTGACAATTATCTCTATGATAAATGAGTTGGGAGGCGAAACATTAAGCCCCTATCTTTCTCTGTGTTCGATGGATGCTATTTGTTCTAAGAATATGCTTTGAGTAGTAGCAATCATGGAAGACTATATTATGATTGAGTATGTGGAGCTCTTACTTAGACTTTGTTGAATAAGTTGAATTGCAATTGCTTGGTGACTGAGAACATAGGTTGTTGAGTTTCAAGAGAATTCATTGTTTGAACCTTAACATGTGAATTGGTTGCTACTATAACATGGGAAGTTTTATGAGAAAGAATTGTTGTTATGATGCTAGGAAAAGTGTTTGAAATTATCATTGATCAAACTTGTGCACTTTGCTAGCATTCACACTTCATAAATTATTTCTTTTATCATTTACCTACTCGAGGACGAGTAGGAATTAAGCTTGGGGATGCTGATACGTCTCCAACGTATCTATAATTTATGAAGTATTCATGCTGTTATATTATCATTCTTACATGTTTTACAATCATTTTATAGCAACTTTATATCATTTTTTGGGACTAACCTATTGACATAGTGCCCAGTGCCAGTTGCTGTTTTTTGCTTGCTTTTTACATCGCAGAAAATCAATACCAAACGGAGTCCAAACACAGTGAAACTTTTTGGAGATTTTTTTGGACCAGAAGACATCCAGTGGGCCAGAGAAGTACTAGAGGGGTGCCCCGAGGGGGGCACAACCCACCTGGGCGCGCCTGGGGCCCAGGCGCGCCCTGGTGGGTTGTGCCCACCTCGGTGGCCTCCCGCACCGCCTCTTCACCCTATAAATTGCCAAATATTCCAAAAACCCTGGGAGTAACTCTAGATCAGAAGTTCCGCCGCCGCAAGCCTCTGTAGCCACGAAAAACCAATCTAGACCCTGTTTCGGCACCCTGCCAGAGGGGGAGATCATCATCGGAGGCCATCTTCATCATCCTTATGGCCACCATGATGAGGAGGGAGTAGTCCACCCTCGGTGCTGAGGGTTTATACCAATAGCTATGTGTTTAATCTCTCTCTCTCGTGTTCTTGATATGGCACGATCTTAATGTATCGCGGGCTTTGTTAATATAGTTGGATCATATGGTGTTTCTCCCTCTCTATCTTATTGTGATGAATTGAGTTTTCCCTTTGAGACTTCATTGTTATCGGATTGAATATTTTTATGGATTTGAGAGCACTTGATATATGTCTTGCATATGAATACCCATGGTGACAATGGGGTATTATATTGATTCACTTGATATATATTTTGGCACTCAACTCACGGATTCCCGAGGTGACATTGGGGTAATCTATGCATAGGGGTTGATGCACGTTTTCGTCCTTGTTTCTCCGGTAGAAATCTTGGGGCACTCTTTGAAGTTCTTTGTGTTGGATTGAGTATTATGAATCTGAATTTGTTTTGGTGTTATTTTAGTATGAACTCTTGATAGATCAATCAGAAAGAATAGCTTGGTGTTATTTTAGTACGAACTCTTGGATAGATCGATCGGAAAGAATAGCTACAAACAATTTCTTCTTATGTTCTCTGCTAGATAAGAACTTTGGAGTGATTCTCGTTGCCCGTTGAGGGATGGTTATGTGATCCAATTATATTAGCATTGTTGAGAGATTGCACTAGCGAAAGTACGGACCCTAGGCCTTGTTTTCAAGCATTGCAATACCGTTTGTGCTCACTTTTATCGTTCGCTACCTTGCTGTTTCTATTTATTCAGATTATAAAAATATATTTCTACCATCCATATTACACTTTTATCACCATCTCTTCGCCGAACTAGTGCACCTATACAATTTGCCATTGTATTGGGTGTGTTGGGGACACAAGAGATTTCTTGTATTTGGTTGCAGGGTTGTTTGAGAGAGACCATCTTCATCCTACGCCTCCCACGGATTGATAAACCTTAGGTCATCCACTTGAGGGAAAATTGCTACCGTCCTACAAAACTCTGCGCTTGGAGGCCCAACACGAGTCTACAAGAATAAAGTTGCGTAGTAGACATCAATGTACACCAATCAATCTCCCTCTATACATATAGCTATCTAGGTCATCTATAACTCTTTTTCCCCACGCGCCAATCAATCTACCCTATTAGTTATGTCTCTCCCTTTCTCCAACACACAACAATTGATCTACCTATCTAGTTAGATCTACTTACCAAACACATATGGTTCCCCCTTCATCATCCATGCGTGCCTCCCGACGCGTCTATCATGCACACACACGCACACACACAGAAACACATCCCCTTTGTTCTTGATATTGCAGTTGTACTCTCCGTTTGTCTAGTAGGCCTCTCCCACCATCTCTGGGAAGCAACTCCACCACCACCCCTCTGACACTCTAGCTCTGCCTCTATCTCCCAACCTTATTTCTGTCCTACACATATGTATGGATGTCGATCTATCTCCCTCAAGACATAGCTAGGTCTCTCCTTCTCCACACATATACCTGTTGATCTACCTCTCTAGTTAGGTATCTGCCTCCCCCCACACACAGATTGATTGAGCGCTCTGACCATGTCTCCCTGCCACACACAAACTGGCCCTCTCCCCTCTCACATTCTAGTAGGTCAGTCGCCCTATATTTTGACGTGCGCACACACAATTTCGCTGGCTCTCTTCATCGATCTCGCACCCACACACTTGATCCCTCTCTTTGATTCTATCAATATCTCATGTCGATGATCTCTCCACTCTCTTCTCGTGGATCGCTCCCT
Organism: Thinopyrum elongatum; assembly: GCA_011799875.1. Classification (NCBI taxonomy): domain Eukaryota; kingdom Viridiplantae; phylum Streptophyta; class Magnoliopsida; order Poales; family Poaceae; genus Thinopyrum; species Thinopyrum elongatum. Next base: position 314,879,022 of record CM022301.1, read on the forward strand.
CCATATATGATATATCTAGGCCTCTATTTCACACACATTGCATGTGTTACATTTTTTTGAGATATTGATGACCCACAAGTATAGGGGATCAATCATAGTCCTTCCGATAAGTAAGAGCGTCGAACCCAACGAGGAGCAGAAGGAAATGACAAGCGGTTTTCAGCAAGGTATTTTTAGCAAGCACAAAAATTATCGGTAACGAGTAGTTTGATAGCAAGATAATTTGTAACAAGTGACAAGTAGCAATGGTAACTATAGTGCAGCAAGGTAGCCATCCCTTTTGTAGCAAAGGACAGGACGGAACGGTCTCTTATAATAAGCAAAGCATTCTTGAGGACACACGGGAATTTCATCTAGTCACTTTCATCATGTTTGTTTGATTCACATTAGCTACTTTTATAATTTGATATGTGGGTGGACCGGTGCTTGGGTGATGTTCTTACTTGAACAAGCCTCCCACTTATGATTAACCCCTCTCGCAAGCATCTGCAACTACGAAAGAAGAATTAAGATAAATCTAACCATAGCATTAAACATATGGTGTGGCACCCCGCCTGATTACCACTATAGCCAGACGGTCGCCACGCATACCAACCCAGGAAATCACTCTGGCATGCACGTTTACAACAAGTACCAAGAACACAGGCATTTCTATTAATGGGTATATAGGTCTTAGATGATATATTACAAAGATGATGGCAGCGGGAAGCTCTATCTAAGGCAGCATGGTCTTGGTGCGGCTCCAATCCACAGGGATCTGACTAGGTTACTCTCCTAGCACGCGAACGCTCTGGCTCCTCGACGACGGACGACGAATCGTTATGTGAACCTGGCCACATTGAAGGCCGCTGAGTACTTTTGAATGTACTCGCAAGCAAACCAAACTAACATATACACCAAGCAAAGCAATCCATGGCATTCAAGCATGCATTTAGAGCAACATTACTTATCATGGCATAGCATAACTATCTAGCAATATTAATTATCATGACATAATTGGTTTATCTAGCAAGATAACTACTCAAGCAAATGCAGTAAGGTAAAGCATATTAAATAAATATTTCATACTCCGAATATTCTCCTGTTCCAATCCGATGTTGAACCAAATCCAATCCAAGTCTTTCGGTCATCCGACCATCTCTTTCATAGCCATCCCATGGCTAACATATCATATCCCTGACATCATTCGATGGCTATGCATCTCCACTGTAAGGTTGACAAACTTGCTCTTGTCTTGGTTGCCTTACAATCCTCAAAGTATTCACGATCCACTGAGTACTTCAGGGCATAAGATGAGTTCTTCCATCATTATTATCACTGTTCTGGTTGATCACCTAGTGAGGTCTGGACGGACTGTCCAATACCGTGGACGCGGCTATTCGAATAGATTTTACACTCTGCAGAGGTTGCGCACTTTACCCACACCATGGAGCACCTGACCTCGTGATCCCATTCGGGTGGACCAGGGTTGCTCCAACGAAACCTGCCTAACCCGTGACTCCTCTACCATACCATCGGCAATCATTCTCCCCCGAAGTCAAGCCCTGGGTGGCCCCTGTGTCACCCCGTGACACCTGCCACCGTCGTGGCCAAACAAACTATCCCAAACGGGGACGCCGGCAAATAACTCAACTGGGCTCACAAGGTTATCGCCGCCTACCGGGCCAGGGCAGCACGCGCGCATAACCTTCCCTGTTTGGTGGTACCGATAAAAGAGCACGCGATCAGACCAAGTCAAGGCCGTCCCATACCGGCAAATGTGGCTGCACGGATAAGTCTGGACAGGTGACTCTGGATCAACCGACTAGGTTTAGTTTTAGTGGGTACTTAGCAAGCATGGTTGTTTATCACAACAAGTTGAGGTGGCAGCCACTATGCCTTTAAGTAAATTACTTTGAATTATCACATAGCAAACTAATGCAAGTAATGTAAATAGTAAGTGCAATCTAGCATAAGTTTAATTACTTCTATCACAGGCATAATCATTAATTAAACACACAACAATAACATAGAGCAATGCTTTAGGGCATATATCAGATGGTCGGCTTGCCTGGGGTCGAAGAATACTCCGGGAAGAAGTGCGGAGAGTCCGCGGAGAAGATCGCCGGAAACCGTTCTCTCTCGGAGCGGGATGATAGAGGGCAAGGGCAAAATGGTCATTTCCACTATGTGACCACCTTGTGAAAATGATAGCAAAAGAACGGGCTCGACGAGATGAAGATGTGAGCGTTGGTTTCACCTAATTTGGAGTTGCGAGGGAAAAGTTATATGGGTTTGAAGTCTAGGGACCAATCTGTAAAACTTAAATTCATAGACAGGCCCCTAGGGGCTGAACCGAAAGCGCCTTCGGGTAGAGTATGTTTTCTGGAAAATAAAACGCAAACATACCCGCAGTATAAGGAAATACGCTTTCAGTGTTTTGAAAGCACATTCAGAGGAGTGCGTCTCCACTTACGCTGACGTGGCGGGCTGTGGTCGCCGACATGTGGGGCCGAGGGGTGGCGGGGCCTGCCTGGCTGGATCATCGTCTTCATCCCCTCGCTATCCCCGCGTGGAACAGAGGAGGGCAGGGGAGGGGTGCGGCCGGCAACAGGCTCGGCGGCTCCGGCTACCTCCGACCAGACGGAGGCCTCCGGCGAGCTCGCCGTGGAGGACCGCGACGAGGGAGGGCAGCAGAGATGGCGGGGAGTGGCCGTGGGGACTGGCTGCGGCCGCGAGCAGAGGCGAGCTCCGGCGAGGGCCCCGAATGTCTCCGACCATCTCCGGCGAAGGTGAGACCACCGGCGGGTTCCTTACGCTGCACCGCATCCATCCAGAGGAAGAGCCAGCGCCAGGGAGGAGCGGAACAGTGGTGCACCATGGAGGCAGAGAGCAAGGGCGGCGGCCGGACTTGGGGACGATGGTCTGAGGCGCTCTGGTGACTAACCGGGGAGTGGGGGAGTGTCTACGGGCTCAGGGGGTAGTGCTGGTGGGGAGAGGGGGACGAGGAGAGCTCCGGTTAGCTCGAATTTAGGCCGAGGCCGTGGCAGACACAGCGAACGGCGGCAGACAAAGAGCGGAGGAGCCACTCCGGTGAGCTTAGGAGGAGGGGGAGAGGTGGGTGGTTGTGAGGGAGGGCTCGAGGCTCGCCTTAAATAGCTCGGGGAGGAGCTAGTCGACGCCGGCCGAGGCTCCCAAAAGCTCATCGCCGTGGCGGCGATTCGGTGGAGCATCGAAGGTCGGCACAAGCAGCCAAGAGCTAGGAGATGAGGGGGAGAGGGTTCCAGAGGGCACACGCGTGCGGTGGGCAGCTCGCCGGCGCTCGCGGACAAGCCAGAGCCCGTGGGAGCGAGCTCCCGAAGCCTCTGGGCACGCGGTGCACAGACTTGGCGTGCACTGCACGTGGTCACTGCGTGGACACGGTGTTGCCACGCCACACGTGAGGCCAAACGGTGTCTGGGGTCTTCTCGTTCCTTCCTGTGGCATACCTATGTAGCTGGAAGTCAAGAGAGAACACTGGTGTGACTGCACCTTGATCAACAAGTTTCGAACAACAAAGTGTTTGACACGTGCAGTGCCCACTATAGTGCTCCTTTTGGCAAGATCCTTGGCTGAGATTGATCATCCATTAAGGTGATCATCTTGGCAAGGATTCAACACAAATGGATAGGTCTAGCTAGCACTTCCTTTGCAACATGGCAAACTGACCAGAAATGAAAGTGAAGATGCTGGGATCAAATGGCTAGATGGATTTGGCTCAAATTTGGAGGAGATGAATGATTTGGATATATGAAGCCACTGTAAAAGTTTCATACCATTTGGGTACACCAAAATGGTACATTCTTCACAGAGGTTCCAACTAGACAGAAACTTAGGAAAATTGCTGTGGAAGAATGGATAGATGAATTGAGCTGATTTTTGGTTTCCATGAGTGATTTAGCAATGTTAATCACCATGAAAAATTTCAGCTCAAATAGATGAAGGGTTCAAGCACTTTCTTTGCAAACTGAAAATCTGGACAGAATTTGCAAATGGATGTTGTGCTCAAACTTTGAACTATGGAACTTGGGTTTTTGATGGAAATGGTGAATATATGGATAGGAGAAGATCCACAATTTATTTGGGATTCTTCCTGGCTACCAAAATGGTAGTTCCTTTAGAAAGGGCCCAAAATGCAATATTGGCATTAAATAGGAAAATGCAATTTCCCTTGTTTAATTGTGGCCAATATTTTTATGGTTGCTCAATATAATCACAAAGAATATCTCCACAAGTTTTCATGAACTTTGGAGATGGATAGATATTTTCCTGGATTTAATTCCTTTAACTGGTAGAGAAAGGAATTAATTATAAGTGAAAAATATCGCAAATGACTTGGCAATATTTTTGCATATCCAGGGTTTACAAAGATAGGATGATCACTGGGAAAAGTTTGGGAGTCAGCAGATCAAAGGAAATTGGGGTTCCTTTGTAACGGAAGAGATCAGGGTTTCCCTTCCGGCAACTCGGAAGGTAGGGCTTCTGATGGCAAAGTCCCGGGAATATATTTTGGGTGGCAAGGTTGGACTGGAGAGAATCTCTGGTTGGATAGGGAAGGCAAGGTTAAATTACCATCTTCATATACCCAAGAGCTAAAGAAATCCGATAACACCGAGAAAAAAAGACGGGAATCGAATCCCGCAAAAGAAAAAAACAGGAGCGAAAACCAGGGTGTTACTAACCTACCCCCCTTAAGAAAATCTCGTCCTCGAGATTTCCGGGCTTACCTCCCGGTGAAGCGGGACTTACCTGTGTGCGACTTGGATCCATCAGCGGTCTCATCTTCGTTGGTTCACTGACCTTTGAACTGCCTCTTCTGATGGACCATGTGTTGTCTTTCACACAACTCCCTTGAATCATTCTCTTTCCTATCAGGTGTACCTTTTGTCCTGGTAGTGGTATTGCTGGGTGGGGTAGTGGGTAATACCGACAAACAGCTCGGTTTCCATGGCCCGGAAGTAACTGCTTCGGTTTTGTTTGATAATTCGTATCCTGACTGTCATAGGCAAGACGTCCTTTCCTGGTACCAGGATCACGTGCACGTATGGCCTCGAGTGAGTGGGAGTGGCTTTCTTTTTACCGTGTCGGAATGCTCAGTCTGGCTGTGGGTTCCATACTGACATTTTTTTCTGTCTTAGGCATTTTGACTCTGTCCTTAGGTGATCCACAACATGGCCGAGCTATTGCTGCTATATCCCCATCTGAGATGTCAGGCATGATCACAAAGTAATCATAGACAGTAATCTCTTATTCCAATGATGTCATGATGTCTACGAGCTGTTGATGCTGATGTACTTGTGCTTTGAGCCATTCTATCTGGATGCCTTGTTTCAAACTCTGTCGCTCGTGGAGATGGCTCTGTCATATGTAGCCTTTGTAGTCCTTACTGTGACCACTGAGCTAAACATACTATCGCTATCATTCGGTTTATCTTTCAGAGCATAGCCTCTTATCTTGGTTGATGGCCCAAGTTTAGGATGAGTATGGCATGCTGGCTGCATTGTTGAGGCCGTATATGCAAGAGTTTGGCAAGGATTGGTAATAATACGTTGTCCGTGAAATTGTATCTTGCTGACTGTCACGGAGGTTGTTTGTCCATCACTTCTTTATTCTTGAAGATTCCTTTGATGGACCTATCATGACCTGCCAACACTGTTCCTTGATTGTTTTCCCCAGCTTGTCAGGCTTGTTCTCTCAACTTACTCTTGCATATTTTGTAGGGGTTGCTGTGCTCATATTCTTCCTCGAGTTATGGGGCAATGTTTCGCTGAACACAACCATTCCCGTGTACGAGTGGCTCACATGAACTGATCCACTGGACTGCATGCTCACAACATATGAACGTGTAGGATAAACCCTTTCGTAACCGCTGAGTTCTGCGGCGGACGTGTGCCCAGACTAGTTCGTGCTCCTGACAAGCTTATTGTAGGCACGATGGCGTGTTGAAAAAGGATGAATTTCTTATGCTCGAAGCTTCTGCCAAAGTAGCATGCTGAAGAAGGCTGGGTATTGTACCTCAGAAGCTTTCCCTCATGTGTCTTGCTGAGGAAGGTCAAGTGTCTTATGTTGGAAGATTTATGCGGTAGCACACTGTGGAAGATGGGAGTGCCGTATCCCGGAAGATTCTTCTCACCAAGTGGCGTACCAAGGAAGATTGGCAGTCTTGTAGCTTGTGGAGGAAGGCTGGGTTCCTTATACCAGAAGCCTTTCACTGTTTACGCAGTCGGATCTATGGCCGATTCTGGCTTCCTTCCGAAGTATCTGAAATTTACTCGCAGTAGAGCCAGAACTTGGTATAGGCCATACCTTAACTAAAGATTTCCTATTGGTCACGCACACCGCTTGTCCTTCTGCGGGTCTGATCATCGTTGCTGTAAAGGTTGCACAACTGATGCAAGTATTCATGTTGTTAATTAATTTGGAATACACTTTGTATTCAAACCAGATCTTGCTGATAATAAGCAATTGACGGATAATTCCATTCAGTTCAGCTGGGCTTCCAAGCATGTGAAGTTCTCATTGTTTCTGGGTAACCGTGAACTTACCCATATTCCTTGCAAAACTTGTCACAGTGCCCCGAAAATTTTGTATTTGCATCAGTGAACTTCAAATTATGCTTCAAAATTTGTTCCAACGTACCGGAGTTTTATTACTGTTCGTGGCATATTCGCATTCTTGAAATATGTCTTCGGTGGGTAATAAATGGTTCTTGAGTCCATTGAGAAAAGACTCGGTTCGCCTCGCTGTCTGAAATAGTCCTTGTATCGCGAATGGAATCATTTGTCCTTGCTGGTGTTCATTCTTGGTAGCCCATCTGATTGCTCTTCAGGAGTGATCTTTTTTGAGGCAAACTCTCTCAGGTATATTCTGGCTTTGTCTGTTGCACATAGATTCTGCTTCTGACCCATCCTTCGTCCTTACCAGATCCAGTGATAGCGCTCTGGATATTCGGCAGTTGACTTGGCTTGACTCTTACTGAATTGGATTATTGGGTATTGTCCAAGTTGTATGCTGGTCTTCTTAGGCAGCTCTTGCGGATGGATCCAGTCAGAGCGAAGAAACGAAACCGACAAAAGAAACAAGAACCGCGAAAACCAAAAAAACAAATAAAGCTCAAATTTTGCGGACCTTACACACATGGCCGAAGATTCACTAGTATACCTAGCCTAGTGCACTCGATGCACCTCTAAGGATTTAGAAGCAAAACCACACAATGCTCCTGGTAGCACTGGTGTCGAGCACCTACTACTTCCTTAGGGAACATCAACCTCTCGACTCATGACCATAGCCAAAATGGCTTAGTCAACGATCCTAAGGTTGTTGGGGAGAGATATAATTTATAGGCGTTTCCCAAAGGAAACTAGAGTTAAGAAGAGAAATGCCATGGCTAGCAAGCAGGGTAGGGATATCTAGTTCACCTAGGGGTTCAGTGCTCACGGGTCATTGCCGGGTGGGAGCATTTCACACCGGAGGCAAAGGCCACGAGAGTTGGGGTCTGATGGAGCCAAAACCTATGGGGTTGCCTTATGATCAATAGTAGCCGTGCCTGTCTGGCAAAGATGGCTGAAATCTATCTGGGCTTTCTACTGAGCACAAGACAATGAAGTCTAGCTAGGGTAACCTATTGTCAGCCTGGCTGCTCTGATACCATCCGTTGTGGCGCCCCGCCTGATTACCACTGTAGCCAGACGGTCGCCACGCATACCAGCTCAGGAAATCACTCTGGCATGCGCGTTTACAACAAGTATCAAGAACACATGCATTTCTATTAATGGGTATATAGGTCCTACATGATATATTACAAATATGATAGCAGCGGGAAGCTCTATCTAAGGCAGCACGGTCTTGGTGCGGCTCCAATCCACAGGGATCTGACTAGGTTACTCTCCTAGCCCGCGAACGCTCCGGCTCCTCGACGACGGACGACAGATCCTTATGTGAACCTGGCCACATTGAAGGCCGCTGAGTACTTTTGAAAGTACTCGCAAGCAAACCAAACTAATATATACACCAAGCAAAGCAATCCATGGCATTCAAGCATGCATTTAGAGCAACATTACTTATCATGGGATAGCATAGCTATCTAGCAATATTAATTATCATGACATAATTGGTTTATCTAGCAAGATAACTACTCAAGCAAATGCAGTAAGGTAAAGCATATTAAATAAATATTTCATACTCTGAATATTCTCCTGTTCCAATCCGATGTTGAACCAAATCCAATCCAAGACTTTCGGTCATCCGACCATCTCTTTCATAGCCATCCCATGGCTAACATATCATATCCTTGACATCATTCGATGGCTATGCATCTCCACTGTAAGTCTGACAAACTTGCTCTTGTCCGGGTTGCCTTACAATCCTCAGAGTATTCACGATCCACTGAGTACTTCAGGGCATAAGACGAGTTCTTCCATCATTATTATCACTGTTCTGGTTGATCACCTAGTGAGGTCTGGACGGACTGTCCAATACCGTGGACACGGCTATTCGAATAGATTTTACACTCTGCAGAGGTTGTGCACTTTACCCACACCATGGAGCACCTGACCTCGTGATCCCATTCGGGTGGACCAGGGTTGCTCCAACGAAACCTGCCTAACCCATGACTCCTCTACCGTACCACCGGCAATCATTCTCCCCCGGAGTCAAGCCCTGGGTGGCCCCTGTGTCACCCCGTGACACCTGCCACCGTCGTGGCCAAACAAACTGTCCCAAACGGGGACGCCGGCAAATAACCCAACTGGGCTCACAAGGTTAACACCGCCTACCGGGCCAGGGCAGCACGCGCGCATAACCTTCCCTGTTTGGTGGTACCGATAAAAGAGCACGCGATCAGACCAAGTCAAGGCCGTCCCATACCGGCAAATGTGGCTGCACGGATAAGTCCGGACAGGTGACTCTGGATCAACCGACTAGGTTTAGTTTTAGCAGGTACTTAGCAAGCATGGTTGTTTATCACAACAAGTTGAGGTGGCAGCAACTATGCCTTTAAGTAAATTACTTTGAATTATAACATAGCAAACTAATGCAAGTAATGTAAATAGTAAGTGCAATCTAGCATAAGTTTAATTACTTCTATCACAGGCATAATCATTAATTAAACACACAAGAATAACATAGAGCAATGATTTAGGGCATATATCAGATGGTCGGCTTGCCTGGGGTCAAAGAATACTCCAGGAAGAAGTGCGGAGAGTCCGCGGAGATGGTCGCCGGAAACCGTTCTCTCTCAGAGGGGGCTGATAGAGGGCAAGGGCAAAATGGTCATTTCCACTGTGTGACCATCTTGTGAAAATGATACCGAAAGAACGGGCTCGACGAGATGAAGATGTGAGCCTTGGTTTCACCTGATTTGGAGTTGCGAGGAAAAAGTTATAAGGGTTTGAAGTCTAGGGACCAATCTGTAAAACTTAAATTCACAGACAAGCCCCTGGAGGCTGAACCGAAAGCGCCTTCAGGCTGTGTACGTTTTCTGGAAAAGAAAATGCAAACATACCCGCAGTATAAGGAAATACGCTTTCCGTGTTTTGAAAGCGCTTTAGAGGAGTGTGTCTCCATTTACGCTGACGTGGCGGGCTGTGGTCGCCGACATGTGGGCCGAGGGGTGGCGGGGCCTGCCTAGCTGGATCGTCGTCTTCATCCCCTCGCTGTCCCCGCGTGGAACAGAGGAGGGGCAGGGAAGGGGTGCGGCCGGCGACGGGCTCGGCGGCTCCGGCCACCTCCGACCAGACGGAGGCCTCCGGCGAGCTCGCCGTGGAGGCCACGACGAGGGAGGGCAGCAGAGATGGTGGGGAGTGGCCGTGGGGACTGGCTGCGGCCGGGAGCAGAGGCGAGCTCCGGCGAGGGCCCCGAATGTCTCCGGTGAAGGTGAGACCACCGGCGGGTTCCTGACGCTGCACCGCATCCGTCCAGAGTAAGAGCCAGCGCCAGGGAGGAGCGGAACAACGGTGCACCACGGAGGCAGATAGCAAGGGCGGCGGCCGGACTTGGGGGCGACGGTCTGAGGTGCTCCGGTGACTAACTAAGGAGTGGGGGAGGGTCTACGGTCTCAGGGGGAAGTGCTGGTGGGGAGAGGGGGACGAGGAGAGCTCCGGTTAGCTCGAATTTAGGTCGAGGCCGTGGCGGACACAGCGAACGGCAGCGGACAGAGAGCGGAGGAGCCACTCCGGTGAGCTTAGGAGGAGGGGGAGAGGTGGGTGGTTGTGAGGGAGGGCTCGAGGCTCGCCTTAAATAACTCGGGGAGGAGCTAGCCGACGCCGGCAGAGGCTCCCAGAAGCTCGTCGCCGTGGCGGCGATTCGGTGGAGCATCGGAGGTCGGCACAAGCTGCCAGGAGCTAGGAGACGAGGGGAGAGGGTTCCAGAGGACACACGCATGCGGTGGGCAGCTCGCCGGCGCTCGCGGACAAGCCGGAGCCCGCAGGAGCGAGCTCCCGAAGCCTTTGGGCAAGCGGTGCACAGACTTGGCGCGCACTGCAGGCGGTCACCGCGTGGACACGGTGTTGCCATGCCACAGGTGAGGCCAAACCATGTCTGGGGTCTTCTCCTTCCTTCCTTTAGTATACCTTTGTAGCTGGAAGTCATGAGAGAATACTAGTCTGACTGCACCTTGATCAACAAGTTTCCAATAGCAAAGTGTTTGACACATGCAGTGGCCACTACAGTGCTCCTTTTGGCAAGATCCTTGGCTGAGATTGATCATCCATTAAGGTGATCATCTTGGCAAGGATTCAACACAAATGGACAGGTCTAGCTAGCACTTCCTTTGCAACATGGCAAACTGACCAGAAATGAAAGTGAAGATGCTGGGATCAAATGGCTAGATGGATTTGGCTCAAATTTGGAGGAGATGAATGATTTGGATATATGAAGCCACTTCAAAAGTTTCATACCATTTGGGTACAACAAAATGGTACTTCCTTCACAGAGGTTCCAACTGGACAGAAACTTAGGAAAATTGCTGTGGAAGAATGGATAGATGAATTGAGCTGATTTTTGGTTTCCATGAGTGATTTAGCAATGTTAATCACCATGAAAAATTTCAGCTCAAATATATGAAGGGTTCAAGCACTTCCTTTGCAAACTAAAAATCTGGACATAATTTGCAAATGGATGCTGTGCTCAAACTTTGAACTATGGAACTTGGGTTTTTGATGGAAATGGTGAATATATGGATAGGAGAAGATCCAAAATTTATTTGGGATTCTTCCTGTCTACCAAAATGGTAGTTCCCTTAGAAAGGGCCCAAAATGCAATATTGGCATTAAATAGGAAAATGCAATTTCCCTTATTTAATTGTGGCCAATATTTTTATGGGAGCTCAATATAATCACAAAGAATATCTCCACAAGTTTTCATGAACTTTGGAGATGGATAGATATGTTCCTGGATTTAATTCCTTTAACTGGCAGAGAAAGGAATTAATTATAAGTGAAAAATATTGCAAATGACTTGGCAATATTTTTGCATATCCAGGGTTTACAAAGATAGGAAGATCACTGGGAAAAGTTTGGGAGTCAGCAGATCAAAGGAAATTGGGGTTCCTTTGTAACGGAAGAGATCAGGGTTTCCCTTCCGGCAACTCGGAAGGTAGGGTTTCTGATGGCAAAGTCCCAGGAATATATTCTGGGTGGCAAGGTTGGACTAGAGAGAATCTCTGGTTGGATAGGGAAGGCAAGGTTAAATTACCATCTTCATATACCCAAGAGCTAAAGAAATCCGATAACACCGAGAAAAAAAGACGGGAGTCAAATCCCGCAAAAGAAAAAAACAGGAGCGAAAACTAGGGTGTTACAAACCTACCCCCCTTAAGAAAATCTCGTCCTCGAGATTTCCGGGCTTACCTCCCGATGAAGGGGGACTTACCTGTGTGCGACTTGGATCCATCAGCGGTCTCATCTTCGTTGGTTCACTGACCTTTGAACTGCCTCTTCTGATGGACCATGTGTTGTCTTTCACACAACTTCCTCGAATCATTCTCTTTCCTGTCAGGTGTACCTTTTGTCCTAGTAGTGGTATTGCTGGGTGGGGTAGTGGGTAATACCGACAAACAGATCGGTTTCCATGGCCCAGAAGTAACTGCTTCGATTTTGTTTGACACTCCGTATCCTGACTGTCATAGGCAAGACATCCTTTCCTGGTACCAGCCTCACGTGCACGTATGGCCTCGAGTGAGTGGGAGTGGCTTTCTTTTTACCGTGTCGGAATGCTCAGTCTGGTTGTGGGTTCCATACTGACGTTTTCTTCTGTCTTAGGCATTTTGACTCTGTCCTTAGGTGATCCACAACATGGCCGAGCTATTGCTGCTATATCCCTATCTGAGATGTCAGGCATGATCACAAAGTAATCATAGACAGTAATCTCTTATTCCAATGATGTCTATGAGCTATTGATGCTGATGTACATGTGCTTTGAGCCATTCTATCTGGATGCCTTGTTTCAAACTCTATCGCTCGTGGAGATGGCTCTGTCATATGTAGCCTCTGTAGTCCTTGCTGTGACCACTGAGCTAAACATACTATCGCTATCATTCGGTGTATCTTTTAGAGCATAGCCTCTTATCTTGGTTGATGGCCCATGTTTAGGATGAGTATGGCATGCTGGCTGCATTGTTGTGGCCGTATATGCAAGAGTTTGGCAAGGATTGGTAATAATACCTTGTCCGTGAAATTGTATCTTGCTGACCGTCACGAAGGTTGTTTGTCCATCACTTCTTTATTCTTGAAGATTCCTTTGATGGACCTATCATGACCTGCCAACACTGTTCCTTGATTCTTTTCCCCGGCTTGTCGGGCTTGTTCTGTCAACTTACTCTTGCATATCTCGTAGGGGTTGCTGTGCTCATATTCTTCCTCGAGTTACGGGGCCAATGTTTCGCTGAACACAAGCATTCCCGTGTACGAGTGGCTCGCATGAACTAATCCACTGGACTGCATGCTCACAACATATGCAGGTGTAGGATAAACCCTTTCGTAACCACTGAGTCCTACGGCCGACGTGTGCTCAGACTAGTTCGTGCTCCTGACAAGCTTATTGTAGGCACGATGGCGTGTTGAAAAAGGATGAATTCCTTATGCTCGATGCTTCTGCCAAAGTAGCGTGCTGAAGAAGGCTGGGTATTGTACCTCAGAAGCTTTCCCTCACGTGTCTTGCTGAGGAAGGTCAAGTGTCTTACGCTGGAAGATTTCTGCGGTAGCACGCTGTGGAAGATGGGAGTGCCGTATCCCGAAATATTCTTCTCACCAAGTGGCGTACCAAGGAACATTGGTAGTCTTGTAGCTTGTGGAGGAAGGCTTGGTTCCTTATACCAGAAGCCTTTCACTGTTTACGCAGTCGGATCTATGGCCGATTCTGGCTTCCTTCCGAAGTATCTGAAATTTACTCGTAGTAGAGCCAAAACTTGGTATAGGCCATACCTTGACTGAAGATTTTCTGTTGGTCACAAACACCGCTTGTCCTTCTGCGGGTCTGATCATCGTTGTTGTAAAGGTTGCACAACTGATGCAAGTCTTCATGTTGTTAATTAATTCAGAATACTCTTTGTATTCAAACCAGGTGTTGCTGATAATAAGCAGTTGACGGATAATTCCATTCGGTTTAGCTGGGCTTCCAAGCATGTGAAGTTCTCATTGTTTCTGGGTAACCGCGAACTTATCCATATTCCTTGCAAAACTTGTCACAGTGCCCCGAAAATTTTGTATTTGCATCGGTGAACTTCAAATTATGCTTCGAAATTTGTTCCAACGTACCGGAGTTTTATTGCTGTTCGTGGCATATTCGCATTCTTGAAATATGTCTTCAGTGGGTAATAAATGGTTCTTGAGTCCATTGAGAAAAGACTCGGTTTGCCTTGCTGACTGAAATAGTCCTTGTATCGCGAATGGAATCATTTGGCCTTCCTCGTGTTCATTCTTGGTAGCCCATCTGACTGCTCTTCAGGCGTGATCCGTTCTGAAGCAAACTCTCTCAGGTATATTCTGGCCTTGTCTGTTGCACATAGATTTTGCTTCTAACCCATCCTTCGTCCTTGACAGATCCAGTGATAGCGCTCTGGATATTGGGCAGTTGACTTGGCTTGACTCTTACTGAATTGGATTATTGGGTATTGTCCAAGTTGTATGCTGGTCTTCTTAGGCAGCTCTTGAGGATGGATACAGTCAAAGCGAAGAAACGAAACCGACAAAAGAAACAAGAACCACGAAAATAAAAAAAACAAATAAAGCTTAAATTTTGCGGACCTTACACACGTGGCCGAAGATTCACTAGTATAGCTAGCCTAGTGTACTCGATGCACCTCTAAGGATTTAGAAGCAAAACCACACAATGCTCCTGGTAGCACTGGTGTCGAGCTCCTACTACTTCCTTAGGGAACATCAACCTCTCGACTCACGACCATAGCCAAAATGGCTTAGTCAACGATCCTAAGGTTGTTGGGGAGAGATAGAATTTATAGGCGTTACCCAAAGGAAACTAGAGTTAAGAAGAGAAATGCCATGGCTAGCAAGCAGGGTAGGGATATCTGGTTTACCTAGGGGTTCAGGGCTCACGGGTCGTTGCCGGGTGCGAGCATTTCACACCGGAGGCAAAGGCCACGAGAGTTGGGGTCTGATGGAGCCAAAACCTATGGGGTTGCCTTATGATCAATAGTAGCCGTGCCTGTCTGGCAAAGATGGCTGAAATCCATCTGGGCTTTCTACTGAGCACAAGATAATGAAGTCTGGCTAGGGTAACCTATAGTCAGCCTGGCTGCTCTGATACCATCCGTTGTGGCGCCCCGCCTGATTACCAATGTAGCCAGACGGTCGCCATGCATACCAGCCCAGGAAATCACTCTGGCATGCGCGTTTACAACAAGTATCAAGAACACAGGTATTTCTATTAATGGGTATATAGGTCTTACATGATATATTACAAAGATGATGGCAGCGGGAAGCTCTATCTAAGGCAGCATGGTCTTGGTGCGGCTCCAATCCACAGGGATCTGACTAGGTTACTCTCCTAGCCCGCGAACGCTCCGGCTCCTCAACGACGGACGACGGATCCTTATGTGAACCTGGCCACATTGAAGGCCGCTGAGTACTTTTGAATGTACTCGCAAGCAAACCAAACTAACATATACACCAAGCAAAGCAATCCATGACATTCAAGCATGCATTTAGAGCAACATTACTTATCATGGCATAGCATAACTATCCAGCAATATTAATTATCATGACATAATTGGTTTATCTAGCAAGATAACTACTCAAGCAAATGCAGTAAGGTAAAGCATATTAAATAAATATTTCATACTCCGAATATTCTCCTGTTCCAATCTGATGTTGAACCAAATCCGATCCAAGTCTTTCGGTCATCCGACCATCTCTTTCATAGCCATCCCATGTCTAACATATCATATCCCTGACATCATTCGATGGCTATGCATCTCCACTGTAAGTCTGACAAACTTGCTCATGTCCGGGTTGCCTTATAATCCTCAGAGTATTCACGATCCACTGAGTACTTCAGGGCAGAAGACGAGTTCTTCCATCATTATTATCACTGTTCCGGTTGATCACCTAGTGAGGTCTGGACGGACTGTCCAATACCGTGGACACGGCTATTCGAATAGATTTTACACTCTGCAGTGGTTGCGCACTTTACCCACACCATGGAGCACCTGACCTCGTGATCCCATTCGGGTGGACTAGGGTTGCTCCAACGAAACCTGCCTAACCCGTGACTCCTCTACCGTACCACCAGCAATCATTCACCCCCGGAGTCAAGCCCTGGGTGGCCCCTGTGTCACCCCGTGACACCTGCCACCGTCGTGGCCAAACAAATTGTCCCAAACGGGGACGCCGGCAAATAACTCAACTGGGCTCACATGGTTATCGCTGCCTACCGGGCCAGGGCAGCACACGCGCATAACTTTCCCTGTTTGGTGGTACCAATAAAAGAGCACGCGATCAGACCAAGTCAAGGCCGTCCCATACCGACAAATGTGGCTGCACGGATAAGTCTGGACAGGTGACTCTTGATCAATCGACTAGGTTTAGTTTTAGCAGGTATTTAGCAAGCATGGTTGTTTATCACAACAAGTTGAGGTGGCAGCAACTATGCCTTTAAGTAAATTACTTTGAATTATCACATAGCAAACTAATGCAAGTAATGTAAATAGTAAGTGCAATCTAGCATAAGTTTAATTACTTCTATCATAGGCATAATCATTAATTAAACACACAAGAATAACATAGAGCAATGCTTTAGGGCATATATCAGATGGTCGGCTTGCCTGGGGTCGAAGAATACTACGGGAAGAAGTGCGGAGAGTCCGCGGAGAAGATCGCCGAAAACCGTTCTCTCTCAGAGGGGGTTGATAGAGGGCAAGGGCAAAATGGTCATTTCCACTGTGTGACCACATTATGAAAATGATACCAAAAGAACAGGCTCGACGAGATGAAGATGTGAGCCTTGGTTTCACCTGATTTGGAGTTGCGAGGAAAAAGTTATACGGGTTTGAAGTCTAGGGACCAATCTATAAAACTTAAATTCACAGACAGGCCCCTGGGGGCTGAACCGAAAGCGCCTTCGGGCAGAGTACGTTTTCTGGAAAAGAAAACGCAAACATACCCGCAGTATAAGGAAATACGCTTTCAGTGTTTTGAAAGCGCATTTGGAGGAGTGCATCTCCACTTACGCTGATGTGGCGGGTTGTGGTCGCCGACATGTGGGGCCGAGGGCTGGTGGGGCCTGTCTGGCTAGATTGTCGTCTTCATGCCCTCGCTGTCCCCGCGTGCAACAGAGGAGGGGCAGGGGAGGGGTGCGGCCGGCGACGGTCTCGGCGGCTCCGGCCACCTCCGACCAGACGGAGGCCTCCGGCGAGCTCGCCGTGGAGGACCGCGACGAGGGAGGGCAGCAGAGATGGCGGGGAGTGGCCGTGGGGACTGGCTGCGGCCGCGAGCAGAGGCGAGCTCCGGCGAGGGCCCCGAACGTCTCCAACCGTCTCCGACGAAGGTGAGACCACAGGCGGGTTCCTGACGCTGCACTGCATCCATCTAGAGGAAGAGCCAGCACCAGGGAGGAGCGGAACAGCGGTGCACCGCGCAGGCAGAGAGCAAGGGTGGCGGCCGGACTTGGGGGCGACGGTCTGAGGCGCTTCGGTGACTAACCGATGAGTGGGGGAGGGTCTATGGGCTCAGGGGGAAGTGCTGGTGGGGAGAGGGGGACGAGGGGAGCTCCGGTTAGCTTGAATTTAGGCCGAGGCCGTGGCGGACACAGCGAACGGCGGCGGACAGAGAGCGGAGGAGCCACTCCGGTGAGCTTAGGAGGAGGGGGAGAGGTGGGTGGTTGTGAGGGAGGGCTCGAGGCTTGCCTTAAATAGCTCGGGGAGGAGCTAACCGACGCCGGCCGAGGCTCCCAGAAGCTCGTCGCCGTGGCGGCGATTCGGTGGAGCATCGGAGGTCGGCACAAGCAGCCAGGAGCTAGGAGATGAGGGGGAGAGGGTTCCAGAGGGCACACGCGTGCGGTGGGCAACTCGCCGGCGCTCGCGGACAAGCCGGAGCCCGCGGGAGCGAGCTCCCGAAGCCTCTGGGCACGCGGTGCACAGACTTGGCGTGCACTGCACGCGGTCACCGCGTGGACACGGTGTTGCCACGCGACACGTGAGGCCAAACCGTGTCTGGGGTCTTCTCCTTCCTTCCTGTAGTATACCTATGTAGCTGGAAGTCACGAGAGAACACTGGTGTCACTGCACCTTGATCAACAAATTTCCAACAACAAATTGTTTGACACGTGCAGTGGCCACTACAGTGCTTCTTTTGGCAAGATCCTTGGCTGAGATTGATCATCTATTAAGGTGATCATCTTGGCAAGGATTCATCACAAATGGACAGGTCTAGCTAGCACTTCCTTTGTAACATGGCAAACTGACCACAAATGAAAGTGAAGATGCTGGGATCAAATGGCTAGATGGATTTGGCTCAAATTTGGAGGAGATGAATGATTTGGATATATGAAGCCACTGTAAAAGTTTCATACCACTTGGGTACACCAAAATGGTACTTCCTTCACAGAGGTTCCAACTGGACAGAAACTTAGGAAAATTGCTGTGGAAGAATGGATAGATGAATTGAGCTGATTTTTGGTTTCCATGAGTGATTTAGCTATGTTAATCACCATGCAAAATTTCAGCTCAAATAGATGAAGGGTTCAAGCACTTCCTTTGCAAACTGAAAATCTGGACATAATTTGCAAATGGATGCTGTGCTCAAACTTTGAACTATGGAACTTGGGTTTTTGATGGAAATGGTGAATATATGGATAGGAGAAGATCCACAATTTATTTGGGATTCTTCCTGGCTACCAAAATGGTAGTTCCTTTAGAAAGGGCCCAAAATGCAATATTGGCATTAAATAGGAAAATGCAATTTCCCTTATTTAATTGTGGCCAATGTTTTTTTGGGTGCTCAATATAACCACAAAGAATATCTCCACAAGTTATCATGAACTTTGGAGATGGATAGATATTTTCCTGGATTTAATTCCTTTAACTAGCAGAGAAAGGAATTAATTATAAGTGAAAAATATCGCAAATGACTTGGCAATATTTTTGCATATCCAGGGTTTACAAAGATAGGATGATCACCGGGAAAAGTTTGGGAGTCAGCAGATCAAAGGAAATTGGGGTTCCTTTGTAATGGAAGAGATCAGGGTTTCCCTTCCGGCAACTCGGAAGGTAGGGTTTCTGATGGCAAAGTCCCGGGAATATATTCTGGGTGGCAAGGTTGGATTGGAGAGAATCTCTGGTTGGATAGGGAATGCAAGGTTAAATGACCATCTTCATATACCCAAGAGCTAAAGAAATCCGATAACACCGAGAAAAAAGACGGTAGTCAAATCCAGCAAAGGATAAAAAACAGGAGCGAAAACCAGGGTGTTACATATGGATCCAAATCAACCCCATACGGAATAGTGCATAAACTAGGGTTTAAGCTTATGTCACTCTACCAACCCACACTGGTACAGTGAGGTGCTATACAAACGGTTTTTAACCCCTTTCCGTGACGGCATTTTGAACCGTCGCAAAGTGAGTGTGTGCGATAGGGGGTCCTTCCCACACGACCCAGAAACCGTCGGGGATAGGGAGCCTTGGTGCATACAGTTGTCCCTATAGAACGGTTTCTGATATCTTGAATATCCCAAATGCTCCATCCTTGCTACTCGTTTGTGCTCGCATTGCCATCGCAGTCGGTATTCTGTGGTGCTACGTTTACGATGCGCGGCCCATCACAAACAGTTCACAATTATAGAACGTGTATGATAAGCAGACAATCACACACATTCACTTTTCCCGAACCGTATGCGATAACTAATTAAGAAGATTAGCTAATCATCGTATGAGTGTTGGATAGGGTTACGCAATGTCAGATCGTCGTAACATCATCATAAATGATAACTATCACACACGCTATTCTGTGGTGCAACGTTTACGATGCGTACCACATCAGAAACAGTTCATGATTGCAAATCATGTACGATAAGGTAACTATCACAAACATTTAGTTTGCCCGCATCGTTTGTGATATTGTCTGACATCACAGACGCTTTGCAAACGGCAACTCTGTGCATGATCGCACATGTTTCCTCTCTGTGAACCGTGTTGGATTATGGTGTATATCACAAACATTTGTGTTTTACCGACCGTGTGCGCTGTAACGACCTGCAGAGCGTAATTTCACCATAATTTAATTGCTGCTATTTAAAAATTTTCCGGATTTGAATTTGAAAGTATGCTATAGCTTTATTCATATCCATTAGGGTCAAACAACAAATTCTATTCACAGGTACATATGTTCAAGAATTACATAAGCACCATATAAAGAATGATGAACCACGGTTGTATACTTGTACTATTAAAGACGATAAAGAAAGAGGCGAAATACATTCTGGTTCCTGAACAAGGTGAAGCGGAATGCCCATATTGTGCCCTCCTCCATGCAAAAGGCACACACGACTCTAGTCCAACCCCTTGTGATGGCCAACCGCCCATCCTTCACTGTCTTCATGAACATCTAGATAGTCATCGTGTTCTGGTAGAAATACTTTAACCTTTGCATGCCCACCAATCATGTAGTTTGAGAGGTAATCTTGAGTAAACTGCTTTGGGAACCACTGCAAAGGAAAAAGATTCAGACATTGTCATCTAACACAATTCATTATGGGCAGTAAAAAGAAGGCTGCAGAGTTCTTACTTACCATCCTGCAGTTCGCTGTTGTCTTGGATAAAGTGTAAACAAATAGTTTAATTGCCATCTTGTGACCAATTTTACTAACAATCTTTATCAGCTTCCTCACTTGATGTTGGTTCATCAATATCTCATTGCCCCATACGGAGAAAGGGTCGAAGCACGGATCTTTACCAATGACATATGTACCTAAAAGCACCAAGTTAGTATTAGAAGCTAAACAGCAATTGCACAATGATGTAGGACAACACTCCCTCCGTCCCATTATATAATATCTTATAACATCCAATATACTCACATATTGGATGAATTAACATCTTATATTATGGGCCGAAGGGAGTTTATTGCATTTTTACAAATTATCAGCTGATTAACTGCTGTTGTTGTTGCTGCTGCTGCTGCTGCTCTTCTACGTATATCTAGACATCATCAGAACATTAAGGTAACACTCTTCCTTGTTGCTATGCAGCCTAGGATTGCATATTTAGACATTCAGTACAGTGCATGTTGCTATGTAGCCTCAGGTATATTAGATATGTCCCTAGTTAACCTACCGATAAATGGGTTACAGATATATTCAGTTAAAAGTCTGATTCACCGATTAGCCCCTTATCAGATCCCGGCCTATATGGTACCAGCTACTGATATCCTGAACAGTGAGTATATATAAGCCATGGGATGAAACTAACCTCGATGGAAAACAACAGTCGTTCCCCAAATTGTCCTGTGTAAGTACATCGAGAGGCATGTTAAGCACAACAGGCTAAACATCAACCAAATATATCCATGGCAGACAAAATAATCTCCAAACGATAGCTTGAGTGTGCAGGTTTAAGCACGCTAGTTAAGCAAAACAAGAAGTGGAAAGGTGTGTTAACTGCAACAGGCCTAACATTTAACAACAAACAAATATAGTCATTCAAACTGGTATTGTGCCGGTCTAAGTACACTGGTTATTGTTAAATAAAAATGGATAGGCATGTTAACTACAACATGCTTAACAGCAACCAAATGTAGTCATTCATAGTGGTATTGTTGAACCTGGTATTGATGAAACTAAACTGCACAGTTCATACTTGCACATGTAGAACATCACGTTGTGAATAACTGGAATAAACAAGGCATACTATGAACAACCAAACATAGCATTTGAAACTGGACATATGCTAACCACAAACAACCGAACAACCAAAAAACTTTAAAAGAGCCATATGCTAGCTATAATAGGCTTAACAACAAGCAAATATATGCATTCCTATCGGTATGTTTAAAACATGTATTGATGAAAATGTACTGCACAGTAAATAGTTGCACATATAGAGCATCAGATTGTGAACAACTGAAATAAACAAGGCATACTGCAAACAACCAAATATAGCAATTAAAATTGGACATATTCTCACGACACTACAAAAGGGACTCGACAAAACAAATCATGGGTTTCCTCACTTGTCACAGATGGGCTCGTTCCAGTGGGAAGGGCACGGACCCTGGGTGTGCTCCATGTTGTCATGGATGGACTCCTTCCTCTTGGAAGAGCACAACTGTAGGGTGCCCTCCCTGATGTCGCAGATGGGCTCTTTCCCCTTGGAAGAGCCAGAGAGGGTGCCCTCCTCGTGGTTGCCGTCGATGAGGTCTGACTTGGAAGCTGTGGATCCCAAGCCAACTTCGCAGAACATGTCCTTCAGAAATGACAAAAGGGGCTCGATGGCGATGTAGGATGGCAAATTCTTGACAGCGAGCCAGAGGAGATCAGCGGCAGGCCATGGAAGAGATTGACGGCGGTTGAACCCGAGGGGTTGGGGGTGGGCCACTTAACCTGTGACATAGCCCGCGTCAGGCCATGGCTGTCGACGACCTCGATGTCGTAGTCGGCGTCCGTGACATGCCCGCATACTCTAGCCCTCTGATTGAGAGCCTACGGCCAGTAATGGTCATCAGCTTCCTCGGTGGCCACCTCGGCAACGTCGGGCGAAGAGTCCGTGATACACCTCTTTTGGGCCAGTTGCTCCTCGAGCTCCACGGGAAGCGTAGCCAGGCTTAGGATGCAACGCTCTGGAGTGGGGGATGGGGATCTGTGGGAAAGGGGGCGTTTGGCAGGCATCATCTAAGAACTCAGGGCGGCTAGGGTATGGAAATCGGTGGGTAAGATGCATAGGCACACCGGCTGATGTTGACAATGGAGGCCTTGCAGCGGCAGTGGCTGCGGCGGCGGCGCCGACCTTGCTAGGGTTTCGAGCAACGGAGGGGTTGTGGTGGGGTGTGTGTGTGTGTGTGCGCGCGCGCTCCCGAGGAGTTTTTGGGGTGTGTGTGTGGAGGGCGGTGTTTGAGGAAATGACGCGGCTACTGAAAATTTTACTACACGGGAGTCAAACGCGGGAGTAAAATGCCGGGACTATTGAAAATTTGGATGATGGTGCATTGCACACGGTCCCGAAATAACCATCGTGTGTTATGAAACAGAAAAACCCTCGAGCCGGGCAGATATTTTCGAGGGATGCAGGCGCGAGCGGGAACAACAAACATCACACACGGTCAAAACATAACAACCGTGTGTTATCAAATAGGAAAACCCTGCAGGCGGGTAGATATTTTTGAGAGGGGAAGCCTCGTGGAGCCCAATGTACTGTGCTAATGTGCATGACAAGGGCACCAGCGTGGCACATGGTTTGTGTGAGTGAACCGTGTCTGTTGCGTCATCCGACTAATCTAATGTTCATAAATTTGGCAAAAATGACGCAGGAAAGGGTCAGAACATGAACACACTTGCATGTGGACCAAATATATGTATGAAGGGTGGTTTGATGTTCAAATACCAAATGCACAACTTCGATGTGGCACCTATCTCACAAAGCGCACGGTATTGCTTGTCCCCCCCCCCTTCGTGTCGGCAGGAGGGGAATCCTAAGCTATGAACGCATGCCCGCCCCCACGGAGGTTCACCTAGCAAAGTGCGGAGTAGCAATCCCCCTATCACACACACACACACACACACTTTCAGTCGGCGGGAGAGGGCATTTCACCAAGATGTATCGTAAAACGGACCAAGAAGAATCCACCTTGGTCGTACAACCTCTCTCTTGTTGTTGGTCAAAGTGATGGACGTCCATGCGACCCTAGAGATGGGCTAGCTCGCCAATAATAATGCAAGTAGCTAGTCCCCGAAGACAACCATTGCCTGCATGTGGCCCAAACATATGTATGGACCATGTTGATGTTTGAATACACAAAGGAACAACTTTTTTGTGGCACCATGCTTTGGAACCAGAAATCCCCACACGGAGCGAGACGACGCATTTTATGCAAATATGTCATACCACACTTCGAGACGATGACGGGGATTCATGCGTGCATGCATAGTATGCGCTCAAACTTAGGTCTGAATCTCACCATGACCTACTACGATAACACAAACCAAAGGAAGAATCCACCATGGTAACCTATCTCGTTGTCGGTCAAAGTGATCATGGATGTCCACGCGGGCCCACGAATATATTGGCTTGTCACCGATAACCACGTGATGGGGTGTATCATTCGAAGACAACCACTGCATGCATATGTATGTATGGAGGTGATGCGTGCATGTTTGCCATGCACATTGATGTGGCACGTGCGTCGAAAATCATATAGTCCCCACAGAGAGCGAGATCGGTTCATGACGTGTCGTGGTACTGCCCACTTCTACTCGGTGGGAGGGATTCATGCGTACACATGCATGTGTGCTCAATCTATATAAATCATGTCATCCCAGAGCATGACCTATATATATACCATAATACAAACCAAAAAATAATCCCACCCTAAGTCAAATTAACCTCTCTCATTATCGAGCAAAGTAGTGATGGACCAAACGGGCCCACAGATGGAAAGCATCGATATCGCTGATAACTGCGTGAGTGGGTGCCAGAGGACAACCGCCATCACTTTGCATGTGGCCAAACAAATATATGTATGGAGAGGTGTGTGTGGTTGAGATGTTTGAATACCCAAAATGCACAACTCAGATGTGGCACATGCGTCAAAAACCGTAAAGTCCCCACACAGAGCGAGGTTCATGAAGCGTACTACATATGCTGGCCCCCTTCCCCCTCTTCAATGCATACTATATATATGCTCCTACTGTAATACAAACCAAAATGAATCCTCCTTGACGGTGAAATTAATTAACCTCTCCCGATGTAGGTCAAAGTGATGCATGCATGGACGACGACCTCGCGGGCCCATAGATGGAAGCGTCACACGTGAGTTTCCTAGGATAACCACCGTCTGCATATATATGCATGTGGCCCAAAGAGGTGTTGTGTGATGTTTTAATAGCCAATGCACAACTTTGATGTGGCACATGCCTCGGAAACCGAAAAGTCCTGACACTGAGTGAGGTGTGTTCACAGCCGCGTACGTATTATATATGTTGGTCCCCTCCCACCTCTTCGACGCGTACTATATACTCCCACCGTAACACAAACTAAAAAGAATCAACCTTGCTGGTCAAATTAACCTCTCTGTCGGCTGTTGGTCGAAGTGATGGATGACGACCTCGCGGGCCCACAGAAAGCATCACACGCGAGTGAGTGTCGTGTAGGACAACCACCGACTGCATGTGGCCCAACCATGTATGTATGAAAGGGTTGTGTAATGTTTTAAATAATGAATTCACGATTTTGATGTGGGACCTGCCTCACAAAACGGCCAACCCACACTGTGGCTCATCACTTGTAGTGTACTGCCAGCCCCCCAACCCCAGACGCACACACACACACACACCGCACATCCACCGCAACTACGATGCATGTTAAATTTTCCCGCAGTGAACATATGTTACCAAAGGAGGGACATTTTAATTTTGTAAAAAAACAGAGATCATTAAGATGCTTTAGTACATTGAGCTACATGCACACATGACAGTGCACCTAAATGGATTGGAAAAACACATGTGTCTCACTGGGTGCATGTTTACTCCCTGTGCAAGAAATTTCAAACATTGAGAATCTTGATTTTTAAAATCTAGTACATCCAAAACTTATTTGAAATTCATGAAACTTATCGTGTTGTCATATGGACACCAACACACTGTGGTATTGTACCTTTTTGTCAAATTTGAGACAAGTTTTGATGTAATTTTTATCTTCTTACAAACGGGGGATTATTAATTACTAGGAACCAATATCGCAAATGGATTATTTATTCGAACCGTGGGCGTTAGACCAACAATGGATACGTGTCATGCTTCGGTTAAGCAATAAAGCGACATCATTAATCATCAAGATAGAAAAACAATATATGTGCCGCCAAGCGACCCCTATGCCGTGCGAGCTGGAGTGAGTTGACGGAACGCATGTGACCAGTCCGCCGCACAGGCAGACCGGGAAGCGTGCGTGCAGGTGTGTGAATTGACGGGAGGCGTGCTCGCTGCGCAGTGTCATCGGGAGGCATGCGAGTAGCTGTGTGAAATAACGGTAGGCATGCCAGCAGTCCGGTGCACAGGCGAGCCAGCGGTTTGACCACCACCTGCCTCTCTCCCACTACTCCATATTAATCGCACGCCCGAGCGGCCGCACACCCCATCTTCGCAGCACACACAATCCTCTCTCTCCTCTTGCATCCTCGACGCCGCTCTCAGTCCTCACCGCCGTCTGTGTATGAGGATGACGCCGAAGCGCCCCATCGGAGGGAGTGCCGACGCCGGCGCTGCGGAAGCACTAGAGCATGGCGTGAAGATGGAGATGGAGGTTGCCGTCGCCGCCGCCGAGGTCTCGCTGCACCTTGACGTCGTCGACAGCGTCCTGCTTCCACAGCCGGAGCCAGAGGTCCACACCGACTCCAGCAACGACCCCGATGACGACTCCGACGACCACTCCAGCGACGACTCCGGTGACGACGGACAAACGGTTAGTCATCTATACCCATTTATGTGTCAAATATATCTTAGGGTTTCTCTGGTTACTCCTGCCTCCCCCTTTTTGAAATAGAAATCCTATGGTTATGTTCTCTCAATCCATGAAATCTGAGTAAGTTTTGTTAGATCCGTGTAGTATATTGATTATTTCAATGGTCGAAATGAAAAGAGATTAGTTGTTTCATCTGTACAAATGATTTCTGCTAATAATCCGACTAGGGTTAGTGTTTCATGCTAATAATTCCTAGCCAGGGCTAGACAATTGATTTTTAAATGACCTAAATATAAGTTGTGCCATTTTTTTTCAAGATTGGTCTGTACATAGACGATTGTGCTTGAAAATCGAACCATAATCTTTGGATATGTCTAAAAAATTGCCATAAAATCCATAAATTTCTAATCCTACTTTACAGCATGTAAAAATTGATTTGATGCCAAATTTTGGCAACTGCCAAATGTTCGCTAGAGATTAGTTTGTATTCCAAATTTGATGCCACATTTTTTACTATATGTATAGGTGCTACCTGACGATGTCGACAGCGAGGATGAAGATGTCCAGAGGAGGTACAAGAGGCAAATCCTCAGGGAGCTTTATGCGGGAATTCATAACAAGCATATTGGGACCTGGGACTGGGGCTTTCGATGCCCATTTTGCAACCAAAAGCTTCATGATGCGTATGAAAGTGTCATGGCGCATGCAAGAGGACGAGCCGTTGGCTCCTTCAGGCAGAAGTATTTTTGCAGGGTGGCGCACGCCGCGTACGCGGAGTACCAGGAGAAGCTTCATGATCGTGCCGGCATATGAGATTGAACTATGTATGGCTATGTAGTGTCTTAATTATAAATGTGCTTGAGTATGCTTAATGACGGTTGAACTATATATGGTTGAACTATGCTTGTGTACGTTTATTATCTATGCCTGAGTATGTTTAATCTATGTTTACTTATGTCTAAATGTGGGATATGGATGCAATCAGTTTGGTTGATAGAATCTACCTCTGTCCTGGTTTATTGGTTCCCTTTGTAATTTGTGTTAAATTTTGACCAAAGATTTAACTGACAAAATGTTAGTGCTTGTCAGCAAAAAATATATCGTTGGATTCGTATTTGAACATACTGTTCAATGATATAATTTTTTGGTGACATGCATAAACATTTGTTAGTTAAATCTTGGGTCAAAATTTGGCACAAATTACAAAGCGGCCAATAAACCAGGACGGTGGTAGTACGTCAATCACACACGGTTCCCAAATTAGAACCGTGTGCAATGACTTTTGTTTTCCCACTTACGTCAATCACACACGGTTGGCTCTAGCAAACCGTTGCCTTCGAAACTCTTTGTGGGACAGAAAACCCTCACCACCCAATTCAAAAAAGAAAAAAGAAAACCCTCACCATCCCCACGTCACAAAAACCCTCACCCCACCCGCCAGCCCCTCTGGTCCCCATTTACACCTGCACAAGCTCCTCCGCGACTCTGCATGGCACCGCCTATCGCCACGGCAACCACTTAGCTCGACGCCTGTCGCCGCCGCCAGGCTGCCAGCAAACCCCACCGCATTTCGCCACTTCCGCTTGCCGCCGCCTATCGCCATCAACTTTCTCGATGCTGCTCGTGGTCGACCCAGCTCCGCCATATTGAGGGTTTTTTCTCATGGACAACAAGGTAACTAATTTAATGAGACACTATCTCATCTCTTATCCCAGTTCATCTGCCTCCTTTAATCACTCAGCCGAAATCGCCGTGAATTCATTTTTATTCGAGCTGATTTGAGGGTTTTCTTTCATTCATAGAGTGTACAGTGCACGGACACATCATGACTGTGTGGCCTCGGCTAGACATCCATGGAGTTCCATCTCACAGTACCAGATGACTTGAGGATGCGCGCAGTATGTTCAATCTCACCCTAAATCGGTTGGCATAGCCTACTTTCCTGAACTTATACTATATATTGCTACATTTGGATAAAAGGTGCAACATGCAGCATATACGTCAAAGGGGATTTTTCCCTCTTCTTTCTATATTAGGCAAATTAATGATGTATTGTTCTTTCGATTACTCTCATATTTCCATGACATCATGGTTACCCTATCTGTTCAATTATAGATTTTTGTCCTTTGATTTCAACTGTTGTACATTTCTTTCAATTTCGCCCATATTTGCATGTTACCATATTCTTTAACAATCCTACCATTTTCTGCAGCGCGTCCCTTGCTATGTAACAACATCTGTAGTAGATAATCTTGGCCTTTACATAAATCAAGACTGAAGGGATGTCATACTGAACACAAACCATGGACTTACATTCGTTGCTTCTATAAGACTTGATGAATGTGGTCACTCCTATTTTGCCACCGGCCTTTAGACAGAAATTTCTAAGTTTTATGTACTGAAAGCTGGCGCTAAAATTGCACTGCACATAAAAGAGCCTGATCATGAGATATATGCTGACTTCCCCGGCGATATCATCCGTCCAGACTTTGTTCGAAGTAAGTGTTCTTTTCAAGTATGTGCATGTTGACTTACCTAGCAATATCAAAGGAATTGTGTAGTATTTAAGCAACCAATTGTTATTCCATTTTCTTACTCTATTCCTACCTACTAACTTCTAGTTACCAATACACTTTTCTATTGCACTGTTTTAACTAAATATTCCCTGTACTCCCACTTATACCAGAAAGCACCGCTGACAAGGAGACTCTGGAGGTGGAGAACAGGGCTGCCAACAAGAGGAGGCGGGTCGAGCAAGAACCACAAGCTACTCCAGCAGGCCTAGACTTCATCAGCAGCCTCCCCGATGATATGTTGATAGTCATCATCTCCCTCCTCCCAATCAAATATGGGGCGCGGACAACCGTCCTTTCCCGACGGTGGCGCCCCCTATGGCACTCCACCCCTCTCGACCTCATCGACACCCACGAGCTCTGCCATGGCTATCGCAAAAGCTTGGATGCGTTCTCCCAGATCCTCGGCAGTCACCATGGCCCAACCAAAGGCCTTAGCATGGGCAGGTTCCGTTCCAACGGCAAGGACCAAGCCAAGCTTGATGAGTGGTTCTGATCCCCCGCCCTAGATCAGCTCGAGGAGCTCACTTTTAGTGATGGGCATATGCACTCGCTGCCAACGTCCGCGCTCCGCCTCACGCCCACGCTGCGCGTTGCCAAGTTCATGAACTGCCATTCCCCCCCTTAATGACGTGCCCGCTCTTATTCTACCACGACTGAAACAGCTCGAGCTCATTGCCGTCTGCCTCCCAAACTGTGACATGGAGCGCCTGCTCTGCGGCTATACTGCACTTGAGTACCTTCATCTTCAGGCGATCAATGGGTTGAGTAGCTTCCACATCACCTCCATGACTCTCCGGACTATTTATGTGTGTTGCTGGTGCTGCAACAAGACATCACAAAATGGGTACCACGGTATGGTCATTGAGGACACACCTTCACTTGAGAGATTACTTGTAGTTGATCAAGAAGGTCCAACAAGAATCAATGTCATTTCTGCGCCAAAATTGACAGTGGTGGGCTACTCGTCTGACAAATACTCCAAACTTGTTATTGGACCCACACCCGTTCAGGTACAACAGTCGCCTTCTACCTCTCCTTCTTGAAATTAACATTATTTCTAATTTTGAAGATGTATGTTCTTCTGTCATCCGGAAAATGATTCCGACAAGCTTGACCCCGAATCTGCGCACAGTGAAGGTCTTGGCACTAGAATCTATCGGCCCCAACCTGGACCAAGTTGTCAGTTTCCTGAGATGCTTTCCGTGCCTAGAGAAGCTATATATCGAGGTGATGTTCCTTTCCTGTTAAATGTTAGCCATAAGGGAGTTCAATTTTGACACCTTTTCCGAAGTTTACAATGAAAATGTACTACGATTTCTGAAGGAATTTTGGAGGATTTCGGTACATACATGTTCCCCCCCCCCCATATTGGTTGCTTGATCCATATGGTTACAATCTATAAGCATTTCTCCTTTGGATTCATCTGTACTAGTTTTCTTAGGGAATTTTTCATCCACTCCAACCTCTTGTGAAGAAGGCTACATTTTTCTAGATTGTAATAAAATGCCCATGTTAATCATGTCGGATCGAAGATGGCACGTTAGTGCATTTTACAAATCCTGCAAACCAAATAGGCATGTAGTAGTGTTCAAAACTACATGTAGGCACTAACACGCTTTCTTCTTTTGCAGATAAGATTAGGCCCGGTGGTGGATAATGTGATACAATATAACAATCACATCGAATGCCTAGATCTGCATCTCTTAGAAATTACTTTTAACTCATATCGAGGGACCTTACTGGAGATTATATTCGCCAGGTTCTTTGTTGTCAGAGCAAGGGTGCTGAAGGTAATGAGGTTTGCCCTACATTTATTTCGCAAAAATGAATGGTTTGTTGATTAGTGCCGGCGGCTGCGGCAAAATGGAATAGGCTCCAAAAAGCTGAATTTCATTTTGGAACTTCAGATGACAGAGTAATCGGAAGTCATTGTGTCAACCCCATACATGACTTCTTAGTGGCTGATCCCTTTGCAAAAATTATGAGGTTTCAAAACCAGCCTTACAAGTGGTAATATTAGTTTGAACCTCTCTTATATCCATGTTCAGCGGATCAGCGCGAGCGTTTGCAGCTGATGAGCTGAATTTCATTTCTAATATCAGTTTGAACCTTGTAATCTTCGAATTTGAGCCATATAACTCTGGAATTTGAACCTTGTAATATTTCGAGCTTTTGTGGTACAATTGTTGAAATGGCATCGTATGAGACTCGTATATTGGTAGTACTATTTTGACCTTAATATGCAATGGACTTAGACTTTATTAACCATTCTCGAATGTGTTTCCCTTGTCGATCTCATCGCAAACGATCTATATAGCTAACTCGACTGTGATCTTCGACATTATTGCACACAGTTGGTTTCTTCAACTGTGTGCCCTGTAGAGCGCAGAATTAATTATCGCACTCGAGTGTCCATCATCACCCTTCTCTGTAACTTTGACCTCATCACCCACGGGTAAACTTATTATGATCGAAGTCATTCCACACACTTCATTTTTACAAAGCTTTTTGCCAATAAATGCCCATGATTTGCCCCTCTTCTAGCTGACGCGTGGGCAAACTAGCCGGACGGGAAGCTTGCGCGGTAAACTGCACGGTTGCACGGGAACAGGCTCAACAACGATACATTTGGCGCCTCTTCGAGCCCACGCGTGGTCAAACAAAACGTGTGCGGGGTTCTCAAGCGTGCACTGGAATCCTCCGCTATGTACACGGTGACAAGACGTGACAATTACAGGCCGGCCGGCCCCCATTTATTACAGCGGCCATTTAACCCTTGTGTCTCTTCAACCTTTCGATCGTGCCCCACTATTGCAAGAAGAACACCCACCATGACAAATTCTTAGAGGGTATCCTGCGCGGCTCCAATGGCTCTCCGAGCGGCTGCCAACGAGGAGCAGCAGTTCACCATGCATGCCGTGGTGGACACCAGCAGAAGGTTCATGGAGCTCTTAGTGGTGTACACCAACAACCCGGTCTGGGTGGAGCATTCCATCCACATCATGGAGCTGTTGCTTGCCGAGGAGAAGTACAAGGTGGTCGGGTTCGACCTCGAGTACACCCGCGCTCGTGCCGGGTCTCGTCCCAAGGTCACCGTCGCCCAGATGTGCATGCGCAATCACGTCCTTGTCTACCACTACTACCTGGCCACAAGGCCTTGCGAGCGTTTCTCCAGGTTTGTCAACAACCCCCACTACATGTTCTCTATGGTGGACATCACCAACGATGTAAAGGTGCTCAAGAATTCGGGCATCGCCTGCTAGAATCTTGTCGACATCCAGGGCCAATACAAGATCTGTGGCAGCAAGGAGCATGAGAAGGAGTCACTGGTTCACCTCGCCGAGGCCATCATCGACCCCTACTACAGAGATATGAAGGATTCCTACAACAAGGAAAAGCGTGCCTGGCACTCGGCCTGGATGGAGAAACTCGACAAAGCTCACGTTGTGTACGCGGCCAAGGAGGCGTACACGAGCTACGAGATGTACAGGTGGATCGTTGACATGAGGAAGTGCCTCCTTCCCCAAAACGACCAGGGATCCAGCCGAAAGCAGAGCAATGGCAAGCATCGTCACAACAAGATGTAGATGATTAGATGCTCGTTTCTCCTAGTTTAGTATGCTGTAATTGCTTACTTTGGTGTGTGGAAATGTTATGTGTGTAGTCACTTATGTAATTGTATGCTTAATTTGGTTATGCAATGCTGTTCTTATAAGTATATATGTTGATGTTCTGTAGACAGAGCAAATCACATCGCACACGGACTAAACAATGGAACCCGTCGGTAATGATTTCATCAATCACTCACAATTGTATACTAGCAATCGTTTGCTCACAACACACACGACTTGGTAACAGGAATCGTCTATGTTGTTATCGGTCTTCCCACACATTTCCGATTACAGACCTGTTTGCCGCATATCATACACATCTTGTTAAGTTGAACCGTTTCTGTTCTCTTGGCTCAACGCAAACAGTTTATCCAAGTGAACTGTATGCCATCTATCGCACACACCTTCATCTGGTTGACCATTTCTTTTGTGTTGCCTATTCACAAACAGTTCATCTGAGTGAATTGTATGCCATATATCGCACACACCTTCATCTGGCTGCCCGTTTTTGTTGTTCTGCCTCATCACAAATAGTTCGTCGGAGTGAACTGTATGCCGTATATCGCACACACCTTCATATGGCTGCCCGTTTCTGTTGTTCCGCCTCATCACAAACAGTTCATCGGAGGGAACTATATGCCATATATCGCACACACCTTGATATGGCTGCTTGTTTCTGTTGTTCTGTCTCGTTGCAAACAGTTCTTATGGATTAACCGTATGTCCCGCATCACACACGCAACTAAAATCTAAACCGTGTTTGATGTATCCTTCATCGTCAATGTTTTGCATCTTTTTTTTACGGTTTTTTACATCACCGTTTGCGATTAATGCATCACACACAGTTTCGTCAAAGGGTCTCTGATCGTAGTGTCGCGTTAGCAGGATCCTGCAGTAGTGCCATCATCTAATTACTACTCCACAATGCATTCCCTTAGGCCCAAAGATGGTGAAGTGTCATGTAGTTGACATTCACTAACACCACTAAGGGAATCAACAACATACATATAATCAAAATATCGAACGAATACCAAATTCACATGATTACTTATGACAAGACTTCTCCCATGTCCTCAATAACAAAAGTAACTACTCACACATCATATTCATGTCCAAGATCAGAGGGGTATTGAATAGCATAATATATCTGAACATATGATCTTCCACCAAATAAACCAACTAGCATCAACTACGAGATGTAATCAACACTACTAGCAACCCACAGGTACCAATCTAAGGTTGTGATACAAAGATTGAATACAAGAGATGAACTAGGGTTTGAGATGAGATGGTGCTGGTGAAGATGTTGATGAAAATTGATCCTCCCATGATGAGAGGGTTGTTGGTGATGATGATGGCCTCGATTTCCCCCTCCCGAGGGAAGTATCCCCGGCAGAATTGCTCCGCCGGAGAGCAAAAGTGCTCCTACCCAAGTTCTAGCTCGAGACGGCGGCGCTCCGTCCCGAAAGTCCTTTCTCTATTTTTTTTCTAGGGCAAATGGGCTTATATACCAGAAGATGGGCACCGAAGGCTGGCCAGGGGCCCCACAAGCCACCAGGGCGAGCCTTGGGGGGGGGGGGGTGGGCACGCCATCTTGCCTTGTGGGCACCTGGGTGGCCCCCTCTGGTACTTCTTTGCTCCAGTATTTTTTATTTATTCCGAAATAAATCTCCATAAAATTCCAGCTCATTTGGAGATGTGCAGAATAGGTATCTCTAACATAGCTTTTTCAGGTCCCGAATTCCGGCTGCCGGCAATCTCCCTCTTCAAGTGAATCTTGCATGTTAAGAGAGGAAAGGCATTAGAATTGCTCCACAAAGTGTTATATTGATTAAAAACACTATAAATAACAGTAGGAAATCATGATGTAAAATGGACGTATCAGACATCATCGACACATATTCCCTATCTATCTCTCACGCACACAAATACACTCACGAAATAGTTGGTGCAATATCTGCCTACCTTGTGTTTTGGAGATTGTTGACAAAAACAGGTATGGACTGATTTGTTTGCTAATGCATACAGAGAGAAAAAAGTCCATACACAACCGAAGAGAATGTTGTCTCCGGTGCTGAGTTTGAGGAACTTCACCAAAGTATATCTGTGTTGCAGAGAAGAACGAGCTATAGTTGATGAGGTCATTAAGTCAAGAAGATTGATGTGAAGGAATCGACCCCTCGAAAGTTTACTGTTGAAGCAAAGTTATTGATTCGGTAGTGTCGTTCGAAGAAATTGATTGAAGCGATGGAAGTCGAAGACAAAGTGAAGACGTAGTATTCATTTCGTTGTTATTCTTTCGTTCTTTTGAGTCATAGGACCTCCATACTATTAAGAGGGGTATAGGTTCTCGATGCTTAGATCCGCTGTGATGCTTAGCCAAAACCTATGAAAGTTGCGAGAGAAATCTCTTTGTGCTCCGAGCAAATACTTGCCAGCAAGAGACTGCGATCTTCTTCACTGCGAGAGATTTGCCTCGGACCGAGGAGTTAGCATTACTTGCTCCGGAAGCAATGTTACCGTTGTGCTCAAATCTGACCGTTGGACCCGTGTCATTTGGCCATTGGCTGATCTTGATGTCCAATTTGGTCATTTCCCATCAGGGAAAGCTGCGGCTATAAATAGCCACCCCGCTCCAACATTATCCATTGGCTGCTCTGCTTGAGATTTCTGAGAAGATTGATTTGAGCAACCCCTCTCCGAGTGATTTGAGTTTAAGATCCACCGAGAGAAAAAAATCAAGAACCCAAACTTAGACAGTGGTTTGGCATCACAGTAGTTCTGAGTGAGAGTTCTTGTACCTGTTACTCTTGAGAGCTGCGCACTCTCTAGACGGATAGGTTTCGGCTCGAGTGTTGAAGAGTTGTTGAGTTCACTGAGCCTGATCTTCAGCAACCAAGAGTGATTGTGGTTCGCGAAGGTCGACCGAAGGTTTGGAGATCGCCGACAAGGATCTACCACGAGTGAAATCAACCTGAGTCTGATCAGCTCTGTGTTGAAGGAGAATAGGGTGAAGAGAGTTTATCTTTCGTGTAAAGTCACAGCCCCTCCAACCAGGCGTAGCCCTTTGGCAGAAGGGTGAACTGGTCTACCAAATCTGGTTGTCGCCATCGAGCACCATTGGTTCATTCTACTTCACAGCAATTCCTTTAGCAGTTTTCATTCATGCTCTGTGTTTTTCATTATGTTGTCATCATTGTGTATATCTGTGTTCATCCTGTTTATTATTCTCTGTGTGCTCCATGTTGTGTCTTGTTCTATTACATTTGTTTGCATGCTGCGTTGCTCTCATAATAGTTAAACCCGACATTTCTCATGCTTGTACTGTTATTAGATCCTTCATCAAGGAATATGCTTCTGACGAAGAAGATTGATTTAGTTCATTTCCTTCTCTATTCTATTCCGCTGCTGTGATTGGAATAAGTTTCAATACTTTCAAAAGAAAATTTTGAATCTCCCATTCACCCCCTCTGGTAGATAAACTCTTGGTCATAACAATTGGTATCAGAGCAGGTACTCCCTGTCTCTATTTATTAAAGGTCTAATGTCCTTGGAGTTTTGAGTATGTCGTATGCAGCTAGATCCTCGTACTCTGAACAATTTCCTATCTTCGATGGAAACGACTACCTCTACTGGAAGGAACGAATGAGAATCGGAATTCAAGCCATCAACTATGATCTGTGGCAAATTGTGGAAGATGGCTACACCCTTCAGCAACAAAATGATTTGTCTTCCGATGATAAAGCAAATCTGTAGTTGGATGCTTAAGCAAAAGATATCATCTGTAGCAGTCTATCAAAAGACATTTTCTTTCGATTCCAAAGACTCAATACTGCAAAGCACATTTTGGATGCTATCAGCAATGCTCATGAAGAATTAGTTGCCAGATCAGATCCTCACATTCAAATGCTTCATGCTATGCTCACTAGATTCAGAAGCCTTCGTAAAGAAAGTGCTATGGAACTCACTGATCGATTGACAAACATTGTCGAAAGACTACATCAGCGAGGAGTAATTGATATCACCGATAGAGATGTAGTCAACAAGCTTCTGAGTGCTCTTGATGAATTTTTCGATCCCATTGTAGCTGAAATCAAACAAAGACCAGACTATGAAGAGCTTCACTATGTTGAGGTCATGACACTGTTGTCAATTCATGAATAAAAGTTGGAACTGGAAAATGCCAATCAAGAATCTTCTTCGGAAAGTGAAGGAGAAATTCTCTCACACTATGGCAGTTCTGAAGAAGGAGAAGAAGATGTTGAGAATCAACACACCATCACCAGAGAACTTGAAATGCTCACACAAAGGCTAAGTGATCTAAAAAGGCAAAATCTCTGCACAAATGATAACGAGGTTAATGCACCAGAATCGTCAAGAAGAAGATTGCCTCCGAAAGATATGAAGTGCTTCAAGTGCAAATTATACGGTCATCTCATCGCTGATTGCCCTAGCCAGGAAGAAAAACCTAGCAACAGATGGAAATATCTTCACTGCAGTGGTTTTACGCGAGTGGATCGTCATACTAAGCTCTCGAAGAAAATTGCATCTTCCTCATCTTCTTTGATGAGACCAGTCACTAATGTGAAAGCCAGAGCTACCATTGAATCAAATATGAAGAGGATGTCACGGCTAAATAGAGCATGTGCTGATCTGACTTTGGACTCCGAAGAGGAACCAACTGACACTGAATCAGATGATGAAGAATTCTACAAAAGAATTGGGAGAAGCAATGCATATGTTCCCATTGAATCATCGAAGAAAGCTTATGAATCAAGCACTGATGATGATGATGTTTCAAGCAATGATGAACCGATCACTTTCTGTCTTATGGCAAAATCATCAAAGCATCAGGTATCTGCTAAACACCAAAGATCCATGAACAAATATTCACCTGAATATATCTCTTATGCCAAGCTGGTCAAGATTCCTAAATCCCAACATGATGAACTTGAAATGCTTGAGAGGAATCTCAGGAAAATCGAAGGATTACTGGTTGAAGAGATGGAGAAGAATCAAAAGTTGATCGAAGAGCAAGATGTTTTTTCATCAACTATTGATGATCTTACCAATCTATATGATTTGCTTATAGTTGACTACGAGAGTCTATCAGATGAACTCCCTAACAGGAATCAAGAACTCGTGTCAGTGAAAGAATCTCATAATGAGCTGGTGCTAGAGAAAGCTTCTCTCTTCACTGAGCAATCTGTTCGACTTCCTGATGATTTTGTACCTCCGCGCCTAAAATGCCTAGAACGTAGCAATGCTGATTCTCATGCTGAAACTTCAAATGCTGTCATAGAGAATATTGCTACTACTGAAATTGGTACTACTAACCCTTCTTCCGAGGATTTTGCCGCTATTACTGAAGAAAATTGCAGGTTAAAGAGCTTACTTGAGGCTGGAATACTAAGGAGTCTAAAAGGGCATCAAACCCTATGTGATGTGCTCAAGAAGTCCATACTGCACAAAAACCCTCATAAGGAAGGATTAGGTTTCGAAAAGAAACTCAATGTGGATGGATCCTATTGGACTCCTGAGCAATATCCTCGAACTACTTGGGTTCGTGCAAAGAGTAAAACCCTCAAACCTCAAACTCTATCTGGTTATCTTTCACCCATTCCTGTTGATACTGACAAGTCTGATGACTCAAATTACAAAATCTTCAAACAACAGAATGGTATGGTTTTCGCTCGATATGTTGGAACGAACTGCAGGACAGGTTCACCCAAGAAGCAAATCTGGGTAAAGAAGTGCATTGTTGAAAATTTGTCTGTCACTGCTAACTTCACTGTGCAGGATAACTCTCGACAAATAAATGGATATCATTCTCAGTCTACTTTAGTATCTTTCTCGACTGATTATCATCCTAACCTGCGTCAGAAGGAGTACATGCGTACATCTTCAAATCATTACATTCATATATCTGGAGACAACTTCAATGCATATTCATATGATTATCATCAAAGTGCACAGGTGTTTCACAGGCCACGCCGAAGGAATACCCCTACTCAGTCCAAGCAAATGAGATCCTCACCTGCCATACAAAAGTGGGTTGTGAAGAAAAACTAATCCTCTCATGCAGGGAAGTCTCTCAGTGATATCTCATGTTTATTATAAGCCCTGAGATCAAGTATTGATGGTGCTTAACTCTCTGTGTTTTTATTCAAAGTTTTTGTGTTTGTGTTTTTCTTTCGGTTGGCTTTGTGTTTTTGAGTAGGTTTTTTTTGTTTCTCCTTAGTTCTTTCTCATCATAAACATGCAACTTGATCTGAAGGTGATTTCAATCCGACGTCCTTGGTCGCGAATGAAATCAACTTCAAAATTTCATCTGGTTTGGCACTTGCGCTTCCTCAAACCCTTCGGCATTATGTTCAGTTACCGAGATTTTCGCAGGAAACGGCTGACACGTGCCCATGATCTCATGTTCGTGATCTTGTCCGTTGAATGTGGAACGTCCTATGCTTTTCGGCCGTGGATCTCGGAGGGAGCGGTTTTGCCCTCGGGCTATATAAACCCCCTCTCCAGGTGTCTTCCTCCTTAGTTATTTCTCTATTCGACCTCATTCCTCTTCTCTTGCTCTCTGCCCGAGCCCGAGCTCGAAGCAACATCGACGTCGTGCTTCACCGTGCAACTCCGGTGAAGCTCCGCCGCCGTTGGTCATGCTAGTGTGGTACTTCTTCTCTCCCGCACTGCTGCATGTGATCTATAGTGCCAAGTTAGGGTGTACAGATCTGGAACTAGCCCTGTATTTCTTATGTTCTAGGGTTGTTCATCCTGATGCCAATTCTTTTGTTTTATTTTCTTGTGGTAGATCTTTAGGCTTCACTAAGTTATGGCCTGTACGATTTGTAGTTGCTCCTCGTACCAGTCAGTTTAGATCTAGGGTTCATGTGTTTTACATCGAAAGATTAGAGAAGTTGTTATTCTATCCAAGGGCATATTGCAATTAATTATCTCGATGATATCTTCCATAACATATGCCATGAACTCATTTGCTGCTTCCAGAAAATTATCTGTTTTTGAGTCAAAAATGCTTCTGTGCATGCTTATGACCTTTTCCTATTTTCCTTCGCATTGTTGCTTTTTATATCTCAGGAGTGGTCATGGCTCACAGTTCGGAAGAACAGTCTGGGTCCAAGGAGGAAATTCCTAAGTTACCGTGTGTGGCTGATAAAGCAAGGTTGGCCGAAAGAAAAGTTGCAAAGCCGCCGAAAGTGCCGAGAAAGAAATCTGAGTCAGAATCTGCTGAAGAAGAAGATGAAGTTCCCTCAGCTCACAGTCAGCCAGAGGATGAGCAAATCGCTGATTCCAAGACCCTGTTCTCTGATGGAAATCCCAAGAAGGGTGGTCGCGGTAGAGAGAGGAACACCGCGGCTGAAATGTCTGCTCCAGAAACTTATAGAACTCCACCTGGAGTTGAAACTGCCACTGAAAGGAATAACAGGCTGTAGAAAATTTGCCGTCATTGGGCGAAGATGTGGTTCAACTATGAAAATGTCCGAAGAAAATATCAGATCCTGTTCGCATTCACTCCACCATGGAATGACTGCATTGCTGAGGGTTGCCTAGGTTAGGACGATGAAAAAGTAAGGCCAGCTCCTCCTCCAAATGCCCGTGCTAATTCTTTGAAGACAATTGCTGATTTCCCCGAAGAAGTTGTGAAGAGGGAGAAGGCCAAGGCCAAGCATGAAGCCAGGGCCGCGAAAAAGAATCAAGTGGAAGAAAAGAATGTCAAGCTGACACAGCAAGATGTGCAAGAGAAGAAGGAAAGGGCTTCTGCCCGAAAAGAAAGAAAGAACAAAGAGAAAATATGTTTCCCCTCATGCTTTGAAGAAGAAGTCCATTGCCAGGAAGTCAAAGAAGGTAGCATCTGCCTCATCTGAGTCCTCCGATGAAGAAATGGGCGATGAAATTCCCATGTATGATCAACGAGCTCTTCTTTACAAGCTGTACCAAACACCCTCTCCGGCAAAATTTTTGCCTCCATTGAGATCTTCACCAAGGCTCGTTACTGTGCCATTAGATAAACCTTCGGGTTCTGCTGCCCCATAAGCGAAGAGAAAGTTAGTGACCGATGAAAAAGCTGTTGTTGCTGCCAAGAAGACCAAGACAATTGTTCCTGCTTCCATAGAGGAATATGCCTTTGGTCTTATTTTTGACATCATTGAAGGCGCTTCCTATGATGCAAATCCATCTGATTTTAGCAGCTTGGGTCTGCCTAAAGATGTTACCAAGATGGTAGCAAAACACTTCACTGAGCTGAAAGAAATTACCAAAGAACTGAACCAAACTGTCGAGGACAAGAAACTCCTTGAGCAAATAAGGAAGGATGCCAAGTCTGAGTCTGAGAGAAAAGACGTGAACAAGGGGATTCTTGAGATCACCAAAGCCCTCACTGTAATGAGAAACAACAAGATTGAGTGGCACTCCAAGATGAAAATGGATGTCTCTCAGCTTTGTGATCGTAGAAATGATGAGATTAAGCGTCAAGCAGAACTTGCTTGATGAAGAGAATGAGAAGAGAAGCGTCAGAAAGCTCAGGCTAGAGCCAGCCTGTCAAAGGCTATCAAGGATCATCGTATCCAATCTATAAGAACTGATGCACCTGTTGACTCAAGTATCCCACTGCAACAGATACCTCCATCCCCTCGTTCCGAGGAAGAAACCAAGCAACAAGCTGAGCCTGCAGTACTTATCATTCCTACCTCAGTTGCTCAAGAATCTGATGTGGTGGATATGTTTCTGGTCAATCTTGACGAAGAGAATGTCATGCCCGAGCAACATGCTCCTGAAGAAAAAGTTGACAAAGAGATTGAGATGGAAAAGGCAACTTCATCGCCTTTGAAGGACAGTCAAGCTGAGCCCTCCGGATCCACCAAGGAGGATGAGAAGGTAGAGGGGGAGCAAATTGCTTCTCGAGGAAATACCACCCCGGTCTCCTCATCTGGTGCCCCTACCCAGATGGAGGTTGACCCTGCTCCTGGTTCTTTGGCTTCACAGCCAGAACAGGAAGAACATAAATTGGAAGAGCCCATGGCTCACGAAGAAGTAGCTCAAGCAGTTGTACCACCAATGTTGACACAGCAGACCGAAGGAGAGAATGTAGTGACTCAAGTGACCGAAGGAGTTGTTATGCCTCCTCCCACTGTGAGTTCACCGAAAGAAAAGGCCCTAGTGCCTGAGAATGAAAAAGGCACTGAAGGAGTTCTAGCGAAGGAAAGTGAAGGACAAACCAGTGCCCCCATGCCATCAGCTCCTGAGAAAGCGAAAAGGCCACTTGTTCCATTAAAGTCTATCGATGAGAATGCGCCAGCTTCTGATGATGTTCAGCTGATGGAAATCAGTGACGAAGAAATTCGGAAAAATCCCCAGGAGTCATTTCCACTATTTCCAGTTGAGTACGGCCCCAATGGCCCTGCATTTAATGAACAACTTCATCTCTCGAAGCTTGCATTCTTTGGGATAAGCCCTTATGAAAGAGAAAGAACTTCACTGTCACCAAGGTTTTGGACCGAGGAACAAGCTATTTATTATGCTCGGATTCTGTTCGGCAAGGATAGAATTTTCAATCATAAGATATTGAACTTCTCTGAACTCGAAGGAATGCCCTGCTTCCATCACGCAATTGAGCATATTGAACATGCTCTCCTGAAGAGATTCATGCGCTTCAATCATGGCTGGAACAAAGAGATTATCCTTCAGTTATATGCCACGCTATATATCTCAGGATATCTTGGCAACACCTCATCATGGACTCTTGAATGGATGACTGGCAGAGAAAGGATCAAGTGTTCGGCAGATCATTTTCTGGCATTGATAAATCTTCCTTGATGTGAGTTTGAGAAGGATAGAGATCACATGCTGCATTACTGGGAAGTGTCCGAAGCACAACTTCACATCCCGATGGATCCCGCTATGGTTGGTGATGAATGCATTGATGTTGATCCGAAGAAGTTGGCCTATGACAACAAAGTACTATTTCACACTCTATGCAGTACTCTCACACCAACGAACAGACCGAATTCCATCAAAGGCATTGTGGGAAATGCACTTCTGGCCATGTCTCAAGGAATCAAGTATGATATTCCTGACCTTTTCATTCGAAACCTTGCATGTGCAGCTGACAGCCCTCAGTCTTTGAAGCCCTATGCTCCATGGATCATGTTTGCGATCAAGCAACTCATCAATGAGAAATTCTTCTGGCCTAACACTCCGAAGGTATTTTTGCCACCTGTTCATGACACTCTGTGGATTGTGAAGGATATTGGAAAAGGCAAGGAACTGGTTAATATTGCTGCCAATGCATCTACATCTGAAAATGCACCAAAGATCAAGAAGGCCAGGGTTGTAATCCCTCACGAAGAAAATCCATCTCTTTATGAGATCTGCGTTCGCACGCATCAGACACTGGAAAGCCACATCAAGCTGGATAGAAAGGAAAAGGTGGAACTAATAACTAAGCTGAATTTGCTTCATAATCACACTCGCCAAATTCTTCTTCATGAGAAGGAAGCAAAGAAGCGCTCATGGACTCTGCTAAGGAAGCATTACGCTCGAAAGGATTTAGCCAAAAAGGGCATCATGAAGGATTATAACTATCTGGACTTACTTGCTGTTCCTCGCATCTGAAGACAAACTCCAGTGCTCCCACAGTGTTCTGCTTCAACAGATCTGTTGTTTGTCGTCCATGATGATGATATTGCAGATACCGCCGGTACTCTTATCTTCAAGCCAGATGTTCATCGCTCCAAGTCATCCAGAGCTCAGACTGACACTCCTGCTTCTGCCTCGACCATTCCTTGCTCTTCGGATTCTGATTAATCGAGTGGTCTTAATTCTGATTCTGAGGATTCTCCCACGGAGTAGTTCCTCGTATGTTTTCTCATTCTTTTTGACACTTTTTGACAAAAAGGGGGAGAACTACATCGAGTGATAGTTTATCGGGGTTCTTGCAGTGTGTTTTTCATTCACATTTTGGTTTTCCCTCAAACAATTTGCTTCTTGAACTTATCGCATCGCTTTTGGTTTTGAAAAACTCGGTCGTCATGTAACGTTAATAACCCCCCGCCTGCAATATTATTTTCTTCGCACTATCTGTCTGCAGGTACCATCGAATGTGTTTTTCCCGTGAAAGATTATTGTCAAAAACTATCTATCTTACAGGGAAACATATTTGCTCCTCGAAGAAGAACATAAAATCATCATGTGATGATACCAAGGGGGAGAAGTACTTTGTGTACTTAATGAATTTTAATTGTTGTGGTTGGATATGCGCTGATTGTTATCCTGTATTATCTAACCTTACAGGAAGAGATTGTCAGTCTAAACTTTTATGCCTTAAGTTGTAAAGGCCATATGATTCACTGACAAAGTGTTTTTCCCTTGCGATTTTGTATTGAAGGGAAACCACATCTGAAGCATATCCATTCCGAGCTATTTTCTCTTATTTTTCTTGCTCTGATTATATCGAATATCTAACATGCAGGAAAACTACATCTCGTGTGGATTAAAATTTTGTTCTGAGAAAACCTTCATGCTATATCCTTCGTCACAAATCTTTCAAAGCTTATCTTAAATCTAATTCTCTTTGAAGTTTTTGTGACAGGAATCACCTCAGACACCGTCGAGTGCATTGAAAGAAGTCAAGTATTAAATCTTAGATCAATGTCACTTATACGAAGAAAAATCTCACCCCCCTCCGGTTCTTCATGATCTGAAGCATATCTTAAGGGGGAGAATAATTTATCTTCGTACTTATCTCTCATCTTTCATCATTCTTCGCATTGCATTCCATTCTTTATCTATCCTTTGATGTAATATGTTTTGTCAACAATCATCCAAAAAGGAGGAGATTGTTGGTGCAATATCTGCCTACCTTTTGTTTTGAAGATTGTTGACAGAAACAGGTATGGACCGATTTGTTTGCTAATGCATACAGAGAGAAAAAAGTCCATACACAACCGAAGAGAATGCTGTCTCCGGTGCTGAGTTCCAGGAACTGCACCGAAGTATATCTGCGTTGCAGAGAAGAACAAGCTATTGTTGATGAAGTCATATAGTCGAGAAGATTGATGTGAAGGAATCGACCCCTTGAAAGTTTACTGTTGAAGCAAAGTTTTTTATTCGGTAGTGTCGTCCGAAGAAATCGACTGCAGCGATGGAAGTCGAAGACAAAGTGAAGACATAGTACTCATTTCGTTGTTCTTCTTTCGTTCTTTTGAGTCATAGGACCTCC
Organism: Thinopyrum elongatum; assembly: GCA_011799875.1. NCBI lineage: Eukaryota > Viridiplantae > Streptophyta > Magnoliopsida > Poales > Poaceae > Thinopyrum > Thinopyrum elongatum. The sequence continues at coordinate 314,923,581 of CM022301.1, forward strand.
ATACTATTAAGAGGGCTATAGACTCTCGATGCTTAGATCCGCTGTGATGCTTAGCCAAAACCTATGAAAGTTGCGAGAGAATCTCTTTGTGCTCCGAGCAAATACTTGCCAGCACGAGACTGTGATCTTCTTCGCTGCGAGAGATTTTCCTCGGACCGAGGAGTTAGCATTACTAGCACCGCAAGCAATGTTACCGTTGTTCTCAAATCCCACCGTTGGACTCGTGTCATTTGGCCATTGACTGATCCCGATGTCCAATTTGGTCATTTCCCATCAGGGAAGGCTGCGGCTATAAATAGCCACCCCGCTCCAACATTATCCGTTGGCTGCTCCGCTTGAGATTTCTGAGAAGATTGATTTGAGCAACCCCTCTCTGAGTGATTTGAGTTTAAGATCCACCGAGAGAAAAAATCAAGAACCCAAACTTAGACAGTGGTTTAGCATCACTGTAGTTCTGAGTGAGAGTTCTTGTACCTGTTACTCTTGAGAGCTGCACACTCTCTAGACGGATAGGTTTCGGCTCGAGTGTTGAAGAGTTGTTGTCTTCACGGAGCCTGATCTTCAGCAACCGGGAGTGATTATGGTTCGACTGAAGGTTTGGAGATCGCCGACAAGGATCTACCATGAGTGAAATCAACCTGAGTCTGATCAGCTCTGTGTTGAAGGAGAATAGGGTGAAGAGAGTTTATCTTCCGTGTTAAGTCACGACCCCTCCAACCAGACGTAGCCCTTTGGCAGAAGGGTGAACTGGTCTACCAAATCTGATTGTCGCCATCGAGCACCACTGGTTCATTCTACTTCATAGCAAATCCTTTAGCAGTTTTCATTCGTTCTTTGTGTTTTTCATTCTGCTGTCATCATTGTGTATATCTGTGTTCATCCTGTTTCGTTCTCATCACTTGTATTCATTCGTCATTGTCATATTCCTCGGCTCTCTTGTGAAATCATTCCATAATATTATTCTCTGTGTGCTCCATGTTGTGTCTTGTTTTATTACATTTGTTTGCATGCTGCATTACTCTCATAGTAGTTAAACCCGTCATTTCTCATGCTCGTACTGTTATTACATCCTTCATCAAGGAATACGCTTCTGACGAAGAAGATTGATTTAGTTAATTTCCTTCTCTATTCTATTCCACTGATGTGACTGGTATAAGTTTCAATAATTTTGAAAGAAAATTTTGAATCTCCCATTCACCCCCCTCTGATCGATATACTCTCGGTCTGAACAGAAATCACTGCCCAAAAAAATACTCACGAACACACACATCATCTATCTCTAGGTTTGTATCTCTCTCACACACACCCACGTAGGTGGGGTACGTGAACGAAGAGAGGAGGTGCACGGACGATGCACGTACTCCCGTCTCTTTCCCAACCACACCCGCGCGGGTACATGGTGGAGCTCATTTCTGTAAGAAATGGCAACCTACATGATAATTTGACGCGTGCACTGGTTGTCAACTTGATGGAGGATCGTGTACCACATGTGAATAAACAAATTGTGACTTGACGCGTTGACGCATTATTTAAAAAAGGTTTTATTCCTCAATGGTGCACGTACAGAATATAAAATGATTTTTATCGAGAGAAAAAAGAAAATCATTCCACTATACTATATAATATAGGCAGGAGCCTCAATGCTTGCTTGCTGGGGTTCGTCTATTCATACTTTCTCACATAAGATGGAGGTGGCCACTCTCTCTCTCTCTCAATGCTGGTCCCTGATCCGAACGGATCCCGTCCATCGGTGGGAAGGGAGGATGTGCAACATTGCTCCGGTTGCCGGCGTCGAGGCAGGAAACCCACTGCTGGCGCGTCCCGATCTTTGGCACCCGCTATTCTCTCTAAGCAAGCTCTGACGCGGTAGGGCCTTTGCCCCTTGCTCGCTAACGTAGTGTGGGCAAATCCTGCCCGCCGCCACCCTCCTGGTTACATCCCGACAACCCTCAAGTACAACTTCCTCTGGAACTAGCCTTGCTCCACCGCCCGTCTTCCCACGTCGCTACATGTGGAAAATCCTGCATGTGGATCTTTGCTAGTTCTTTGCCTAAAACATACTGTAGCTTGGCCGACATACTTTCCAGGTTTTTGTGGCACCCCGGCTCAGAGGAACCGGAACACCCCGCATTCTAGCCCAGAGATCAAGTCTTCTGGAATACGGCACTGCTCAGCATCGAACAAATCAACTCTTATTACAAAATGATAAGGGTACAAGGGTCTGATGTTACAAAAGATCACATCAGCACGGCGACACAACGCCTGCTAAGGTAGCTCTATGCTAGGAGCAGAACAACTTCTAGGAGCGAAAAACATCTAGCAGCGGAACAACGACAACTGTGGTGAACTCCACTCCATAGGGACTCTGGCTGGGACACGATCTAGCTCGCATGAATGGAAACCTCGACAAAAAATCAATCACGACATCACCTACAATCTGGCATGACATGCTAGGTCAGTACATTGAATGTACTTGCAAGCTCACAACAACCAAAAGCATCAAGGCAAGACAACAACATAGCATTTAACAGGTTAAGCTATTAACAACTACTATGATGTGGAAGCAATAACTAAGCATGATATAAAACTACTAGAATACGGATGAACCAACATCTCAGATCTCAAGAACCATCTAACTCTTGGCTATCCGGCCAAGGAATAAATCACCTCAATCACCTCGTGATCAATACCTCCACATGATCACCGTGTGACCACATCACAAACTGAAAGATCATCCTCAAGATCATCCCAACATCATCATCGGCATCCTGCCAAACTGTTAGTGCTCACATAATCAACATATAAGTCATCTAAAAATCATTCCGTCATGTGAGTGTGGATGGAACGGTGTGACCTAGTACAAACTGTGCCAATGACCGAGGACATGGCTATCGATAGATTAAACACACTCTGCAGAGGTTAGCACACTGTACCCACATCACATAACCCATGGCCTCATGCTCTCATTCGGGTGGACCAACGGCGTTCCGACAAAACCAGTCTACTGCAATGAAACTCTCCCGGGCAGTCCGACCAACTCCCCTTTTGGGCTCAGTCATGGGTGGCCCCAATGCCACTCTGGACATCCAACGGCCACCGTCGTGGCAAAAACAGAAACAGTCCCGAACGAGGACAAAGGGCCCTACACACTACGAGCACACAAAGCTTATGGCCGCCTACCTGATCAGGGTAGCGCATGCACATAACCTTCCCTCGTTGGAGGTACCGGCGAGAGGCATGACAATAGACCGCATTAGGGCCTTCCCATAAAGGCAAATGAGGTTGCACTGGAAAAGCCCGGTTTGGTGGCACCTGACCAACGAAAAGATGGAATTATCCCCAAGGTAAAACTGTGATAACTGACACTCCGATATCATCTATCCACCTAAAATCCAAGTCATAGCAATATACAACAAATAATCCAAAGCATAATATCGTCATATCAAAATACTCTGAGAGTAGCATATCAGCTATATCATGAATCCAAGATTATGATGCTACTAACCCAATAGCAATATCAACATATTAACCTAAGATCCACATGATACCATCATCTCCAAAATACTCCAAAGCATAATATCCGAAACTATCATGATGAAAATAATAACCATAGCCACTATTAATCCAATGGTAGCATGTCATCCACCATCTGCAAAATATAAGTCCTAGAAATCCAAGCAATATCATGGCAATAGCAAGATCAAAACATCACTCCAAGAAAATGCCATGAACAAGTCATACATTACTAATGCAACATTTTAAGCAAGTTAAAATAATTAAACCATGGCATTGCATTGCAATCATGCAAATGGAGGGTGTGGCTTGCCTTGCTCCAAAAAAGAAGTGGAAAGCTCCTGGTCTTCATCATGCACACAAAAACCTACTGAAAAACATTTTTGAAAGATTTTGTAACTAATCGATAATGCATTTTTCTCTGTCCAGAAAATCTAGACAGCAGAGAAAAATACCAAATTCTACCAAAAAATAGAGGATCTCAAAAGAAAAATAATGCAAAAAGAATCAGTGCATTTGGACTTGTAGTTTAGGAGTTATTCAAGGTCAAAGTTGTGGTCAAACTGGATTTAAATTGAATTTCAGAAAATCCTCAGGGGGGGTGACGTCGAAGGCGTATTCCTAGAATACACTTCCACTTAGAAAATGGTTTGGGGGGAGATGAGAGACTGATGAGTGGGGCCCGCCTGGCAGGTTTGAGAGAGAGAGGGAGGGAACAGAGGGACGGCGGCTCACCGACGATGGCTGGCCGGCGTAGAGGCCACGGCGGAGCTGGGAGACTCTGGGGATCGATCGGGCGCTCGACGGTGAGCACTCTCATACCTGCAGCTCTTCGAGAGGTGATCAGAGGACGCCGCACCCTTCTTCTCTGGCGGCTGCATGCTTCGGGTGCAGGCGAGCTCCTGGATTCCGGCGATGATAGCCCCGGGAAGTAGGTCGAGGAGGACTAGTGTAGTGAGGAGAGTTCAATGGTGGTGGTGGCTGGAGTGGAGAGGCACTAGAGGAGTCGGGCCAGAGTAGAGGCCACGCGGAGAGGCACCTCGCCGGAGAGGAGGAGGAGGAGAGCTCGCTGGCCTCACTGCTGGGCTCCAGAGGGCGATTGGGAGGGAGAGAGGTGGAGAGGCGAAGAGAAACAAGCTCGGGAGCGGCTTAAATAGCAGGGGTGGAGGTGACCGTGCGAGAAGCCACCGCGGACTTGTGACCAGCTCCGGCGATGGATGGATGCTTCATGGGAAGGGTGCAGGGGACGGGTGAGAGGCAGAGGAGGTCACGAGGCAGAAGATGGCGCCAAGGGGGAGGAGGAAGAAGACGGGCAGGCACACAGGGGCGGTCGGGCACAGTGCGCCCATGGGCGCACAGCCACTAGCACCGGCGAGGAGGCTTCCAGAGAGGGCAGGGATAAGAGAGTGACTGGAGAGGGAGGAGGAGTCAAGTCCGCACTCGCAGACGCGCGAGCTTCGCCAAGAAGCCGCAGGCCGACGGGACCCGACGCACAGAGCGCGTCCGCTACAGCCAGAGGCGCGCGCAGACACAAGAATCCACGCGGTCACCACCTGGCATGGCAAGGAGGGGATGCAAGAGGCTGCCAACTCATGTCTAGGGTGTTGTCCATGCATCAGAGGGGCTGTGGGAATTGTTGGATCATCAAAATAAGCCAAGGTAGGATGTGAGGCATCACTAGAAGTTCATTGTATCAAATTTGACCATGACTCTATGCTCAAAAGAGAAGTGATTGGAGCCAAATATGATGTCTGGTGGGTTTAGCATAAGAAGGACTATCATCCTGTGGATTTTGGAAGGAAATGGACCAGAAAACAACAGGGTTGCTTTGTAACTGCCGAGTTGGTCCTGAAACTAGATCATGATGGGGCACTCACATGGTGCATTGGGTGGGCTGAAATTTGGCAAGGTAGCATGTTTTGGACATATGAAGATGCTGAAGAAGTTTCATACTAATTGGATTCACCAAAATGGTACTTGCTTCACAATGATCCTCTCTGGCCAGAAACTTGAAATAATTTTGGAGAGAAATGGGATTGCTTAAATGATCCCAAATTTGGTGGAGAGTAGTTATAGGGGTAGGAGCATGATCTGGAAATTTTACAGAATTAATGAAGCAATATAAATTATACTTGTTTCACAACCTGAAAATACTAACAGAATCAAAGATTTGAAGGTGTGCTGACATAGATAGTTGGATGGGGCTGAAAAGTTGTGGAGAGTCATGATATGAGCACATTAAAGAGTGTGCAAAATTTCAACTCATTTGGGTACTCCTAGCTAGTACTTCCTTCAACAAGGCTTCCATTTGTTAGAAACTTTAAAAAATTGTTGAGGAGGATTCACTAGGAAAATGGAGCTGAATTTTGGTACGAATCAATGATTTGGATGCAAAAGCATGCCCAAAAAGTTTGGGAGCAATCAAGAAGAGATAGGTGGTACTTCCTTCACAAAAGACCACTCTGGACAGAAATGAAGAATGAATATTGAGGAATTATTTTTGGGCTAGGACAGGAAAGTTTGGACATATTTGGGTCATATATGATCCAAACAAATTATGAGAATTATGTTGGGAATTTTGGGAGTGATAGAAATATAGGTTGCTTCACAACCTAGGGCAAACAGGACTATTCCTTTAATAGGAAAAAGGACATTCGAAGAAAAAGAATTTTGGGGTTCAGCTAGAATGGAAATGACATGATCTTGGGAAAGTTTTGAAAATGACGAGTCACTTGATAGAAGAAATGATGATCCCCCAAGTTTCAAGTCCATAGAACTGCTCCAGAAAGAAAATCAGAGCAAAAACCAAATAAATCAAAAAGAAAAAGAAAGGGCCAAAAACCAGGGTGTTACAAACCTCCCCCCCTTAATGAAATCTCGTCCTCGAGATTTGGTTGCTCAGGGAACAAGTATGACTTGAGGACACCATTTCCAACTCGGGTATCCATTTCCTTTGTATGTTGTTTCCCCTTATTTCCACATGATCTGATTACCTCGCTCGGAGGGTGGTTTGCTTCACCTTTCCCAAATCCTGACGGGTTTTTCCTCATATACCAAATTCTTATGCTGACGTTGATTCTTTCGTGTCTGTGGTGATATTCAAGGGACCTGAGCGCAAATTCCCTTTGGTCATGAAAACCTTTTACTTCTGCCATGGGGTTGCTCAAACAAATGTATGTCTTACGGGTTCATTCCATGCTGAGAAACAGGGCCATTCTCCTGATGAGATCTGACTGCTCGTTGGCGGTACTGACTTATCTTGATTTGTTTCTTTGGCTAGAGCATGAGATACGTACCAAAGATTTGACTGCCTTTTGTCATGAGCATTATAACAGGGTGTGGACTTATATTTGTAGCATACCTCAAACATTAGCATCTTGAGACTGGCCTGACAGGGGTGCTAGTGGAAAGATACCTTTTATGACAGGTTGTCCGTGTACTTGGTTCCTCCAGTGAGTATACCTGGTCTGAGCTAATTGTTTGGCTTTTAACTTACCCATGCGGTCAGTTGTAGTAATAGGCTGTGAGATGCTTCAACACTGCCGCTGAAGTCAAACTGCTGAGGTTGCACCGGAATCTTGGATCTGACCAAGCAGACTTGGATATTCCACACTAACCATTCTACGTGGGTCAGCGGGATATGAAGTCCTTGTAGAACAAAGTACGCTTCTGAGGGTATGTCTTTGTGGATCCATAAGAAATCATGGCCTCCAACTGACTTGGGTATACGGACCCTGATGGTCGCGCAAAAATCTTCATACCTTTGCTGTCAGTCTCACCCTTTGAAGGTCATGATTTTATTTGTCAGGATACCTTGCTGAAATAGCTTGGTCATATATGTCCTTGATTCTTTTTACGACCATGGATGTGGTTAGTGCAATACTTTGGCATTATTCCTTGTACTTGCTTTCTGACCAGGGACCGCACATATATGACATATACTCGGGGCATGTAGCTGTATAGAGCTCGATGTGGAGGCCAATCATACAAGATGACGACAAGAGTTCATGGGATCTCCATGTCTGGTGCAGGAATAATGACCTTGGTGACCATTGCCAAGGTTGTTGATTCTGCGTTGCCAGCTCCAGAACTTGTCGATCCTTACATTACATGAGATGTATCTCTGCTTATCTTCATTGGCATGCCTCATGAGTTTGTGGGATCCTTACCTTTCTTAGGTATATCTGCTTGACCATTGCCGTATCTAGTATGAGTGACTGATATGACTGGGGATGCATGCTCACCATATGTAAGAAGAATATGCCACCGAACACTCGATCCTTGCGGTGGGCATATGTCTTGACTGAGTGATACTTCTGACAAAAATGTTGCGGATCTGATTCTTGAACTGCACTGTCATATACTGCCAACTCACAGTGTAATACCTGACGATGGTGTGTAGTGTTGTACTGATGCAGGTTGGGTGTCTTATGTGGGAAGCCATCCGAGTAGCTTGCTGAAGAAGGCTTGATATCTTACGCTCGAAGCTTTTGTCGCAGTGACGTGCTGGGGAAGCCTGGGTTCCGTACCTGAGAAAATTCTCCCCTGGTTCCTTGTTGAGAAAGATTCAATTCCTTATGTCAGAAGCCTTTATCGAGGTATCTTGCTGTGAAAGACTGGGTATCTTGGACCGGAATCTGTCCATATATTATACTGAGGAAAATCGAAGATCCTTGCATCATAAGCTTCTTCTGACAGCGTGTGGAGGAAGACTGAGTTTCTCATATCCAAAGCTTCATACTGTGATATGCAAACTGAAAGCCATACACACACCCATAATATTTTGCGACTAGTTACTTGCATGAGAAAAATTGTTTGACTGTCTTCCTTGATCATAGCACATTCTGGCTTTCTTTCAGAATATAACATATTTCAAGCATCATTCATTGCTGAGCCAAAACTTTGTATCTGAGCCATACCTTTGACCTGAAAATATACCATTGCTCTTGTACCTGACTTGTCTTCCAGCTGGCAGGATCATGACTGCTGTGAGGATGAAGTACTGATGTAGACTTGATGTATTTAGCTGAGCTTCTTTCAAATATTTGAAATCCTTATTGCTTCTTCGAGTCCGGTGCCGGTTGATGAGCTACTTCCATAAGGGGAAATAAGGTAACACCGAGGGCCCAAAAGAAAGAAGCAAAAGGAACAACTCAACTAAACAAAAGCACACAAAAACAATCAACTCACACGCATACAAAGTCACATATTACAGCTAGTCACACAATATGCATGCCTACTTAAGCACACAAATCTTGCGGGATCTCTGGTACTACAATCTATCATGCTATGACTGTGTGAACGAAGACGAATCAATGTGTGGAAGAGTTGGTGTAAACATCGCTACACCAAGTGCGGGCTTATCAAGGTAGCATCCTTGACTAGCTCGAAAGCGAGGGCGTACTTGGTAACCATGTAGTGGGACACGAATGTCATGGCCTACATCATCATCAAGCGGACGGAAGGGCTCCGTACTAGTCCAAGGAATAGGATAGTAGGGAAAACCGAGGCTGCTGGCATTGCCCTTTCTTGATGACTAAGATCATTAACGATTGCCAACACAACAAGATAAAAGGCATGATCCGGGGTAGCAACATGTCTACCACCGAAACGATAGATGGGACGGAAAGAAAGATATCGGGGCGATACCTGAGCACCATTTCTGCAAACAGTGTCAGGAACACTTGGCATCACTCTGCTGGGACGAAGATGACACCAAACAACAAAGAATAGGAAAAAGGGAAACTGGAGGGATGCAGGGGCTGAGCCGTAGTGGATCCGAACCGATGCCAGCTACACTCACAAGATAAACTGTTAGCAACAAATAATAAGGCTATATGCATGCTATGCAACAAACAAATGCAACAACCAAATGCAGCAAACAAGCCAGACTCTATACTACCGATTTCTACCGCTCGCGCTGACTAGGGCATCCTACAGCCAGACCTTCTCTGATACCAAGCTCTATGGCACCCCGGCTCAGAGGAACCGGAACACACCGCATTCCAGCCCAGAGATCAAGTCTTCTGGAATACGGCACTGCTGAGCATAGAACAAATCAGCTCTTATTACAAAGGATAAGGGTACAAGGGTCTGATGTTACAAAAGATCACATCAGCATGGCGACACTACGCCTGCTAAGGTTAAGCTATTAACAACTACTATTATGTGGAAGCAATAACTAAGCATGATATAAAACTACTAGAATACTGATGAACCAACATCTCCGATCTCAAGAACCATCTCACTCTTGGCTATCCGGCCAAGCAATAAATCACCTCGATCACCTTGTGATCAATACCTCCACATGATCACCACGTGACCACATCACAAACTGAAAGATCATCCCAACATCATCATCAACATCCTGCCAAGCTGTTACTGCTCATGTAATCAACATATAAGTCATCTAAAAGTCATTCCGTCATGTGAGTGTTGATCGAACGGTGTGACCTAGTATGAACTATGCCCATGACCGAGGACGAGGCTATCAATAGATTAAACACACTCTACAGAGGCTAGCACACTGTACCCACATCACAGAACCCATGGCCTCGTGTTCCAATTCGGGTGGACCAACGGCGTTCCGACAAAACCAGTCTACTGCAATGACACTCTCCCGGTCACTCCGACCAACTCCCCTTTTGGTCTCAGTCATGGGTGGCCCCGATGTCACTCTGTACATCCAACGGCCATCGTCGTGGCAAAAACAGAAACGGTCCTGAACAGGGACAAAGGTCCCAACACACTACAGGCACACAAGGCTTATGGCCGCCTACCTGATCAGGGTAGCGCACGCACATAACCTTCCCTCGTTAGAGGTACCGGCGAGATGCATAACAATAGACCGCATTAGGGCCTTCCCATAAAGGCAAATGTGGTTGCACTGGAAAAGCCTGGTTCGATGGCACCTAACCAATGAAATGACGAAATTTATCCCCAAGGTAAAACTGTGATAACTGACACTCCGATATCATCTATCCACCTGAAATCCAAGTCATAGCAATATCAAATAAATAATCCAAAGCATAATATCGTCATATCAAAATACTCCGAGAGTAACATATCAGCTAAATCATGAATCCAAGATTATGATGCTACTAACCCAATAGCAATATCAACATATTAACCTAAGATCCACATGATACCATCATCTCCAAAATACTCCAAATCATAATATCAAAACTATCATGATGAAAATAATAACCATAGCCACTATTAATCCAATGGCAACATGTCATCCACCATCTGTAAAATATAAGTCCTAGAAATCCAAGCAATATCATGGCAATAGCAAGATCAAAACATCACTCCAAGAAAATGCCATGAACAAGTCATACATTACTAATGCAACATTTTAAGCAAGTTAAAATAATTAAACCATGGCATTGCATTGCAATCATGCAAATGGAGGGTGTGGCTTGCCTTGCTCCAAGAAAGAAGTGGAAAGCTCCTGGTCTTCATCATGCACACAAAAACCTACTGAAAAATATTTTTGAAAGCTTTTGTAAATAATCCATAATGCATTTTTCTCTGTCCAAAAAATCTAGACAGCATAGAAAAATACCAAATTCTACCAGAAAATAGAGGTGCTCAAAAGAAAAATAATGCAAAAAGAATTAGTTCATTTGGACTTGTAGTTTAGGAGTTATTCAAGGTCAAAGTTATGGTCAATCTGGATTTAAATTGAATTTCAGAAAATCCTCAGGGGGGGTGACGTCGAAGGCGTATTCCTGGAATATGCTTCCACTTAGGAAATGGTTCGGGGGGAGATGAGAGACTGACGAGTGGGGCCTGCCTGGCAGGTTTAAGAGAGAGAGAGAGAGGGAGGGAACAGAGAAACGGCGGCTCACCGGCGATGGCTGGCTGGCGTAGAGGCCACGGCGGAGCTGGGCGACTGCGGGAATCGATCAGGCGCTTGACGGTGAGCACTCCCGTACCCGCAGCTCATTGGAAGGTGGTCAGAGGACGTCGCGCCCTTCTTCTCCGGCGGCTGCATGCTTCGGGCGCCGGCGAACTCCTAGATTCCGGCGATGATAGCCCCGGGAAGGAGGTCGAGGAGGACCAGTGGAGTGAGGAGAGTTGAATGGTGGTGGTGGCTGGAGCGGAGAGGCACTGGAGGAGTCGAGCCAGAGCAGAGGCCGCGCGGAGAGGCACTGTTGGTGCAATATCTGCCTACCTTGTGTTTTGGAGGTTGTTGAAAGAAGCAGGTATGGACTAATTTGTTTGCAAGTGCACACAGAGAGAAAAGTCCATAGACAACCAAAGAGAATGTTGTCTCTGGTGCAGAGTTCAAGGAACTTCACCGAAGCATATCTGAGCTGCAGAGAAGAACAAGCTATATCTGTTGAAGTGGTAGAGTCGAGAAGATTAATGTGAAGAAATCGACCCCTCGAAAGTTTACTACTGAAGCAAAGCTTTTGTTCCGATACCGTCGTTCGAAGAAATTGACTGATGTGATTGAAGTCGAAGACAAAGTGAAGACGTAGCATTCATTTCGTTTTTCTTCTTTTAGACTTTTGAGTCATAGGACCTCCGTACTATGAAGAGGGGTATAGGTTCTCGATGCTTAGATCAGTTGTGATGTTTAGCCATAACCTATGAAAGATGCAAGAGAAATCTCTTTGTGCTCCGAGCAAATACATGTCAGCAAGAGACTGTGTTCTTCTTCGCTGCAAGAGATTTGCCTCGGACCAAGGAGTTAGCATTTCTTGCTTCGCAAGAAATGTTTCGGTTGTGCCCAAAATCCGACCGTTGGAATCGTGTCGTTCGGCCATTCGCTGAGGCCAATGTCCAATATGGTCATTTCCCATTAGGGAAGGCTGCGGCTATAAATAGCCACCCTGCACCAACGTTGTCCATTGGCTGCTCTGCTTGAGATTTCTAAGAAGATTGATTTGAGCAACCCCTCTCCGAGTGATTTGAGTTTAAGATCCATCGAGAGAAAACCAAGAGCCCAAACTTAGACAGTGGTTTAGGATCACATCAGTTCTGAGTGAGAGGTCTTGTACATATTACTCTTGAGAGCTGCGCACTCTCTAGACGGATAGGTTTGGCTTCGAGTGTTGAAGAGTTGTTGTCTTCATCGAGCCTGATCTTCAGCAACCAAGAGTGATTGTGGTTCGCGAAGGTCAACCGAAGGTTTGGAGATCGCCGACAAGGATCTGCCACGAGTGAAATCAACCTGAGTCTGATCAGCTCTGCGTTGAAGGAGAATAGGCTGAAGAGAGTTTATCTTCCGTGTTAAGTCACAGCCCGACCAACCAGACGTAGCCCTTTGGCAGAAGGGTGAACTGGTCTACCAAATCTCTCTGTCGCCATCGAGCACCATTGGTTGTTTCTATTCTACTGCAATTCATTCAGTAGTTCTTATTCGTGCTCCGTGTTGATAGTTTTCTTCATCAGTTTGTTCTGTTTAATTCATTTCGTGTATTCGTCCTTCGACAGTATCTGTACTATCTTGTGTATCTGTCGTACTTGTGAAATATGTGTGGTGCTACTCATTCTATCTCTGGCATGTTGTGTCTTATCCTGTTGCATCTGTTTGCTTGTTGCGTAACCCTCGCTGTAGTTAAACCTGTTATCCATCAAGCTCGTATTGTTGTAAATACTTTCCTCAAAGAATATGCTTCTGACAAAAAAGACTGAATTAATTTACTTCCTTCATCTCTCTATTCCGCTGCTGTGATTGGGTTGAGTTTCAAAGCTTTCGAAAGAAAATTTGAATCTCCCAATCACCCCCCTCTGGTCGATATACTCTCGGTCCTAACAGTTGGTATCAGAGCCAGGTTCTCCCTGTCTCTGTTTATTAAAGGTCTAATGTCCTTGGAGTTTTGAGTATGTCGTATGCAGGTAGATCCTCGCACTGTGAAAGATTTCCTATCTTTGATGGAAATGGCTATCTGTACTGGAAGGAATGGATGAGAATCAGAATTCAAGCTATCGACTATGATCTATGGCAGATTGTAGAAGATGGTTACACCATTCAACACCCTTATGCTCCATTTTCTGATGACAAGGTGTCGGGGATATCGTGTGACATATGCCAGGGGATGGCTTATCGTGGATGGGGACAAAAGTACGTCGCCGGGCTTTAGAAGCGGGAGTGAGCGAGACCACGTACGCTTGCGAATCTTACCCAGGTTCGGGGCTCTCCTAGGAGATAACACCCCTAGTCCTGCTCTACGGGGTCTCCGCATGATCACTATCTCAACAGGTGGCTACAAGCTTGCTCCTTGAGCTACCTGGCTGGAGGAGGAAGAAGGGCAAGGCTAGCCCTACTCCACTCTCTCTGCGTGTGTGTGTGTGTGTGTGTGTTGCTGTGAGTGCTCGACGAGGCCTCTGCCAAGGAGCCAACTGCCAACCCCTTTGCATGGGGTGACTTGGGGGGTTTATATAGGCCTACCCCCCAGGGATACAATGGTAATCCGGCCGGGCGTAGGACCCGGCCGTCAGTGTCTCTGGTCGCCGGCTTCTCCACCGACTGCAGGGGCCCGCCGCCTGGTGGGTCCCCCCGGCGGTCTCGTCCTCGGCCGACAAGCTGGGCCCGTCGCTTGCGGGTCCTGTTGGCTGTGTAGCACTGTAGCTGTGCCACTGATGATGCATGCTTGGTCGGGGAGAGCGTGGATACAGTCCCGCCGCCTGGCAGGAACTCACTGTAGCCATACCCCGTCGTATCTGGTTAATGGCGCACGAACTTCGAGGGAGGAGGAGGGCCGCCTGCCGGGAGCCGGCCTCCCACTGAGCCGACTGGTCTGGGCTTGCCGCCTTCTGGCTTGTCATAGATAGGTAGGGCCCGCCGCCTGTGGGCCATACTGGCTGCCCGTCGTGGGAGCATGGCTTCCTCTACCATGGGTGATGTCATGAGTGGCATGGCGACAGTCCTGCGTGGTGCGCAGGATGCATGCTCGGTACGCAGTACTGTGGCCACGCCCCGCCCTGGATTCGGGGGTGGCAGGCCTGTACTGTAGCCATGCCCTGTCTCATCATGTTTATGTTGGTGTTGACTTTGAGGGCGTGAGGGGCCGCCTGCTAGGACTCGGCGTCCCAGGAGGCCGCCTGCCAGGAGTCGGCCTACTTTAGGGCCGTCTTATGGACTCCGCCGCCTCCCGGCAACTGGCTGCTTGGACCAGCCGGCCCCAAGAAGGTGGCCCTTGTCCTTGATGTTTGAGGGGCGCAACCAGCCCCGATGTCTTGAAATACCAAAGGGAGTCGATGGGGCTACCCGTGGTCATTTACTCCGACAGTAGTCCCCGAAGCTGATGAGGCGCTGCGGCTGAAGGGGCGAGAAGCCTCAGCAGCTTCATATTCCGGGTCGTCTGGTAATTTGCTTTGTCCGTCTTCCGAGGTGCCGACTGGTAGGTGTCGGCCATGACCAGGCAGGTTGCCTGGCGATTTCGAAACATCATGGTGGGGACTAGGTGGCGCGCTAGCCAGGCGTCAGGCTTGCCGCCAGCACATGTCGGCCACGTGGCATCATCAGGTCAAGCCGGCCTGCCAGCCCACATGCGTGACGGGACAGCGCCGCAGGCCGGGGCCCACCACTACAGTGCCTCGGCCCGCGCGCGGATCCGCTGAGGCAGGGGCGGACTGTTGGACTTCTGTGGCAGTTAATACGCGCCTTTACTGGCGCCGTAATAGTGGGATCGTGGGGGAGTGGGCGTAGTTAATCCCACGATCCCCCACGCCCCCGTCCCCTCGGCTTCGCCGCCTGGGGCTATAAGTAGGGGGAGGAGGGGGCGGCAGATGCACGTGCACCCTCCTCTCCCTTCGCCCTCCTTCTTCTTCCTACCGCCGCAGCGCTCCTTTCTTCCGCCGAAGCGCTGCCGCAGCTCGCCGTTGCTGTGCGTCCTCTCGCAGCGGCTTCCTTGCTCCGCTACAGCCTCGTCCGCTCGCCACCGCGCCGCGCCTGCGACGAGCTTCGTCGCCCATGGCGCGTTCATGAGCCGGCGACTGGGATGGCTCCAACATCCAAGAAGACCACCTCTCCTTCCTCCACCAAACACGTCGGCTGCCCCGAGAGGCGAATGTGCAGGTGCGCGTCCCTCCCGAGGCAGAAATCTCGCCGGCGCCGGAGGACGACGAACGCGTCGTCTTCCGGTCTCATTTCCTTCGTGGCTTCAGCCTTCCAGCAAGCAACTTCCTCTGCTCTTTCTTTGATTTCTACCAAGTCCAGCTGCACCACCTCACGCCAAACACGGTGGTGCTACTGGCCGCCTTCGTCGCCATGTGCGAAGGATATCTCGGCACTCTCCCCACCCTCGAACTCTGGGGGGAGTGCTTCTACCTCAAACTTGGCACCGCCGCCAAGGGCCAGGCGGCTCAGTGCGGAGCCTGCGTGGCGGTGCGGCGCCCGGGCACCGGGAACCGCTTCCCTTCCATCTCTCTGCTGCAGTCCGCCAAGCTGTGGCAGAAATCTTATTTCTATGTCAGAAACATCCATCCGACTAGTGATTACGTCAACTTGCCGGCTTACACAGCCGGCCCGTCGGCCGAGCCGCGCACCAACTGGCGGCTCAAGCCGAGCTCTCTATCGGCCGCCTCCTCCGCCGCCCTTGCCTGACTTCATGTGATGACAGAGTCAGAGGGCTTAAAGGGCTCGGACTTGCTGGCCGCCTTCGTGACGCGCCGAGTTCTCCCCCTCCAAGGCCGGCCTCACATCATCAGTTGCATGAGCGGGCACCGGGACCCGTGCTGGATGTGCACGCTGGAGCTGCCGGACATGGAGGTTGTCCGGCTGGTCAACTATATCTCCGACAACAAGCTGTCAGAGACGGACTGGCGGTTCGGCAAGCGGCCGTATGACCGCGCACATCCGCCGCCTGCGGTAAGTCTTTGTAATTCTTTTTCTCTTTTGCTGGTCTGAGTTCTTGTTTCGTCGTCTGATCAGTCGGCCATGGTGCAGGTCCTCCCGGCCTAGTCGGCCGCCGGCGCTCTGGATCCAGGTCAGGAGTATATGCCGGATCGAACGAGAAGCGACGTGGAAGACCCCGACTTGAGGGCGGCCGCCATGGAGGAGGACGACGCCACATGTGGCGGCAGTGGAGCAGGCGGCTCCGGGGGAGGAGGCGGCCTTGAGGATTGGCCGGACGACGATGAGGAGGAGAACGAGCCGCGCCGCCCGCACGACACCGACAGGGCGGGCGCGAGCTCCTCAGCCGCGCCGACCGCACCAGGCGGCCCAAAAAAGCGCCGGGCCGGCTCGTTGCTGTTCGGCAGCCGGCCGAAGAAGTCCAAGAACGCGGCCGCCGCGACCAGGCGGCAAGAGGCCGCCGCAAGAGCGGCCCAATTCCAGAGGGCCCCAAAGCAGCCCCCGATGGTGTCCGCGTAAGTGCTTGGCTGTGTTTTCCTTTCTACTTCCTTGAAACCTTTTTCTGAGTTTTCTCTTGTCTTGCTTGAATCAGGGCCCCACTCACTCTTGAGCGGTCTGCCGCCGCCTCCGTGATCGGGGAGGCGGAAGGCTCCGCCAATAACCGCCGCGTGGACCCGCTCGCCGACCTCCGGGCGGCGACGGAGAGGAACGCACGGGAGGCACGCGAGGAGCGGGTGGAGGCGGAGAGGCAGGAGGCGGAGGTGGCCAAGGCAGCGCGGGCGGACGCCGCCGCCAAGGCTCGGGTGGATGCGGCCGCCAGGGCGCAGGCAGAAAAAACCGCGCGTGACCAGGCCCCGCAACTCGTCATTCCGTTGCGCGCGGCGCCGCCAGCGCCAGAGATCCCGGTGCCGACTGGAGGAGCCGGCGATGACTAGCCGGTCGTGGAGAGGGGAGGAGGCGACGCCATCGTCTCGGAGGCGGAGGTGCCCCCGCAAGCGCCGACTGCCGAGGCCCGAGGCAATAGGCCTGACGTGCCATCGGCGTCGCCGATCGGTGTCGAGTTGGTGGTGGGGGCGACTCCCGTGGTCCGCCCTTCGGTGCGCCGGCGTGGGGCAAAGGCGGCCTCGGCGCCGCAGGCGCAGGAGGTCGGGGCCGCGAGCTCGTCAGCCCTAGACGCAGAGGCCACCAGTGCCCCCCACCAGAATGGACGCCTGGGGGCGGGACGGGCGTGCTGAACAAGGCCGCACAGGATGTTCAGGCCCAGCTCCAGGCCCAAGGTGCCGCCCTCCAGCAGTGTACGAAGGCATTCTTGGTGACGCGGACGGCCGTTCGGGTATGCTTCTTTGCTTTGTTTTTTTTATTCTTGCAGTCTTCCGTGGGGGCGCGCCAGCGCACCAACTGGGTGTAGCCCCCGAGTTCCGGGCCGGCTGCTGAGCAGGCGGCTCGGAACTTTAAGGTAGGTTCCAAGTGCTAACTTGTTTTCTCTTCTTTTGTCTTTGTTGCAGGACTACCACAACATCCGCGCAGCCGCCTTCAACTCCCAGGTCCAGGAGTTGGCTAAGCGGACCGCCGACCTCACCGAAAGCCAGCGTAAGCATTCTGTCTACTTCCTCGCGGGGGCGCGTCAGCGCACTCGCTGGGTGTAGCCCCCGAGATTCGGGCCGACTGCTGAGCAGTCGGGCTGGATCTTCTGGCAACCACTTTCTTTTTTGGTCATCTTTGTTGATTGTCCTCTCTTTCTCATTTTTGCAGGAGCCAACGCCACACTGCAGCAGCATCTGGGCGAAGTCCAGACCGAGCTGCGCGTCAAGGAGGAGGAGCGCCGTAAGGCGGCCCTGGAGTGCGACCGTCTGGCCAAGAAGTTGGCGGACCAGGCGGACCAGTACAAGGCGGAGCTCCAGAAGCTCAAGGAGGCGGAAGGCGCCCTTCAGGCCGAGTTTGAGGTCGAATGCTCAAAGTGGGCCGAGAAGGAGGCGATCCTCGCCGCTGGCTACGGCGAGATTGAGGACATGATCGACGGTAAGCTTCTTTCTTTGGAATAGCTGCCGACTGGATCGCGAGTCGGCTTCTAATCTTTGTTTTTCTTTTGCGTAGACTTCTTTCCTGGCCACGCCGTCGCCGTCAGCCAGGCCATCGAGGTGCGGCACGACCGGCGTAGGAGGGAAGGAGTGGAGATCCCGCCCGACGCGCTTCGGAACATGAACGAGCAGCTCCTGGCCGTCAGGACGCGTTTACAGCCGATTCACCGTCTGCTCCGCCGCCTTCAGCGCGCCGGGTCTTAGTTGGTTTCCGCCCTCTGGCCAGGCGGCCAAGCTCCACGCACCCCCAGTCGGACCGTCGACTAGTTGGAGGCGGCAATCGGCCGCTTCGAGGCTTGGAGGGGCTCCTCCGCTCGGGCAGGCGCCCGAAGAGCCTTGGAGTTCGTCAAGGCGTGGTATCCTGGGCTGGACCTATCCCAGCTGGCCATGTTCCAGCAGGAGGCCATGGAAGAGTTGGCGGCAGCGGGGCCTGCGCTCACCCATCATGCGGTGGCGATCGCCGAGTACACCGACACCGGCGTCTTCTTCCCTGAGCTGGACGAGGAGGGTGCCGAGGTGCCGATGGATTGGTTCGGGCTGAACCCGGACGACGACGAGGACTCGGCGGAAGAAATCGCCTCAAGCAATGAAGGCGAGGACGAGGAAGATGAGGATGGTGAAGGCGACGCACCGGAGGGCGGAGTGGACGTCCAGCCTCAGCTTGATCGGGCCTCGAGCAACGAGCCGCGTGCGAGTGCATCGACTGCTGCTGGAGGCGACCAAGCTGAGACTCGCCAGACGGCCACTGCACCAGCTGGCGCCGCCGACTCCACCAACCTGCCAGACCCGCCTGTTGCTCATTTGGCCTAGGCTGCCAACTTATCTTATCTTTTCCTGCTTTGGTAATCTTTAGAACAAACTTTGTTAAATTCGCGCAGTTCCACCCGCTGGGTGTATTCAAACTTTGTTGAATGCTGGCCGAGGGCCTCTTGCTATGTGATTTAATTCTCGCACAAGATGTGCTTCGCCAAGCTCTGACTTGTCTTGCTTTCTGTTCTTTTGGCTTTTTCCTTTGCCGCTTTCCCTTGGTCGCCGCCTCGCCGGCCAGACAACCATTCTTGGTCTACTGGCCGGGTCAAGTAATTAGCCATTTTGGGAAGACAAGAACTTTGGCTGCTTAGAACGTAGCAATTTAAGTGTGAAGCCGGCCGGCCGGCTGCTCAGCAACCACACGGCTAGGCGAGGAGCCGACTTGGCCTATGTGGGTGCTTTCGTCCTTAGCCATTTTTCATGTGAGCACCATTTCTTGCCTTTGACTCTTGCCTGCCAGACAGTCGCTCTGCGAGCTGCGGCTTATGGCAAGGGTGGGCTTAGATGCCGGCACACTACTTGTCCAACAGCAGCTAGAGCCAACATAGTACAAGGCGGCAAGCCCCCGGGCCGACTGGTCGGACCCGGTGCCGGGCGTAGGAATGA
The DNA here is from genome assembly GCA_011799875.1 of Thinopyrum elongatum. Taxonomy (NCBI): domain Eukaryota; kingdom Viridiplantae; phylum Streptophyta; class Magnoliopsida; order Poales; family Poaceae; genus Thinopyrum; species Thinopyrum elongatum. The sequence goes on from CM022301.1 coordinate 314,943,399, forward strand.
AATAACATACTCACAGGCATGAAACTTATCATACAGATAAGAAAGGTAGCCCCCGAGTGCTCCTCGAGGGACCCGGTGCCTTTGCCCTTACTACAAAAGGTTGCGTGGTACATACTGTATTTAACTGTAAAATCTTCGGAGAAGATTTGCGTTCCATGGGCGCTCTGCTTCCTTGCCAGAATCGTCCCTTTTGCGCGCCCTGGGCTTCTGCGCGTCGATGAGGTAATAGGAGTCGTTGCCCAAGGCTCTGCTGATGATGAAGGGGCCTTCCCAAGGGGCCGAGAGCTTGTGCTGGCCGGCTGTTCGCTGGATCAGCCGGAGCACAAGGTCTCCCTCTTGGAAGGATCGTGGCTTGACCTTCCGACTATAGTAGCGGCGCAGGCTCTGCTGGTAGATGGCGGACCGGCTGAGTGCTAACAGCCGGCCTTCTTCCAGCAGATCGACGCTGTCTTCTCGTGCTTCCTTCGCTTCCGCCTCCGTGTACATGGTGACGCGAGGCGAGTCAAACTCGACGTCAGTTGGGATGACGGCCTCGGCCCCGTATACGAGGAAGAAGGGAGTGAAACCGTTTGATCTGTTCGGAGTGGTGCGGAGACTCCAGAGGACGGCTGGCAGCTCGTCGATCCAGCAGCCGGCCGAGCGCTCCAGCGGCTCGACCAGTCAGGGTTTGATGCCAGATAAGATGAGGCCGTTTGCTCGTTCTACCTGGCCGTTTGACTGCGGATGGGCAACGGACGCTAAGTCCAGTCGGATGCCCTGCGTCGAGCAGAAACGGGCCAAGGCGCCTTTGGCAAAGTTAGTGCCATTGTCGGTGATGATGCTGTGTGGTACACCGTACTGGACGGTGAGATCCGCGATGAAGGTCACAGCAGTCGGACCATTTAGTTTCTTGATTGGTTTTGCTTCAATCCACTTGGTGAATTTGTCCACGGCGACCAGCAGATGGGTCATGCCACCGCTTGCTGTCTTGAATGGGCCCACCATGTCCAGCCCCCAGACGACAAAGGGCCAGGTAAGGGGGATGGTCTTGAGTGCAGAAGCCGGCAGATGTTGCTTGGAGCTGAATTTTTGGCACCCCTTGCATTTCTTGACCAGATCCTTGGCGTCCTCCAAAGCAGTCGGCCAGAAGAAACCATGGCGGAAAGCTTTGGCGACAAGGGATCTGGAGGCGACGTGGTGGCCGCACTCGCCTTGGTGTATGTCTCTGAGGATTGCCTTGCCTTTCTCTGGTTCGACGGAGCGTTGGAAAATGTCGGTCACGCTGCGCCTGACAAGCTCTCTGTTTACTATCGTGTAAGCTCCTGCCCGGCGTTGCACCTACCGGGCCGAGATCTCATCAAATGGCAGCTCTCCGCCTACCAGAAAGTTGAGGATGGGCTGCGCCCATAATGGTGCTTTGACTTCATCCACGGTCATTACGGTTACTGAAACTAGGGCGGTTGGGTCTGGAGGTGGTGGGGCGGAGTCGGTCGCGTCTTGCTGTGTTGTTGAAGTCCCCAGGATGGCCGCTGCAGCCCCCGGGCTGGGGTGTACAGTCCCTGGGCCGGGTGCGACTGCCGCAGTCCCCGAGCCGCTTGCCGAAGTCCCCAGGCCGGCTGCCGCAGCCCCCGGGCCGGGTTGCGAAGTCCCCAGGCCGGGTGCGACTGCTACAGTCTCCGAGCCACTTGCCGAAGTCCCCGGGCCGGCTGCTGCAGCCCCCGGGCCGGTTTGCGAAGTTCCCAGGCCGGGTGCGACTGCTGCAGTCCCCGAGCCGCTTGCCGAAGTCCCCGGGCCGGCTGCTGCAGCCCCCGGGCCGGGTCCGACTGCTCCAGGAGCAGCCGGCACGAAGATGGATTCTGATTCCGGGGAAGGCTTGATGGACGGCTTGCGGAGGCACTGAAGGGACACGCCAGCTGGTATGGCTTGTCTGGTGGAGCCGATCCGTGCCAGGGCGTCTGCTTGCTCGTTGTCGGCCCGTGGCACGTGAAGGAATTCGCACCCGTCAAAATATCCGCTGATCTGCTGGACGAGGAAGCGGTAGCTCGCCATATTTGCATCCTTGGCATCCCAGTCGCCGGACGACTGTTGGACCACCAAGTCCGAATCGCTGTAGCACAGAATCCGGCGGATGCCAATTTCCTTGGCCAGCCGGAGTCCGTGTACTAGCGCTTCGTACTCGGCCACGTTGTTGGAGGCGGCAAAGTGGATTTGCAGCGTGTATCTGAGCTTGTCGCCTTTGGGAGAGGTGAGGACGACGCCGGCTCCCAAACTGGTGCGCATCTTCGAGCCATCAAAGTGCATCCGCCAATGAGTGGAGTCTGGAGCTGGCGGCAGGTACTGGGTCTCGGCCCAGTCGACGAGGAAGTCGGCCAGTGCTTGGGACTTGATGGCGGCGCGAGGCTGGTAGAAGATGGTGTAGGGGGCCAGCTCGATGGCCCACTTGGCCACTCGGCCCGATGCGTCTCTGCTGCCTATGATCTCCACAAGCGGGGCGGTGCAGACGACCGTGATGGGATGCTCTTGAAAGTATGGCTTGAGCTTCTTGGCGGCAAAATGCACGCCATAGCACAACTTTTGGTAATGGGGGTAGTTCTGTTTGGAAGCTGACAGCACCTCACTCAAGTAGTAGACGGGCCTCTGGACCGGCAGCGCCCTGCCGTCCTCTTGGCGCTCTACCACCATAACTGTACTGACCACCCGGCTGGTGGCGGCGATGTAGAGAAGCATAGGCTCCTTGGCAGCCGGGGCGGCCAGGACGGGCGGCGTGGTCAACATCTTCTTGAGCTGGAGGAACGCCTCGTCCGCCTTGTCGTTCCACTCGAAATGAGTGGTCTTCTTCATCAGCTGGTACAGGGGAATAGCCTTCTCGCCTAGCCGACTGATGAAGCGGCTGATGGATGCCAAGCAGCCGGTGAACTTCTGGACGTCTCGTAGTCGGGTGGGCCTCTCCATCCCCTAGATGGCCTTGATCTTGACAGGGTTGCACTCTATGCCGTGTTCCGAGACAAGGAAACCGAGGAGCTGGCCGGCTGGCACTCCAAAGACACACTTCTCTGGGTTGAGCTTGATTTGAAAACGGCGCAGATTATCAAAAGTTTCCTTGAGATCTTCCCGGAGGGTACCGCGCTTCTCCGTCTTCACCACAATATCGTCTACATAGACGTGGGCATTTCTGCCGAGTTGCTTGAGGAGGCACTTCTGCATGCAACGCTGGAACGTGGCATCGGCATTTCTCAAGCCGAATGTCATGGTCAGGTAGCAGAAGGCTCCGAATGGTGTGATGAAGGCGGTCTTCAGGCGGTCGGCCGGGCTTAACTTAATCTGGTGGTACCCCGAATAGGCATCCAAGAAACTCAATAGCTCGCATCTGGCTGTGGAGTCTATCACTTGGTCAATCCGAGGCAAGGCAAACGGATCCTTCGGGCAAGCTTTGTTGAGGCTGGTGTAGTCAATACACATGCGCCATTTGTTATTCTTCTTTAGTACAAGGACTGGGTTGGCTAGCCACTCTGGGAAGAATACTTCCATAATGAAGCCGGCTGCGAGAAGCCGGGCTATCTCTTCACCAACTATTCCTCTCTTCTCCTCCGACAGGCGGCGGAGGGGTTGTCTGACTGGTTTTGCATCTGCTCTGACATGTAGCTTGTGCTCGGCGAAATCCGTCGGAACACTCGGCATGTCCTTTGGAGTCCACGCGAAGATGTCCCGATTCTCACGGAGGAAATCGACGAGCTCGCCTTCCTATTTGCTGCCAAGGTGAGCTCCTATGACAGCGAACTTCTTCGGGTGCTCTGGGTCCAAGGGTATCTTCTTGGTTTATTTGGCCGGCTGGAAAGAGCCCTGAGCTTCTGACTCCTTGGGATTTGGCGATAGGTCCGGCTGCTTGCCGGCCATGGCCACAACCCGATCAAGGAGCCGCTTCTCGGCAGCAATCACAAGGGACTCGGCCAGCCGACTGCTGGCTGCAGCACACTCGGCAGACTTCTGGTAGTCGCCGGCTATGGTGATAATGCCCTTGGTGCCCGGCATCTTCATCTTGGGGTAGGCGTAGTGGGGGACCGCCATGAACTTGGCCAGAGCAGGCCGGCCAAGCAACGCGTGGTAGGGGCTCTCAAGGTCAACCACCTCGAACGAGATTGGCTCTCGGCGGAAGTGACTCTTGTCTCCAAAGAGGGCATCTATCTTCATCTTGCCGATTGGTGAGTAGGATAGGCCAGGTACAATGCCATGGAAGACAGTCCGGCTGGGCTGGAGCTATTTCTCTTTGATGCACAACTTCTCCATGGTGTCGCGGTAGAGGATGTTGATGCTGCTACCGCCGTCTATCAGAATTCGGGAGAAACGAGCAGCTCGCCTCTCTGTTGCGAAGGTGGCATCCAACACCAGGGCATAGGAACCCGGAGAAGGCATCACCTCCGGGTGGTCAGCTCGGCTCCAACTGATCGGCTTCTCCGACCAGTGCATGAACTCTGGGGCTTCAGAGGTGACAGTATTCATTTCTCGGCACTGTTGACGCCGGCTGTGCCTGTCGTCAGTCACGCTGGTGAAGACGACGTAAGCTCCATGCTCTTTAGGAAACTCGTCTTGGATCGCGCCGACTGGTCGGACTGCCGGCTGCTGGGGAGGCGGAGGTGGCGGGCCAGCAGGCGGCGGAGGTAGCCCTTCGCCTCTGGCGATGCGGGTGAGCCAGTGGCACTTCCGGGTGGTGTGGTTGGATGGCTTCGCGCCGCTGTGGAACTTGCAGGGAGCATCGAGGGTTTGCTCAAACGAGAAGGCGGGCAACCAGGCAGGCTTGCCGCCCTTCTGGCGTTTGGGGCCGGGCTGCTCTTCTGGCTACTTGTCTTTGATTGTCGCCACCTGCCGGCTGGTGGTAGCCGGCTGCGGGGCCTTGCCCTTATTGTCGTTTGACTGTTGGCGCCGACTGGAATCACCAACCGGTGTCTGAGGAGCCGGAGGGAGCATCTTTCCTGACGCATCCACCCGGAGTTTCGACTTCATGGAGGAGTCGGCAGTGGCATACTTGTCCGCTTTGATCAATAGCTCGTCGAGCGTGGCCGGCTCATCGCAGAGGAGCCGGTGCTTGAGTAGGGTGCCCTCCCGGCACCCGGCAGTGAAGTATTCAATGGCTTGCACCTCATGAACCCCTTCGCAGGAGTTGCGCAGCTCGGCCCACCGCGTTAAGTATTCGCGGGTGGACTCGATCGGGCCTTGGATGCACAGAGAGAGCTGGCGAGGCTTGGGCGGCCGCTTTTAGGTGCTGGTGAAGTTGCGGATGAAAACTTCGGTGAAGTCTAGCCAGCTGTTGACGCTGTAGGGCTTGAGGCTGTTCAGCCATGTCCGGGCCGTGCCCTGGAGCATGACCGGAATGTACTTCACGGCGATACGCTTGTTGCCATTCGCTATGTTGACGGCAGTGGAGTAGTCGTCCAGCCAATCTTCCGGCTTCACAGAGCCGTTGTACTTAGGAGTGTCCCGAGGGAGCGAGAACCCTTTGGGGAAGGGCTCATCGCGAATGCGGGGGCCGAAACAAGGCGGGCCGATTGCATCTTCTTCTTCCAACGCCAGGGACTGAGCCAAGCGGTCGATCCGGTTGCGGGCGTCGTTCTCTCCGACTCCTTCATGGGGGCCCAGCCGGCCTCTGAGAGTCGGATGCTCAATAGGCGGCGGGGAGGCGCGCCTCTCCCTGCGCGGGAGAGGCGGACGACTGTCCCGCCGTTCCACTGCTCGTGGGCGGCCGTCTTGGTCGCGCTCGATGGAAATGCGGGTGCGGGTGCGGCTAGCAGCCGGCTCTTGGTCGCGGGCATCGGCTGTCAGTGTCCGGGAGGTCGCGCCATGCTCCCGGCAAGGGGGAAGGTTCCCAGCCTGTAGGCCGGGTTCCACCACGCGGCGGCCGACTTCTTGCTGCACGGCGGCCGCGTCGATGAGCTGCTGGACGCGCTCCGTCATGCAGCGTCGTTCGTCACCCTCCAGGCGGTCCAGCTCATCTGCCGCTGCCTGGGCGGTGCGCAAGTTCTCCATGGGCGTGGTGTAGACCGGGCGATCGGCCCCCAACATGCTGGCGATGGCGGCGCCGCGCTGCCAGACCGTGCCCACGCGGCTAGGCTCGTCAGCAACCGGTGTGCCGCAAACGGCGCGGTCGATCTCGCGGTGGTAAGCCTCGGTGAGGCGTCTCATGGCCGCCAACTTGTTGGCGCTGTCGAGAAGTGCGATACGGCATGCCTCCAGCGTTTCACCGCTCGCACCGGGCGCTACGGGAGCGGACAGGTCCCGCATTGCCACCTGCAACGGGTCTCGGCCGGCCTGGTCGGAGGTTCCGTCGTGGCTGATGACCAGCACCTCAGTGACGGTGCTGGTGCCGGCGCTGCTGTCTGCAGCGGGAAGTGGATCATCGAAGATCACCACGTCACCGGGGAAGGCATCAGGAATCGCGACGTTGGCGTCGACAACCATGACGACGAGCAGGTCGGTGGAGCCAACGGACTCCGGGTCGGAGACCGGCTCGTCGGCGATGTGAAGCTTGCCGAGGAGATCGACGAGGCAGCTCTCAGAGCAAGCTGCGCCCGTGTCGAGTGCGGGCTCGTCGAAGAGGCGGATCCCGCCGATGAGATCAGCGAGGTTGCTTGCGGCACAAACAACTTCCACGCCGCGCAGCATGTTGGCGCAAACGCCGTCGGGCGTGCCGGGCTGGCTGCGATCGCCAGGGAGGAAGAGGGTTCCCGTCCAGAACGTGTTTCCAGACGACGGTGCACCTAGCCCCACGGTGGGCGCCAAATGTCGGGGATATCGTGCGACATATGCCAGGGGATGGCTTATCGTGGATGGGGACAAAAGTACGTCGCCGGACTCTAGAAGCGGGAGTGAGCGAGACCGCGTACGCTTGCGAATCTTACCCAGGTTCGGGGCTCTCCTAGGAGATAACACCCCTAGTCCTGCTCTGCGGGGTCTCTGCATGATCACTATCTCAACAGGTGGCTACAAGCTTGCTCCTTGAGCTACCTGGCTGGAGGAGTAAGAAGGGCAAGGCTAGCCCTACTCCACTCTCTCTGCGTGTGTGTGTGTGTGTGTGTGTTGCTGTGAGTGCTCGACGAGGCCTCTGCCAAAGAGCCAACTGCCAACCCCTTTGCATGGGGTGACCTGGGGGGTTTATATAGGCCTACCCCCCAGGGATACAATGGTAATCCGGCCGGGCGTAGGACCTGGCCGTCAGTGTCTCTGGTCGCCAGCTTCTCCATCGACTACAGGGGCCCGCCGCCTGGTGGGTCCCCCCGGCGGTCTCGTCCTCGACCGACAAGTTGGGCCCGCCGCTTGTGGGTCCTGTTGGCTGTGTAGCACTATAGCCGTGCCACTTATGATACATGCTTGGTCGGGGAGAGCGTGGATACAGTCCCGCCGCCTGGCGGGAACTCACTGTAGCCATACCCCGTCGTATCTGGTTAATGGCGCACGAACTTCGAGGGAGGAGGAGGGCCGCCTGCCGGGAGCCGGCCTCCCACTGAGCCGACTGGTCTGGGCTTGCCGCCTTCTGGCTTGTCACGGACAGGTAGGGCCCACCGCCTGCGGGCCGTACTGGCCGCCCGTCGTGGGAGCATGGCTTCCTCTGCCATGGGTGATGTCATGAGTGGCATGGCGACAGTCCTGCGTGGGACGCAGGATGCCTGCTCGGTACGCAGTACTGTGGCCACGCCCTGCCCTGGATTCGGGGGTGGCAGGCCTGTACTGTAGCCATGCCCTGTCTCATCATGTTTATGTTGGTGTTGACTTTGAGGGCGCGAGGGGCAGCCTGCTAGGACTCGGCGTCCCAGGAGGCCGCCTGCCAGGAGTCGGCCTACTTTAGGGCCGTCTTATGGACTCCGCCTGCCAGGAGTTGGCCTACTTTAGGGCCGTCTTATGGACTCCGCCGCCTCCTGGCAACCGGCTGCTTGGACCAGCCGGCCCCAAGAAGGCGGCCCTTGTCCTTGATGTTTGAGGGGTGCAGCCTGCCCCGATGTCTTGAAATACCAGAGGGAGTCGATGGGGCTACCCGTGGTCATTTACTCCGACATGAGGCTATGATGCATCTGGATGCACAAGCAAAAGATATCATCTGTGCAAGTATCTCAAAGAACGTGTTCATTCGGTTCCGAAACCTTAACATAGCAAAGCAACTCTGGGATGCTATAAAAAATGTTCACAAAAATTTTATCTCCAGAACAGACTCCCACTCTCAAATGGTTTGCGCCATGTTCACTGGGTTCAGAAGTCTTCGAAAGGAAAGTTTGATGGAACTCACGGATAGGCTGACTGACATTGTTGAAAGACTTCGCCAACAAAGAGTAACTGATGTCACCGATAAAGACATGGTGAACAAGCTATTAAGTGCACTTGATGAATCATTCAATTCCATTGTAGCCGAAATCAAACAAAGACCAAACTTTGAAGAGCTTCACTATGTTGAGATCATGACGCTACTATCTACATATGAAGAAAAGTTGGAATTGGAAAATGCAGATCAAGAATCCTCTTCAGAAGGTGAAGGAGAAATCCTCTCTCACTATGGCAGCTCTCAGGAAGAAGAAGAAGATGTTGAGAATCAACACACTATCACAAGAGAATTGGAAATGCTCACAGAACGGCTGAGTGATCTCAGAAGACAAAACTTATATCTTGTGATTGATGATGAAGATGAGGTGCCTGAATCCTCAAGACAGTTACCTCCGAAAGAAATGAAGTGCTTCAAATGCAAACAATTCGGTCATGTCATAGCAGATTGTCCTTGCTGGGATGAAGCACTAGTAATCGTTGGAAGCATCTTCACTACAATGGCTTTGATCTAATGGATCGTCACACTAAGCTCTCGACGAAAAAAGAGCCCGCTTCATCCTCTTCGATGAGACTAGTCACTGACATAAATGCCAGAGCAATCATTGATTCCAACATGAAGAAAATCTCTCAGCTGAATAAAGCCTGTACGAACCTGACTCTTGACTCTGAAGAAGAGATAACAAATACTGATTCAGATGATGAAGAATTTTACAAAAGGATTGGAAGAAGCAATGCATATGTAGCCATTGAATCATCGAAGGATTTCATCGAATCAGATGTTGATGATAATGCGGCAAGTGATGATGATTCAAATGAAGATGAATCGATTGCCTTCTGCCTTAGGGCAAAATCATCAAAAGATCAGGTATCGGCAAAACACCAAAAGTCCATGAACGAATATTCACCTGAATATATCTCATATGCCAAGTTGGTGAAAATTGCTGAATCCCAACATGATGAACTTGAGATGCTTGAAAGAAATCTCAGGAAAACTGAAGGACTACTGGTCGAAGAGATGGAGAAGAATCAAAAGTTGATCGAAGAGCAAGATGCTTTTTCCTCAACTATTGATGACCTTACCAATCAATATGATTCACTTACAGTTGACTACGAGAATTTATCAAATGAACTCATTAACAGGAATCAAGAACTCGTGTCACTGAAAGAATCTCATAACGAGCTGGTGTTAGAAAAATCTTCGCTCTTCGTCGAGCAATCTGTTCGATTACCTGATGACTTTGTTCCTCCGTGCTTGAAATGCCTAGAACGTAGCAATGCAGATTCTCATGCTGAAACTTCTGATGTTGTCATCAAGAATATTGCTACTCCTAAAATTGGTACTACTAACCCCTCTTCCGAGGACTTTACTGCCATTACTGAAGAAAATTGCAGGTTAAAGGGATTACTTGAGACTGGTATGCTGAGGAGCCTAAAAGGGCATCAAACCCTATGTGATGTGCTCGAGAAGTCCATACTGAACAAAAATCCTCAGAAGGAAGGGCTAGGTTTCGAAAATAAACTCAATGTGGATGGATCGTATTGGACTCTCGAGCAATATCCTCGAACAACTTGGGTTCGTGCAAAGAGTAAAATCCTCGAACCTGAAACTTTGACTGGTTATCATTCGCCCATTTCTGTTGATACTAATGAGTGAAATGACTAAAATTACAAACTGTTCAAGCAACAGAATGGTAAAGTTTTCGCTCGATATGTTGGAACTAACTGCAGGACAAGTTCACCCAAGAAACAAATTGGGGTAAAGAAGTGCAGCATTGAAAATCTAGCTATTACTGCTAACCTTACTCTGCAGGATAATCATCGACAAGGAAATGGTTATCATTCCAAGTCTACTCAAATATCATTCTCGAATGACTGTCACCCTGCACCACGTCAGAAGGAGTACTTGCGTACATCTTCAAACCATTACACTCCTGTATCAGGAAACAACTTCAATGCCTATTCATATGATTATCATCAAAATGCACAGGGGTCTCGCAGGACTCACCGAGGAAATATTCCAAGCAAAGCAAAGTAGATGAGACCCTCACCTCCCACAAATGTGTGGGTAGTGAAGAAAAACTAATCACCTCCTAGAGGCAATTCTCTCAGGGATATCTTCTATATATCTTAAGCCCTGAGAATGATTATTGTTGGTGCTTATCCTTCTGTGTTTTCTCTCGTGGTGTTTGTGGTTGTTCTGTCTTTTAGTTTTGTGTTTCGAATCTGTTTTTCTTCTGGTGTTCTCAGTTTGTCGAGTAATAAACATGCAACTTGATCTGAAGAAGATTTTAGTCCTTCGTCCTTGGTTGCGAATGAAATCTAATTCAATTTTCATCTGTGTTGGTGATTGCGCTTCCTCAAACCTTTCGACATCCAGTTCAGTTACCGAGATTTTCACAGGAAACGGCTAACACGTGCCCACGATCTCTTGATTGTGATCTCGTCCATTGAATGTGGAACGTCCCGAGTTTCTCATCCGTAGATTTCGGAGTGGGCGGTTTCTCCCTCAGGCTACCCCTCTCCGGGTCTCTTCTTGCTCAGTTTCCTCTCTGTTCGACCTCTCCTCTCACTCTCCGTCCGAGGCCAAGCTCGTAGCAGCATCAACGTCAAGCCTCGCCGTGCAACTCCGGTGGAGCTCCGTCGCCGGTGGTCGCGCTAGTGCGGTAACCTCTCTCTTCCGCACTGTCATAGTCGATCTGTCTCGCCAAGTTAGGGCATTCAGATCTGGAACTGGCTCTACTCCCTTCTTGTTCTAGAGTAGTTCATCCCGACGCCATTTATCCTAGGTTATTTCTTTAAGGTAGATCTTTAGCGTTCAATAAGCTATGGCTTGTATGGTTTGTAGTTGTTCCTCGTGCTAGTCTCCTGAATCTAGGTTTCACTGTATGTATCGAAAGATTAGAGGATTGGTTATGTCAACATTAGGCTACTGCAATTTACTCGTTGATATCTTGCAAATGCATGCCTTGTATCCTATGCTTCTTCCTAAAAAAACCATCTGTTTTGAGTAAAAACTACTTCTGTGCATGTTTGTGACTTCTTCTTGTGTTGTCTTTCATTTTTCTATTTGTCTTCTCAGGAGTGGTCATGGCTAATAGCTCGGATGAGCATTCTAGTTCAGAGGAAGAAATCCCTCAGCAGCCAAGGGTGGCTGACAAAGCAAAAATGGTCGAAAGAAAATCAACAAAGCCACCAAGAGCGCCAAAGAAAAAGGCCGAATCAGAATCTGCTGAAGAAGATGATGATGTTCCCTCAGCTCAAAGTCAGCCAGAGGATGAGCTAGTCACAGACTACCATGTTCTCTGATGGAAATCCCAAAAAGGGTGGCAGAGGAAGAGAAAGGAATACTGCAGCTGAGATGTCTGATCAGGAAACATACAGAACTCCACCTGGAGTGGAAACTTCTCAGGAAAGGAACAACCGATTGCAAAAGATTCGCCATCACTGGGCGAAGAAATGGTTCAATTATGAGAACGTCCGAAGGAAATACTAAATCCTATTTGCATTCACTCCACCCTAGAATAATTGCATTGCAGAAGGCTGCCTAGGGCAGGACAATGAAAAAGTGAGGCCGGCACCGCCTCCCAATGTTAATGTTGATTCTTTGAAAACTATAGCTGATTTTCCCGAAGAAGTTGCAAAAAGGGAAAAGGCCAAGGCCAAGCGTGAGGCTAGACTTGTGAAGAAAAATCAGGTAGAACAGCGAAATGTTGAGTTAACTCAACAGGATGTGATGGAGAAGAAGGAAAGGGCGTCTGCCCGTAAAGAAACGAAGAAGAGGAAGTATGTTTCTTCTCGTGCCTCGAAGAAGAAGTCCATTGCAAGAAAATCAAGGAAAGTTGCTCCTACCTTGTCTGATGAGGATTCATCCGATGATAATGCTGGTGAAGAAATTCCCATGTATGACCAGCGAGCGCTGCTCGACAAGCCATACCAAACCCCATCTCCTGCAAAGATTTCGCCTCCAGTGAGATCTTCACCAAGACTTGCCCCAGTCCCCTAAGAAAAACCTTTGGGTTCTGCTGCCCCGGTGGCAAAGAGAAAATTGATTACTGATGATATGATTACTGCACCTGCCAAGAAGGCAAAGAAAAACATTCTTGCTCCCACAAATGAATATGATTTTGATCTTATCTTCGACATCATTGAAGGTGGCTCTTACGATGCCAATCCAGCTGATTTGAGCAATTTGGGTCTACCAGAAGATGTTACCAGGATGGTAGCTAAGCACTTCACTGATCTGAAAGAAATCACCAAAGAACTCAATTAGGCTGTCAATGACAAGAAGCTTCTGGAGAAGATGAGAAGAGAAGCAAAGTCTAAGTCTGAAAGAAATGACATGAATAAGGCCATTCTTGGGATCACCAAAGCCCTCACCACCATGAGAAATAACAAGATTGATTGGCACTCCAGGATGAAGATGGATGTCTCTCAGCTTTGTGATCAAATAAATGAAGAGATTAATAGACAAGAAGCTCTTGCTCGACGCAGAGAGAAAGAAGATAAACATGTAAGAGCACAGGCTAAAGCATATAAGCCAAAAGTGACTAAGGATCATCATATCCAAACTATTTCTTCAGATGCACCTATTGATGCAAGTGTTCATCTTCAATAGATTCCTCCATCCCCTCGTCCCGAGGAAGTTACTGAGCAACAGGCTGAGCTTGCAAAAGTTATCATCCCTACCCCAGTTGAACAAGAAGGTGATGTTGTGGATATGTATCTTGTCAATCCTGATGAAGTATACGTTGTGCCCGAGCAAAATGCTCCTAAAGAAAAGATTGATGAAGAGATTGAGATGGAAAAGGCAGTCCCATCGCCTTTGAAAGAAGTTCATGCTGAACCCTCTGGATCCACTAAGGAGGGTGAGAAGGTTGAGGGGGAGCTAATCACTTCCCAGAGTAATATCCCTACGGTCTCCTCACCTGGTGCTCATGCTCCAATGGAGGTTGACCCTGCTCCTAGCTCTTTGGCTTCACAGCCAAAGTAGGAAGAAAAGAAGTTTGAAGAGCCCATGGCTCCCGAAGAAAAAGATGAAGTAGTTGCCCCACCAGTTGTGTCACTCCAAGCTGAACCACCTGTTTTGCCTCAGCAAGCTGAAAAAGATCAAGATTTGACTCAAGAGTCTGAGAAAGTTGTTGTACCACCCATAGTTGAATCCTTACCGAAAGAAAAGGCCCTTGTGCCTGAATCTGAGAGAGCCGCTGAAGGAGTTCCAGCGAAGAAAAATGACAGTCAGTCCAGTGACCCCATGCCATATGCTTCAGACACTGTGTTAAGGCCTCTTGTGCCATTGAAGCCCGTCGATGAAAATGCTCCAGTCTCTGAAGGAGTACAGCCGATGGAAATTAGCTAGGAAGTACTCAAGAAAAATCCTCAAGAATCTTTCCCGCTGTTTTCAGCTGAATATGGCCCCAATGGCCCCGCCTTCAACGAACAACTTCACTCTGCGAAGCTTGCATTCTTTGGGGTCAGCCCGTATGAAGGAGAAAGGACTTCATTGTCCCCCAGGTTCTAGACAGAAGAGCAGGCAATCTATTATGCTCGAATCTTGTTTGGCAAGCACAGGATTTTCAATCATAAGATATTGAACTTCGCCAAGCTCGAAGAAATGCCTTGCTTCCTGAATGCAATTGATCACATTGAACTTGCTCTCCTGAAGGGATTCATGCGTTTCAACCATGGCTGGAACAATGAGGTTATTCTTCAGTTCTATGCCACGCTATACATCACAGGAGAAATGGAAAATCCTTCATCTTGGACGCTTGAGTGGATGACTGGCAGAGAGAGAATCAAGTGCTCGGCAGATCATTTTCTGGCCCTGATAAATTTGCCTCACTGTGAATTTGAGAACAACAGAGAACACAGACTGCATTTCTGGGAAGTATCAGAAGCTCAATTCCATGTCTTGATGGACTGCACCATGGTGGGCAATGAATGCGTTGAAGTTGATCTGAAGAAGTTGGCCTACGACAACAAAGTGCTATTCCACATTTTGTGCAATACCATCATGCCACCAAACCGGCCCAACTACCACTACTAGGGATAACCCTAGTAGTAGCGCTTGTACAAGCGCTACCAGTAAGGCGCTATAGCTAACTGGTAGCAGTAGCGCTGGAAAATCAGCGCTACTGCTATACCTAGTTAGCAGTAGCGCTTTGTAGGCAAAAGTGCTACTGATAACAGTAAGTAGAAGTAGCATTTCTTTTGAAAAGCGCTACTGCTAAATTTTCCTGTGTTTTGGAAAATGCAACTTATTGTCGCTGTATTTGTATAGGTTTTATATACAGTAGTTTCATCATATGATTTTACGACCATGATTAGTTATTATATATAACAGTGGGTGAAATGAACGTGGATTAGATTCAAGTGGAGGCAACATGTGGTGCATGTCGAAAGTACTACTAATCCAAACTTGATCAAGTTTGGATTAGTAGTACTTTCGACATGCACCACATGTTGCCTCCACTTGAATCTAATCCATGATCATTTCACCCACTGATATATATAATAACTCATCATGCTCATATAACAACTTAGCATTATGCATCATCATAATAATAAATAACTCATCATTGGTATCATAATAACAAGTCCTACTCATCATCATCATACAACTTCTACTCGTTATCATAATAACAAGTCATACTCATCATCATAATAGTCATCTAATCAACCCTACTTAATTGTTCTTAGCACATGATCATGAGTATTAGCTAGGACCTAACTACCCTCTCTAAGGTAAAATAGAATAAAACAAGATAGACCCTAACTCTCCATTATGGAGAATGGAGACTATCCTATCTCCAATTCTTGCGCTTTGCACAATGTTGGTTCCAACTAGCTCCGTACAATTTTCCATACATTTTTTCCATGCTTTGATCGTCATGTCTTCATCAGTTTTAGAAATCCGGTATGAACAGTAGTGAAGCCTAGGCAGACCTGGCCGTAAGCTAATAACATCAAGGTGAATTTTCGGAAGCATGAGATGAGGCACACAATACTTCGGGATTTTCTGTTGAAAAACATAGTAATAACATCATAGTTAGCAATGTAGTTTAGCTTTAGAAGAATTTATGCAAAAGATGCACGGATGTCGTAATAGTAAAAAATCTTACCATGCCATCTCCATAGATGTTACCGTAGTTCAACACGTGAACTAGTGGCACGTATTGACCATAATGTGCAGAAGTATGATAATTGATATTGTAATTCTCAACATCAATAATAAATGAGATAATATGATCTTTCTCCTGATAAGTTATTTCTGCGCCATCGGTGTAGTAGGTTATGTCCACCATCTTCCGTACATTCTTTGAAGAATGAAAATAAGCTATCAATGGAAATAAGCTGTCAACTATTTCAAAATAAACAATATAAATTACTTAATAACTATGTTTGAGAAACTCACATAGCGGTAGAATTGGAAGCGTATCAACAAGGACCCAAATGTCCATATTATCTTCGTCGATGTCAGGATCACCAAGATCCAAGGTGACAAGCATACCCTCATGAAAATCATACATCTTGCAAAGTGCTTCCCAATTCGGGCAACCAAAATGGGATACGCTCTCAGAATTGTATAGATTTATAGCAAAATCAAAACCATGATGGGTCCTTAGGTGAACTATCTTTGTTTCCATACTTTCATGATCTTTAAAATCCATCCTCTCCAAGACATAGCATCTTGCATGGCATGGGATAAGCTATTCGAATTGTAAAAGATGAAAATTACACGTTGAAGAAGCAGAAGTCGTGCTTAATTATGAAAAACCACTTGTCGTCATTGCGTACCATTTCAACATCGAAGGTCTCCTGGAGCTTAATGTTGAAGCGCCGACCTTCTACTAGGTGAGGCCTGTCGCACAGACCCCGGTCGTCACCGCACCAGTCGCACTCCAGGAGACTTTCATCGTCCGATGACATTTCCTATGTTCATAATTCAAAGATTAAACTTGTACAATTAAATATATGTACTACAAAAACTAAATTAGATCATTATTATTCATCACGGGTTGACTATCGGTCCGTCGAGTCTTTTCTTGAAAACTCTCAGCTCACGTGGTGTATACATTCGACCGTTTGTGATGGTCGCTCCTCCTTTCGTTCCCAAGTGCCTTACACCAAAACGTCTAGCACACAGGAACGAAGGAGAAGCGACCCCCATGACAACAGTCGGGATTCTTCGTCCTCTCATATATGGTGGAGACTCTTCCTCACTAATTCCTCTCTGACATTTGCGACCGTCGTTGATGGTCATTACTCCTCCTTCCCCTAGTGCATAACAAAGGTCTAGCACAAGGAGAAGAAGGAGAAACGACCCCCACGACAACAGTCAGGATTCTTCTTCTCTCGTATATGGTGCAAACTTTCTCCCTCACTCATTTGTTGACTGTCATGTATGGAGCCTCAACAGATTTAAAGTCAACCTGAAATGTCGTTTAATTATCTTTCTACAAAATCCGGGCGACTCGATATTTCCTACATATTCTATCTCAAGTCATGCCAAAATTCACGGAAAAATCCAGCATGACCTTTGCTAAAAAGGACATATATCGAGCGCCTAAAATTTGCCGGAATGAAAATTAATCAACACTCCAGCAAAACATAGGCTGCACTGTGAGGTGTTCCCTACAAACATATAGGCCACTCATGTAGCTACTACTCTACTACAACTATCAAAACATCTACATCATCATCGACATGGGGATAGCACTCTTTCTCACCTCGAGGTCGGAGGTGGTCGGTGACGGGGACGACGGCGGGGATGATGCAGGGGCTCCTTGATTTCTGCAAAAACGAAATATAAACAAAAATATTATTATCCTCATCTTAGGACTTAGTGAAACCTATGTCTAAAACATCCTACTTCTAGCCCTACCATTTACTAAAAATACCTTGTTCTAACCCTAAAAATTGAAAAGACCTATATACATTTACTAATAATACCCTAGTTCTAGCCCTAACATCTGTCCATCCATCCATCTATCTATATATCCTCATAAATCCTAGAAAAATGCCCTGGTTTTTTAACTACTGTCTACTTCTTGAATCATAGAAAAATGCCCTAATTTCACATAACTTAGAAAAAATCCTATTCTATTCAAAAGACCTACATTCACTTATTTTTTTCAATTCTATTCAGAAAACCTACATTTACTAAAATAATCTCATATAGCATAATACATTTTTGTACCTAAAAATTTCTATTACTAAAATTTTTTATACCTAAATTTGTATACAAAGAGAGGAGGGCAGTGGGAGGAGGAGGAGGGAGGAGTGAGGGCTTCGGGTGGTTGGGGAAGGGAGGAGAAAGGAGGGCAGTGGGAGGAGAGAGCAGGGAGCTGGGCGGCGGTCTGACGAGGGAGAAGGGAGGAGCGAGGGCCACCGGCGTGAGGAGGGAGGAGAGAGGAGGGCCGCCGGAGGGAGGAGAGAGGAGGGCGGCGAGAGGAGGAGGGAGGGAGGCAGATACCTTGGGGGCGACGGCGGGCGACGGCGCGCGGCGGAGTGGGCGAGTGAGAGTGTGAGGGGGAGAGTGAGGACGCGCGCGGGCCAGGGTGGATAAGGTGCACGTAGTAGAAGCGCTGGTTTGTAACCACCGCTACTGCTAAGCTCCATAGCAGTAGTGCTTTAAGGGAACAAGCGCTACTACTATGATCATTAGCAGTAGCATTTTGTGGAACCAGCGCTACTACTAAGGCTATGATCATTAGCATGTAAGAAAAAGCATCAAATTAAAAAAAGCATTGGTCATCATTGATCTTTTTGTGTAGAATCTCAATTGTCAGTATGAATCTTTGCCGGTTTCGGAACCGGCGAAGATTCATATTGCCACAGATCGATCCTACACATAGAGTACAATGAAGACCAAGTGGTTGTGATAGTTTGAGAAGCACCATATTTAAGGTGGTAAATATTCTGTTCGTGGAGCGAGGTGGGACTAAAGTTTGGTCATAGGAGGGGACTGAATTTAGCAGTAGCGCTGGTTGGAGGAAAGCGCTATTGCTAAGTACAATAGCAGTAGCGCTTTTCATGTATGAGCGCTACTAGTATACCTAGCCTGCCGGCAACGGTCTGGCAATTATAGTAGTAGCGTGTTTTGCAACTACAGCGCTACTGCTATATGCATAGTAGCAGCGCTCTTTCTGCCCAAGCGCTACTGCTAAATAGTTGCAGCGCTGCCCTTTAAAAAACACTACTGGTAAGCTCCCGTGTATAAGGTTTTCCCTAGTAGTGTCCATCAAAGGCATCGCAGGAAATGTTCTTGTTGCAATATCTCAGTGAATCAAGTTTGACATTCCTGACCTTTTCATTCAGAATCTGGCATGTGCTGCAGATAGCCCTCAGTATCTAAAGCCCTATGCTCCTTGGATTATGTATGCCATTGAGCAGCTCACAAATGAAAAATTCTTCTGGGCCTATGAACCGAAGGTATTCATGCCACCTGTCCATGACACTCTGCGCATCGTGAAGGAATACAGAAAAGGGAAGGAACTTGTTGATGCAACTGCTTCTGCTTCTGAGAATGTACCGAAGGTTAAAGAAGCCAAGATTGAAGTTCCTCATGAGGAAAATCCTTCACTCTATGAGATTTGCATTCACACACAGCAGACCTTGGAAAGGCATATCAGAATGGATAGAAAGGAAAAGATGGAATTGCTGGCTGAACTGAATCTGCTTCATAATCACACCCGGCAAATTCTTCTGCATGAGAAGGATGCAAGGAAGAGATCATGGACCTTGCTGAGAAAGCATTTCTCTCGCAAGGATCTTGCCAAGAAGAGCCTCTTCAAAGACTATGACTATCTGGACTTGCTAGCAGTACCGCGCGTCCAAAGACAAACTCCAGAGCTCCCGTAGCATTCTGCTTTGACGGATCTGCTGTTTGTCAACCATGATGATGAAATCACAGACACTGCTGGCACTCGTATCTACAAGCCAGATGCACATCCATCGAAGCCCCTCAAAGCCAAGGCTGCCACACCTACTTCTGCCTCGACCATTCCTCATTCTTCTGACTCCGATTCTTCAAGTGGTTTCAATTCTAACTCAGAAGATACTCCCACGGAGTAATTCCTCGTATGCATTCTCTTTCCTTTTTGACACTTGTTGACAAAAAGGGGGAGAATTACATCGAGTGATAGTTTATCAGGGTTTGCAGGGTGTTTTGCTTCGAACTCCTATTTGGTTTTTCTTCGAACAATTTGCTTCAAGAACTTATCGCACCGCTTGTGGTGTTGAAATACTCGATCGTCATGTAATGTTAATAACCCCCACCTGCAATATCATTTGCTTCGCAATCTTTGTCTGCAGGTGCCTTCAACTGTTTATCCCTTGATTGATTATTATCGGAAATCTTCTATCTTACAGGGACAAACAACTGCTCCGCGAAGAAGAACAGAGAACCATCAAATGATGGTGTTACATTGGAGCACTATATGATTCACAATTATTGGTTGGATATGCTCTTATTGCTATTTATCATTATCTAACTGTGTAGGAAGTTAAAAGTCAACTATATGATTGTCGAAGTGTTTTTCCTCGCAAATATCATTTGAATCATCTCTTTCGCAGGAAAACCACCTTCAAAGCATATCCACTCCCAGTTATGAATTATGATTCGATCCTGCCTTGATCATATCAAATATCTAACATGCAGGAAAATTATATCTCGTGTGGATTCAATTTGTGTTCTGAGATAACCTTCGTGACTTATCCATGTCACAAACCTCTCAATGGTTGGTCTAACCCTTGTCGAAGTTTTGTGACAGGAACTACCTCAGACACCATCGAGTGCATTGAAAGAACTCCAGGATGAAATCTGATGTCAATGACACTCATACGAAGAAAAATACTTTCTCCCAAATCGAAGCATATCTTAAGGGGGAGAATATCTTATCTTCGTAATTATCTCTCGTTCTTCATTAATCTTCGCTTTACATTTCACTCATTATCTATCATTCGATGTGATCTATTTTGTCAACAATCGTCCAAAAAGGGGGAGATTGTTGGTGCAATATCTGCCTACCTTCTATTTTGGAGATTGTTGACAGAAACAGGTATGGACTAATTTGTTTGCAAGTGCACATAGAGAGAAAAGTCCATACACAACCAAAGAGAATGCTGTCTCTGGTGCAGAGTTCGAGGAACTTCACCAAAGCATATCTGAGTTGCAGAGAAGAACAAGCTATATCTGTTGAAGTGATAGAGTCGAGAAGATTAATGTGAAGAAATCGACCCCTCAAAAGTTTACTGCTGAAGCAAAGCTTTTGTTTCGACACCGTTGTCCGAAGAAATTGATTGTTGTGATTGAAGTCGAAGACAAAGTGAAGACGTAGCATTCATTTCATTTTTCTTCTTTCAGCCTTTTGAGTCATAGGACCTCCGTACTATGAATAGGGGTATAGGTTCTCGATGCTTAGATCAGCTGTGATGCTTAGCCATAACCTATGAAAGATGCGAGAGAAATCTCTTTGTGCTCCGAGCAAATACTTGTCAGCAAGTGACTGTGTTCTTCTTCGCTGCAAGAGATTTGCCTCGGACCGAGGAGTTAGCATTTCTTGCTTCGCAAGAAATGTTACCATTGTGCTCAAAATCAGACTGTTGGAATTGTGTCATTCAGCCATTGGCTGAGGCCAATGCCCAATATGGTCATTTCCCATCAGGGAAGGCTGTGGCTATAAATAGCCACCCCACACCAACGTTGTCCGTTGGCTGCTACGCTTGAGATTTCTGAAAAGATTGATTTGAGCAACCCCTCTCTAAGTGATTTGAGTTTAAGATCCACTGAGAGAAAACCAAGAGCCCAAACTTAGACCGTGGTTTAGCATCAGAGCAGTTCTGAGTGATAGTTCTTGTACCTATTACTCTTGAGAGCTGTGCACTCTCTAGACAGATAGGTTTGGCTTCGAGTGTTGAAGAGTTGTTGTCTTCACTGAGCCTGACCTTCAGCAACCAAGAGTGACTGTGGTTCATGAAGGTCAACTGAAGGTTTGGACATCGCCGACAAGGATCTGCCATGAGTGAAATCAACCTGAGTCTGAACAGCTCTGTGTTGAAGGAGAATAGAGTGAAGAGAGTTTATCTTCCGTGTTAAGTCACAGCCCCTCCAACCAGACGTAGCCCTTTGGCAGAAGGGTGAACTGGTCTACCAAATCTCTCTGTCACCATTGAGCACCACTGGTTATTTCTATTCTACTGCAATGCATTCAGTAGTTCTTATTCATGCTCTGTGTCGATAGTTTTCTTGATCAGTCTGTTCTGTTTAATTCATTTCGTGTATCCGTTCTTCGACAGTATCTGTACCATCTTGTGTATCTGTCATACTTGTGAAATCTGTGAGGTGCTACTCATTCTATCTCTGGCATGTTGTGTCTTATCCTGTTGCATCTGTTTGCTTGTTGCGTAACCCTCGCCGTAGTTAAACCTGTTATCCATCAAGCTCGTATCATTGTAAATGCTTTCCTGAAGAATATGCTTCTGACAAAGAGGACTGAATCAATTTACTTCCTTCGTCTCTCTATTCCGCTGCTGTGATTGGGTTGAGTTTCAAATCTTTCGAAAGAAAATTTGAATCTCCCATTCACCCCCCCTCTAGTCGATATACTCTCGTTCCTAATAGGCACCTCGCAGGAGAGGACGAGGAGGAGGGCTCACCGGCTTTGCTGCTGGGCTCTAGAGGGCGATTGGGAGGGAGAGTGGTGCAGGGGCGAAGAGAAACGAGCTCGGGCGCAACTTAAATAGCCGGGGCGAAGGTGCCCATGCCAGAAGCCGCCGCGGGCTCATGACCAACTCTGACAATGGCTGGATGCTTCACAGGAAGGGTGGAGGGGATGGGTGAGAGGCAGAGGAGGTCACGGGGCAGAAGATGGCGCCAAGGGGGAGGAGGAAGAAGACGGGTAGGCACACAGGGGCGGTCGGGCACAGTGCGCCCGTGGGTGCACGGCCGCTAGCGCCAGCGAGGAGGCTTCCGGAGAGGGCATGGATAAGAGAGTGATGGGAGAGGGAGGAGGAGTCAAGTCGGCACTCGCAGACGCGTGAGCTTCGCCGGGAAGCCTCGGGTCAACGAGACCCGACGCACAGAGCGCGTCCACTGCAGCCAGAGCACGCGTAAACACAAGAATCCATGTGGTCACCGCCTGGCATGGCAAGGAGGGGATGCAAGAGGCTACCAACTCATGTCTGGGGTGTTGTCCCAGCATCAGAGGGGCTGTGGGAATTGATGGATCATCAAAATAAGCCAAGGTAGGATGTGAGGCATCACTAGAAGTTCACTGTATCAAATTTGACCATGACACTGTGCTCAACAGAGAAGTGATTGGAGCCAAATATGATGTCTGGTGGGTTTAGCTTAAGAAGGACTATCATCCTATGGATTTTGGAAGGAAATGGACCAGAAAACAACAGGGTTGCTTTGTAACTGCAAAGTTAGTCCAGAAATTTGATCATGATGGGGCACTCACATGGTGCATTGGGTTGGGCTGAAATTTAGCAAGGCAGCATCTTTTGGACATATGAAGATGCTGATAAAGTTTCATACCAATTGGATTCACCAAAATGGTACTTGCTTCACAATGATCCTCTCTGGCTAGAAACTTGAAATAATTATGGAGAGAAATGGGATTGCTTAAATGATCCCAAATTTGGTGGAGAGTAGTTATATGGTTAGGAGCATGATCTGGTAATTTTACAGAATTAATGAAGCAATATAAATTATACTTGCTTCACAACCTGAAAATATTAACAGAATCAAAGATTTGAAGGTGTGCTCACATAGATAGTTGGATGGGGCTGAAAAGTTGTGGAGAGTCATGATATGAGCACATTAAGGAGTGTGCAAAATTTCAACTCATTTGGGTACTCCTAGCTAGTACTTTCTTCAACAAGGCTTCCATCTGTCAGAAACTTTGAAAAATTGCTGAGGAAGATTCACTAGGTAAATGGATCTGAATTTTGCTATGAAGCAATGATTTGGATGCAAAAGCATGCCCAACAAGTTTGGGAGCAATCAAGAAGAGATAGGTGGTACTTCCTTCACAGAAGACCACTCTGGACAGAAATGAAGAATGAATATTGAGGAATTATTTTTGGGCTAGGACATGAAAGTTTGGACATATTTGGGTCATATATGATCCAAACAAATTATGAGAATTATGTTGGGAAGTTTGGGAGTGACAGAAATATAGGTTGCTTCACAACCTAGGGCAAACAGGACTATTCCTTTAATAGGAAAAAGGAACATTCCATGAAAAAGAATTTTGGGGTTGAGCTAGAATGGAAATGACATGATCTTGGGAAAGTTTTGAAAATGATGAGTCACTTGAGAGAAGAAGAAATGATGATCCCCCAAGTTTCAAGTCCATAGAACTGCTCCAGAAAGAAAATCACAGCAAAAACCAAATAAATCAAAAAGAAAAAAAGGGCCAAAAACCAGGGTGTTACAGTTTCATCAACAGTGCCACTGTTATTGCAATCACACTTATTCAATATCCTTGTCAACATGGATGCTCAGCTCCATTTTAGTGTAACTGCACAAAATGATGGGATGGTGCATGCATCCAACTGCTACTTGTTTTTCCTCTTTCCCAACATGTCTTGGCGAACATCAACGGGCCGCGTGAAAGTGGCTACCAACATGTCCACCATGGGCAGGAAATGAAAGCATGCCTAGGGACATGATCGATCATTTTTTCTTTATTTATACACCTTCTCACAACTTTGTCTTAAGTTGTGAAGTAAATATTGGGTCTGATATGGGAATCATTGATATGCATTAGGATGCATGTTAGTTTCCATTGTATTTGATGGAATGTTGTAACGAGAAAACCATCAAGGCAAGACACATGAAAGAAAAGCTGAAAGCTTCATAGCATTGTACTAGTATAATTTTATCTCACTGTGAAATTATATTTACTAGCACAGTATATATAAACAACCAAATCCTAAAAGGTCGATAGCATTACGAGAAACCATTCTAGTAGTACAATACTTCCTTTCCTCGACATGTGGGACATCCAACATCCGGGTCCACGTGCCATGCACCAAATTATGAGTGCACAACCGCAAGGAATACTCACCCGGTCACCCCGGTCGTTGCACCGCTGTAATAATGTCTAATGAGCCATCAAATCTCAAAGCCCCACCTTTCCAATAGTAAGTTGGACACACGAAGCAACACATCATTTCACACATCATTGAATCCTGTTGTAACAATTTCCCAAGAAAAACACCACACATGAAGATTGGACGGTACTGTTTATTTTACCCGAATTGGATAGTACTGTTGCAGCAAGGCATATAACCCTCCTCCGAAACTCCAAGTATGCCCGTACGGGGATTGTTCCAGAAAATAATATTCCTATCTTCCGGTTTATGGGCCTCAATTCCAAATTTAAACCAAGCAAGAACTAGTACTACTAGATAGTGTGTGTTTACTATCATGTACTACATACTAATTGCAACGCATGCATGTGTTAGCACTACAATGACCATATACGAATTTGATGGTAAGATTTGTGTATAAGTTGCATGTCATGTTATTGCTCTAACATGTGGTCAAAGTTAGCCTCGAAAACATGTTTTAGACCCTATATGGATTGAGGGAGTACATGCATTGCTGAGTTTTCTCTTAATCCTTGCATGCAGCATTTTATTGAAGTTTGAAATGTGAACATGTGAATGGGAGGGACTACTACAACCCTTCCAAAAAGAACAGTAGTACTAGTACTTTTGCAAACTATAGTAACAAATTTATTTGACCACTCACCATCTACCTTGGTTAGAGAGATTTTCAAATTGAGCCATATAAACCGGAAAGTAGGCACTTAGTAGTAGTATGTACTAGTACTACTTTGATGTGTCCCGTCAACTCATAGATCGAGGAGAAGCTTGCATACTACACCCTCTCCCTCTCCCACACACGCGGTGGCTCGCAGAACAAGGAGAAGATTGCTTACTATGCCTAGGCCTTTTTTTGCGAGATTACTACGACTAGGCCTACCACCTACGCCCTCTCCCTCGCCCACACACGCCATGGCTTGCGGGATGAGGAGAAGATTTTACTACTCCCTCCGGTTAGACATATACTCCTCGTCCCTACCTTGGTTAGAGAGATTTTCATATTGATTGAAATATAATATGTCTTTTAACAGATTTCAATATGAACTACATACTCCAAGTATAGATGTATATAGACGTATTTTAGAGTGTAGATTCACTCATTTTGCTCCGTATGTACTCCATATTGAAACAGACATATAGTACACACTCTCCCTCGCCCCTCGCCCAAGTGGTGGAAGTGCAACAATTCATTCGGTGTCAGATTGCCAGAAGCATATATTGTAGTACCATCATTGTTTGACTTCCCGAAGAGGCGAAGAGCCAAGCGCAAGGTTAATTTTTTTGAGATGCCAAGCGCAAGGTTTATAGGAGAACGAGTAGTAGTACTAGTAGTAGTATTGGATGAGGAAGAAGGCAACAAGCATGTTAGTTTTGCCTGACAGTTTATTCTTACAGGACGTGCTAGACCTAGTGGACCTCATTGTTGCAATGGGAGTATCATACAAGTATGTACCATAGATGGCACGATTCATAGTGGTGGGCAGCGGGAATAACATTCGGAGCTGCTTATTCTTAAACCCCATGAAGAAGTCCCATCAAAAGGAATATCCAGCCTCTACACGTGCTCCTATGTAAAATGAGTAAATGAGAGAAAAAGAGAAAGAGACAAAGTAAAAAAACACCAGCCTTATAGGCAGCCCTATTGTATTTGTGAATGATATTTCTAGCACATGATGACATGGCTATATTACTGTATTAACCATGTTGCAGAGGTAGCAGCGGATTCTTTTTTTGCGGAGGTAGCAGCGGATGGATATTCAATGAGGAGTGAAATGATGTCCGCTTCCTCTGTCAAACTCAGGGAAAGGTGGGCTCATGATTTGATGGCTCATTAGTCATTATTACTGCCTATACTCTTTGCCCATTTAACTGCGTTGTAGAGTAGTTGGCTATACTTTTAACCATGCTCGAAGAGAAGAGGTGCACACACTGACTCACGTACTCTTTGCCTCTTCGCCCCAACCACACACGCGCGGCTACACGGTGGACCTCATTTCTATACGAAGATGCAACCCACGTGATAATTTGATGCGTGTAGTAGTTACTCACTTAATGGAGGGTCGGGAACCATGCATGAATGGATCCACTTTATTTATAAATAAAGTTTATTTTCTTCAGCGGCACATACACAATATAAATAGGTTCATACAGAGAGAAAAAGAAACCGCTGCACTATATACATAGCCAGGAGCCTACATGGTTGCTTGCTGGGGTTGCTCTCTTCACACTCTCTCGCATAAACGACTGTGGCCACATCTCTAGTCACACATTCGGGGGATCACCTCTGCTGGGGGAAGGGGAGGATGTTTTGTGTAGACGCGGTTGCCGTTGGCGAGGGCGAAAACCCACTGTCGGTGCGTGCTGATCAAGGGTCCCCGCCATTCTCTCCCACAAAGCTCTAGCACGGTTGCCTTCTTCCCTTCCTCTCTGCCATGGTGTGGGGGCAGATGCCGCCTCCCGCTGCCCTCCTAGCTATATCCTGACGTCCCTCAGGTACAACTTCCTTTACAACCGGCTTGCTCCACTACTCCAGCTCCCCACATCGCTGCATGTAGATATTTCTCTACTTCTTTACCCCCTATTACTTCTACCGACTTCTATTTGTGATGAGTTTATGTCTCATCAACTAGTGACACAAGTCTTATTCTAATCACACTTCTTCAATTTCTTTGCCTACAGGGATGCTCAGCTCGATTTTAGCAAAACTACACAAAATGATCGGATGGTCAATGGGTTGCAAATTTCTTTCCTTCGGAAGGATCAACCTCGCCAGCAAATTAAAACTTGTTTAGGGTTTAGGGTTCAAGGCCTAGGGACTACGTCGATTGTTTTTTTCTTTAGTTGTCCCTGTCCCAAAATAAGTGTCTCAACTTTAGCACAACTTTGTACTAAAGTTAGTACAAAGTTGAGACACTTATTTTGGAATGGAGGGAGTACATATTGGCTATGATATGTGAATCATTCAGATGCAATAGCATGCATGTTAGTCTCCTTTGTATTTGATGGAATGTTGCAATGGGGCAACCTTGGACGCAAGATACATGAAACCAAGCTGAAAGCTTCATAGCATTGTACAATTTTATCTCATTGAGAAATTATAGTACTGCGTACTAAAGAGCTAGGTGTCGCATGGTGTGCAAAAAATATGGTGTTAGTGTGAGGTGGGCCATGTAATCACTGAGCTTCCATGTTTCGCTACTTTCACACTTCTCCGGTGTAAGAGGGGAGAAAATTTCAGTTTTATCATAGAATAGAAAAAAAGAAAAAGCGTGCCGACGCTCTACGGTGCGGTTCCAGGCTCCGAAATCATTCTACCTCCTTTCACTGAAATGTGGTGCATCCAGCATCCGGGTGCACATGTCATGCACCCAAGTAAAGTGTATAGTACAATTGAGACTCAGCTCGGTCGTACCACCTCAGTAATAATGACCAATGAGCGATCAAATCACATAGACCCGACAGTAAGTTGGACGCATGAAGCAACCATCACTCTTCGTTGAATCCGCTTCTCCCTTCAACACACGCGCCAGTCAGAGGGCACGTTTGCTCTGACTGGGCATGAATGCGGCACCGACTCTCTGGAGCAGCACTGATTGTTTCGGGTGGGAAGCACGCGCATGCGATGGAGGGGGTGTCGGTGGGCCAAAGCGGTCAAGAGCGGGCGTGGTAGTTGTCCAGACCGAACGCACGGAAATGAGAGGATGCACCGACTCTCTCGCGACTAAATCGTAGTACACACCATCTCTCTGTAGGTTGATGTTTCACTCTCTCTAACACTCACACACACGCGCACGCGCACACACATGTTCATAGAATAGGAATATCATATGAGTGGGAAACCATAGGAAGTGAGATAAATGGAGTACGTATAACACTACAAAAAAAACACTGTCGTGATAATACGTGTTTGTCACAGTAGGTCATGATTTCTGTCATGCATATACATCCATGATGATTTTATGACAAAATCAAGATAGTCATACCTGTGCTGTTGTAGAAGTGTTCCATGAGAATACTGAAATTATCATCACGGAAGTGTCCACTTCCATGACGATAAATGTCGTGTCATGGAAGTGTTTTCGTCAAGGGTAACCGACATGTGCCTTTCACCGTAACGGGTCGCCGTTAAGCTATCGGGTTCCGGTTTGGATCCGATAACCCGTTAGCAGCCCGGACCAATGGCGATTTTCCACGTGTAAAATTCTCATTCGCCCGAGGATCCACGTGTCAGGTGAGCGTTGTGGCAGATGTCAATCGTCCAATGGATGGGAGGCGCCTATGATACGTCGACACGTGGAACAGCCCAACAGCAGCCCATTTAGGTTAAAAAGGCCGACCCATTCGACTTGGTCAAAAGTTAGCAGGCCAGCCCATGGAAAGCCTGTTAACGGGCTATACGCATATAGCCCACCTACGGCCCGGGAACTCACGACCCGTTATGGCCTTCGCGAATTCGGCCCAGTAGCATCAACTGGGCCGTCAAATATGATTCCAGCCCATTGTCACTTACGGCCCACATTTGGCCCGTGATGTCATTTAGCCCATATGAGGCCTTCTGTCTCTGTAGGCCCTTTAACGGCCAGTGTTGATTCTGGACCATAATGAACAGTACATTTTTCTGGAACCATTAATGGCCCATGATTCAGTAGGGCCGTATCTAGCCCGTGTTACCTTTCGGCCTACTAAGGGCCCATAAATTCTTGGGCTCATGTCTGGCCCTCGATTACTTATGGTCCGTTACTGGCCTATTCTTCTAATCGGCCAAATTCAGCCCGTGGTTAGAATCGACCCGTTTGTGGACTATTAACCCATTGGGCTATTTCTGGCCCGTCATGTATTCGAGCCCATTAAAGATCTATTATGTCTTTGACAGAATTAAGCCTTTGTTGTCTTCCGGCCTGTTAATGACCCATTACCGTGCTGGCCTAATACCAATTAGGCCCATTTACGGCGCATGTCGCGGTCCAATTTTGGCCCATGAATTGTTGGACCCATGTGTGGCTAATGGATCCTACGGCCTGTAGGAGGCCCATTGATCCTACGACCAGTAGATGGCCCATGGTCACTACAGAAGGTAGCAGGACCATGGTTAGCATGGTCCGTATGTGGCCCATGGTTGTTGCGGCCACTAGCAAACCGAGGAAAAAGGAGACTAAGGAAATAAATAAGCAAGCAACTAATGCTAGGCTATTAAGGCGATTGCACAGATTACATCCACTGGGCATCAAAGTTCGCCACTAGTGCAAATATAGGAAACACCCTACACTATACAAAAATGGCTTGCTGTTTCAGCCGGTCACTACCTATTAAGAACAAATGCTATATCGCAACAAAACAAATTACAGCCATATAAAAAAAGAAGGGTTGGCATAAAAGTAAACAGTCTGGTAGATAAATGCACCATTAGAAGTTCAGGAGCTTAGTTTATTTGACCTGACTGTTACGTTTTCATGCTGTACTGTCTGATGGAGCACCATAAACTTCCCCTTCATTTCTCCTAGGCTCCTAAACAACATAGAAAATGTCTGATAGTCTGGTTTCAAAACCATACATATCTTGACGACATCGAACAATGGTTGTCCTTGTTTCACAAAGGGTCTTTGTTAGGGATTGGACTTGTGTCTGGAGCGCAGATACATCATTGTCTTGAGCTTGCATATATTGATCATGAGGCAGTTTGGGCGAGGTTGCCTTAACAACCAACCCAGTTTTATGCTGGAAGGTCCTTTTGGCACTGTTAGTGGACAGATACTGACCCACTGCAGCAAGAGGTGACATTGCAGTTATGGTTGCCTCGTCACCTTCAGGAGGTGGCGGTTCCACCATTTGTTCCATAGCTTGCTGAAAAGTTGAGTTTGTACATTAGTAGTACAAGAACAAAATTTATTAAGGAGGCAGCAAAACTAAACAGATTAGCTTTGGACTATATACATAACTTATTTTGATGAACCCATGTAAAATATTAGTTGTATTTTACTGCAAAGTACATAATAAAACCAGGTTCCAAACATATGACCATGTACCATGGCTAATGTATTTTCTATTTCTTCACATTGTATTGATAGCTAAGGATAAAGAGACAAAGTTTATAATACGATAAGCATAGTTTGACATTGTTCTTATCACAAAACAACTGAGAACAGACAAACAGGCAATTGTAACGTTATGTGGGCAAGTCCAGCATGGAACTAGATAACAGATCAAGATCAAAGGAACATCACTCCTCTCTTTTAAACCTTGTAAGGTGCAATGATACGCTAAGACAGCTGTGTATAAAATTGAAAAGAGTAATAGACATTGGTTGCAAACTGTGTAGTACAATGCACAAGTCAGAGTAACCAGTAGTTAAAAGGCATGAGGATTAAGGACTTACAACAACGACTTTGACTGGTGTAGTCATGCCCTTCATCTTACCGGTGTGATAGTCCTTGAAGATTTCAACAACATTTGGCCAGGTACTTTTTGGTCCTTGCGGGCTTTCCTCTGCATTTGGAACAAGTCAATATAGATCTGATAATATGACACAGCAAAAAGGGTGAAACAATAGCTAGTTACAAGAGCCTCGCAGTGTGCAATATAGCTACAAGATCCTGTCGTCTGTTAGAATTTCACTTTCGTATGGTTGGCCTTGTTCTTTGAATAGTTCACCTAGAAGAAGATAGATTTGTAAGGCACATGCGTAAATAGGAGTTCAACATATGATCTGATCACATATATATAACGTACTTGATACTTTGGACCAGACCAATGTTTAACAAGGGCTCTCCAGTCTTCATCCATTATATTTTCCACTAGAGATGTTTGGGCAAGTTCACTGTTAGCCTTGCCTTCAAAGTGAGTTTTCCTCAAGTAATACCGATATTGTCGCAGAGTAGACTTGAAAACATGGGTGCATGCTTGTCTGGTTACATCATCTTGGTGATCCAACTTGAACCTCATTTGTTGAAAATTATGGGAGTCTCATTACCAGCAACCTAGAAAGTATGGGACATAGCAAGACGATATTAGTAATTTCCATACATAACCATACTTACAGATATATGGTCAATGAAAGTGTTAAACTGGGTTTCATCTTTGTCATTCCTGTAGTGAATCCATGTTGGGAGGATACGTGCATGACACCTAACGGCAATGGCTGCCTCTGATACTAACTTGGCTGACTCTGTAGCATCACGTGGCCTTTTTAAACCTGCCTCAAAACAGATCTCCATTCTTCCTCCTCTAGATTTAGTTAACCTATCGAGCATTATCCCTGATGTTTGTTTCCTCTTCCGCCTAGGTGCTAGTTAAACAATGAACATGGGAAGTGTTAGTGTACATCAAACTGTGAGACTACATATAAAGAAGCATGTCACTGTAACTTGACTCGAGGAACTACCTTCTTGCCAAGTACTCTTGTGTCAAGAATGCTTCAGAAGTAGTGTCAGGTGGCAAGGGAGCTTGGGAAGTTGCCCCTAGCTGAAGTGAAAAATGAGTAACTTGTGCAGATGTTGGTACTATGGAAGAAGGTGCTGCAATAACTAGGGCTGCTGTTTCTTGCTTGGTGCCAGCTTTTTGTTTGCATTTGGATTGTTTTGTAGTTGGTGTAGCAGGGGATACCGTCTTTGTACATTTATCCGGTGGACTTCGACCTTCTATTGCACTATCAGTATCAGCGGAATATGTATACCTCTTCCACTTCCATTTTCATGCATCCCGAGTACTAACACCATCCCCTACCATTCTGTGTTCCTTCCTCTTTTTGTTTTCCATGTCAAGTCAAGCCCGCAAGAAATAGGAATAAATATTTAGTTCTTTAGAACTAATTGTTGTGTGATACAGACGAATTGAACTTTGATGTTAGACAACCGCATGATAGGAGGATGTAATAAGTACGAATAACAGGATGGCATGAGATAATCAGACCTATGATGTGTAAACTAAGCAGAAGGCATTTCAATAAATTAGAAGCAATGCAATGGAAGGTAGACACCATATGAAAGATGCAACAAATATCACTCTGCCAAGTTAATAGTGTCTCGTCATAACTGGCATTTAAACAAATGTGAAGCAAAACAAGAAATAAATCATATGCAAGATGCAAAAAACATTACACTACCAAGTTAAAGGTGTCTCATCATAAGTGATTGATGCAGGATAGACACGAACACTACTTCGATGTTAGAACATGTAATACACAGATGTAGTGTATGCAAAAAAAGGAAGACATGCCATATTCACATGTATAATGTGTAAACTAAGCAGATGTAATTTAATCAAATTAGAAGCAATACAAGCTAGACACTGTATGCAACATGCAAGCAAATATCACACTGCCAAGCTAGAGAAAGCACCTGGGATGCCGGTTCCGCCGG
This sequence comes from Thinopyrum elongatum, assembly GCA_011799875.1. Taxonomy (NCBI): domain Eukaryota; kingdom Viridiplantae; phylum Streptophyta; class Magnoliopsida; order Poales; family Poaceae; genus Thinopyrum; species Thinopyrum elongatum. The sequence goes on from CM022301.1 coordinate 314,976,152, forward strand.
AAGACCGCCATCAGTCCCTGCCTTAATTTTTTCCTTCCTCTCACTTACTTTTATTGCCTTGTCAAGTCAAATCGATAAGAAAAATGAATAAAAATTTGCTTTTCAGAACTCATTGATGCAGGATGCTGACGAGCACTACTTTCATGTAAGGCGGCCGCATGATAGGACGATTGAATGTGTAAGAAAAAAGGACAACATTGCGTATTCACAACTATGATGTGTAAACTAAGCAGAAGGCATTTCAACAAATTAGAAGCAATGAAAGCTAGACACCATATGAAAGATGCAACAAATATTACTCTACCAAGTTAAAACTGTCTCGTCATAAGTGCCATTTCAACAAATTAGAAGTAGTACAACCTAGAAAAGAATGCAAGATGTAACCTATATCACACTCCCAAGTTAAACGTGTCTTATGATAAGTGATTGTTGCAGGTTACACAACAGTAGTACTTTGATGTAAGAACATGGTGTCATAGACAAATATTGTATGTTCTAGAAACAGGAACACATGTCTTTTTCACAAGTATAATGTGTAAACTAAGGAGATGGAATTCAAAAAAATTAGAAGCAATACAAGCTAGACATCATACGTAACATGCAACCACATATAATAGTGCCAAGTTAGAGGGAGCACCTGTGATGGTGGAGTAGGGAAGATGTGCTCATCATCAAGACATCTACGTTGAGTGTATATGCATGTGTTGTCTTGCAAATCGTGTTGGGGGGATGGCGGAGTAGAATATGTGGAGACCCTCCATTTTACTTGGTCGGAAGTAGCACCATCATCCACTGCCTTGCTAATTTCCTTCCGCTTTATTGATTTTGCATTGTCAAGTAAAACTGACAAGAAAAAGTAATAAAATTCACTCTTTAGAACTCATTCATGCATGATACTAACAATCACTACTTTGATGTAAGGCAAACACATGATACAAGGATGGAATATATACGAAAAATAGGACGGCATGACATATTCACAACTATTTGCGTAAACTAAGCAGAAGCTATTTCAACAAATTAGAAGCAATGCAAGCTAGACACCACATGAAAGATGCAACCAATATGACTCTAACAAGTTAAAAGCGTCCCATCATAAATGGCGTTTCAACAAATTAGAAGCAGTTCATGCTATAAATCATATGAAAGATGCAACCAATATCACACTACATATACTAAAGGTGTCTCGTCATAAGTAATTGATGTGTGATACAAAAGAACAGTAGTTTTATGTAAGAACATGCTTAATAGACATATGTAGTATGTACCAAAAATAGGAAGTCATGTCACATTAACAGGTATAATGTATAAACTAAGCGGAATAGCACATGCAATTTAACCAGATTGGAAGAATTACAAGCAAGACACCATATGCAACGTGCAACCACATATCACACTACCAAGTTAGAGCAAGCACCTGCGATGGTGGTGTAGGGGAAATGCGGTCATCAACAATAGAGCTACATTGACTATCTTCATCTAGCCTTGCTGTTTCTTGAGAATCATGTGGGGAGGCTGACACTGTAGTCTTTAAAAGAGTATATTTTCTCACAGTAATCCACGAGTCTGACTATCTCATCATAAGTGATTGATGAGGGATACACAAGAACATTAGTTTGATGTAAGAACATGGTTAATAGACAGATGTAGTATGTACCAAAAACAAGAAGGCATGTCATATTCAAAGGTATAATGTGTGAACTAAGCAGATGCAATTTAACCAAATTGGAAGCAATACAAGCTAGACACCATATGGAACATGCAACCACATATGACACCGCGGTGTTAAAGCAAGCACCTGGGATGGTGGTTCATGGCGAACGAGATCATCAACTGCAAAGCTACATTTACTATCTATCATCTGCTGACACAACACCCTTTAAAGTGCTGAAACGCTTATTGCTTATCCACGAATTAAGCTGGAGCGACTTCTCTCCTTTCAATTGTGTATTTATTAATAGTGTGTTAGAGGCTGAAATACCCATCCATAAAAAAACAATAGAGAGAGTATGGGTGAAGTGTGTGCGGAAGTAGTGCATTGTCAAAGTAGCAGATAGCAGGTGGGTGAAAAATAAATGACGGGAGACATATGATAGCTCTACAACATGTATGGCACACGAAATTAGATTCTAGGATTTTGAAATATGAGCATAGATATGGCTGGGAAATGCAGGTACTCCTCCAGCACACCACCACATGTGGTCCTATCAAAATAATAGCCGACTAAAAATAAATAGGTTAGTAAACTTTTTTAACCGTCCGATCTAGAAGGAACGGGCAGATGGCCTTCGTCTACCTCCCGCCAGTCACTATTGACGATCTTTCTTGAACCGCCAGGGACCACCTGCCAGACCCCAGCCTCCGCCGCCCTGCCCTCCCCTCGACCTCACACCACCGCCGTGCTTGGCACTGCCCTGCCATCCCTTTAACCCTGGCCGACCTCCAGATCGGGCGGCAGCAGCTCCTGCGCCCCACACACCCCTAAGATAAACACCAAGGCGCTGCTTCCTCGACGAACAGGCGGACTAGTGCCTCCACGGGTGGTGCTTCCTTTAATTGGGAATCAACTGATCAGGAATTGAAATCCAGTTAGGCGACGGACCTCTAGCTAAGGTGAAATAGTATATGAGGAGAAACCTTGTGCATCACGAGTTACTAGGAACATCTAGTATCAGGAAGAAGGTGCAGTAACAAGCCGTCAACTAGTGTCTATTGTGGGATGAATACCATGCGAGCAGACACGTAAGATTTGCACGAATAAGGGAAGAGGAGTACCAGTTTTGGCTGCCAGTGCTGTGTGCCCCTGATTTCGCGCCGATCTTCTTAGTTTTACCAGGGGACCCGATGTTGTGGAGTACGGTGGAGCCTTGGACGAACCCATGGCCAAGTTGTTGACTGTGTTGCAGTGGCCATTTGTTGGTGGAGGGGAAGCAGATCCGAGGCAGCGAACGACAGTGTAGCGGGAACAACTCTGGTGTGATGGACGGTGGCGACTTTGGAACGACAGCGGTGAGGCGTAGGATGGCATGGTTGAAATGGCTCGGGTACAATGCATGTCTGCGTCCTGGAGGCAGCTGGGCCTCGGCTTCAACTGCTAGCCGTGGAGGGCGTTGCGGTTGCGGTTGCGGTGGACGACGATGTCGGGGTATCGGCTCTGATGTGATGGAGGAGGGCGGTGGTTGATCGGTGCGATGGGGTGGCAGACAGAGGATGTTGGGGTTTCGCGGCTGGTGGAGAGGGAGTTTTGGCGCCCACGGAGTATGAATGGGGAATTAGACGGGGGCGCGGGGGAGCTAAGGTGGAACCATGTTTTGGTCTGGGACGCGCTTGTTTGAAATTTGGGGAAAGTACAAACTTTGCCCCCCTCTTAAATTTCGGACCTACTGCTGGTCGGGGATAGGACGGTAATCCCAGGAGTCCCAAATAGTGGGCGGGTGCGATTTCAGCCAAGCGCATGTTTGTTTAGGCAGCCATGGTGTATGATGTTTTTCGGAGGTGGTTGCGTGGCGTCTAGATGAAGTTACAAACCTACCCCAGTTTATACCTTTGGACATCGGGCCGGTAGGGTTCACATGTCAGAGTTAGAAAAGTAATTTCCTTCTACCAAACATTGGTCTCACGCGGTTTCGGGTGAGTACAGTCTCTTTTGGCACTTCGTTCGAAATTTTGAAACAGAAGCATTCACGTTTAGAGTACTCTTGAACTTTTAGGTTTGACCTAAATAGACAATGTCGGCGTTCTGGGAACCAGGGTACCCAGACTTGCCTGCCTGTGGCCCACAGCGTGGCTCCATCAACGGCTTGGTACGGCCCACCTCCAAGGCTATCAAGACAAGACCCTCACGAGGGGCCAAGCCTCGCGAGGCGGATGACACCAAGACCTCCCGAGGGAGCGGCCTCCCAAGGCGGCCTCCTGAGGAGCGGAGATTTCTATGCAGGTACCCAGCCTCATGAGGCTACCATGACATAAGCCATGACGACCAAGGCCAGGCGGGCGCCAGCGGGCGCAGAAGAGGCAGTTTCCTCTTTGGTGCTAAGGAGGCAAGCGCAGGCGCGGGTTCCCAAGGAATCTGGCAAAGGTTTCCATTCCGATGCAACGAGACCAAGGCCACTGGCACGGCAGGACAGATGTCATCGTCGAGCACACTGCTGTATCATGACCAAAAGCTTTGCAGGCGAAGACCACCTGTCGTTAGGATAATATGTACTACTTGTCCCCTTTCAAATTGGCCACTGTGGGATCCCTTCCCGCCTACGTTTTGGGGGAAGAGGACCGAGGCCACTATAAGTATAGGTTAGCCACCATCGTAGAAGGGGACCCGGTTCAGATCCGAACCTCGTTGACTGATTCCCTCACCCATAGACCTCGCGAGGTTGTTCATCCCTTGTATTAGTTCATCCTCAGTCCCTCGTGAGGCCAATCCACCACAAAGCAGGAGTAGGGTCTTACACCGCAAGGTGGCCTGAACCTGGGTAAACTGCCGTGTTCATCTTCTTCCTTGTTCGTGTGCATCGAGCTAGGCCGTAGGGCGACAAGCTGGTTGGCTGGATAGGTTGAGTCCTTCGCACACGCCCTAGAGTTTGAACCTTTCTTGGGTCTACGGAGCCCTGAATATGACATTTGGCGCGCTGGGTAGGGGTGTGTCGAAGCTCTGCCTCTTCACCAGCCGCACTCCACCCATGCCGCGTGGTTCCCATGGCCGGCGCCGCCCCACCCCCCGGGCCATTGGGCGCATTCGGAGGAGTCGTGGGCATCCGGGCCTTTTCCCCTGCCCTGCGGCAGGGGCGGTGGCCGCCGAAGTTTAGGCCGGCGTTGCCCCCTCGGTACGACGGCACGGCAGACCCTGCAGAGTTCCTCCAGGCATACGCGCAGGCCATCTGGGCGGCGGGTGGTGACGACAAGGTCATGGCGAACTGACTCCCTATGGCCCTCGCGGGCGTGCCGTGCCCCTGGTTGCTCAGCCTACCGGAGTCTTCGGTGGCTTCCTGGGAAGAGTTGTGCGGCCTGCTCATCGCGTGTTTCGCGGCCCCGGCGCCCCACGCGGTTGCGGCCATCCTCGGCGGGTTGCAGGCGCTGGCCTCAGGCCGCCATGTCAAGCAGCTTCTTCGTCGGGTCGGGGCTGCTCGGCCATGGCAGGAGGCTCCTCCGGGCCGCGTTGTGCCTAAGACAGCCATCACCTTTGACTCCAGGGATCACCCCAAGACCACGGCAGGCGTCGGCGCCCTCCCGATGTTGTGCACGCCCACCATCAGCAATGTCACGGTCACCAGGACCCTCATCGACGGTGGTGTTGGCCTCAACGTCCTCTCCGTGGAAGCCTTCGACCTGCTCCAAGTGCCCTATGACCAGCTTGCCCCCACCAGGCCCTTCTCGGGGGTGGTCGACGGCTCCACCGCTCCCTTAGGGCAGATCCGCCTCCCTATCACCTTTGGCATGCGCTACAACTACCGCACCGAGCTCATCAACTTTGATGTCGCCCGCATCGGCCTCCCGTACAACGCCATCCTAGGGTATCCAGCCCTCGCCAAGTTCATGGTGGCGACGCACCCCGGCTACAACGTCGTCAAGATGCCGGGGAGCAGCAACATCATCACCGCGGTGGGGGACACCAAGGATGCGCTCCTGGCCCTCAAGCTCGCTTTCAAGGCCACGGCAGTCGCGCGGCCAAACACTGAGGACGCTCCAGAGACGCCGAAGGCTGCCCCCGCGAAGAACAAGCAACTATTCTCCCAAGACCGGGCCGAGACGAAGCAAGTGCCGGTCGACGACGGAGGATCAGGCCCCACCTTCACCATAGGCGCTGGCCTCCCCTCGGGACAAGAAGAGGTGTTGGTCAGTTTCCTCCACGCGAACAGGGATATGTTTGCATGGGAGGCAATGGACTTAGTCGGCGTCCCACGGGATGTGATCGAGCACCATTTGATGGTGTGCCCCAGCGCGCGCCCGGTGAAGCAGAAGGCACGGCGGCAAGCTCCGGAGTAGCAATTGTTCATCGTTTAGGAGGTTCGCAAGCTGCAGGGAGCCAGATTGGCTGGCCAGGTGATCGTCCCCAAGAAAGGCGGGAAGGAGCGCATGTGCGTCGACTTCACGAGTCTCAACAAGGCGTGCCCTCAGGATCCGTTCCCTCTTCCATGCATCGATCAGATCGTTGATTCCACTGCCGAGTGAGACCTGCTGTGCTTCTTGGACGCCTTCTCAGGATACCATCAGATCAAGATGGCGGTGTAGGACGTTGAGAAGACAACCTTCCTCTCTCCATGTGGGGTGTACTGCTACACCTGCATGCCCTTTGGATTGCGAAACGCTAGCACAACCTTCCAGCGACTGATGCACATCGCTCTGGGACAGCAGCTTGGGAGGAACGCCGAGGCGTACGTCGACAACATAGTGGTTAAGTCACGGGAAGCAAGGACCCTTATTGAAGATCTGGAAGAAACATTCACCAACCTACGCAAGGTAAACCTGCGGCTCAACCCGGAGAAATGCGTGTTTGGTGTCCCATCCGGCAAGCTGCTAGGTTTCCTGGTGTCGCACAGAGTGATCGAGGCTAACCCAGAGAAGATCAAGGCAATAGAAAGGATGAGACTGCCGCAGATCCTCAAGGAGATGTAGAAGCTCGCGGGCTGTGTAACTTCTTTGGGGCGTTTCATCTCCAAGCTCGGCGAGCGCGCCCTCCCGTTCTTCAAGCTGATGAAAAAGAAGGGCCCCTTTGTCTGGACTTTGGAGGCCGAGGCGGCCTTCCAAGACCTCAAGAGGTATCTCACCAGCCCGCCAGTGATGGTGGCGCCTCGTCCTCTTGAGCCCCTGGTACTTTACCTAGCCGCCACATCCCACTCTGCTAGCGCAACGCTTGTGGCAGTCCGGGAAGAGCGCGCACGGGCGGGTGTGTGGCGTAGCACCCCACGCGCAGCCATGCCATCGCCGCCTCAGGATGGCGCTCCTAAGGCCTCGGCTACTCCATCAGACAACAAGGCTCCCGAGGCTTCCTCGTCCAAAGCGGAGCGGGACGCCATCGACACCTCTTCCCTCGTCGAGCACCCCGTGTACTTCATCAGCACTGTGTTGCGTGACACACGCGCGCGCTACCCCATGCCACAGAAGCTCCTGCTCGCGCTCCTCGTCGCCTCTAGGAAATTGCGACACTATTTCCAAGGCCATCCCATCAAGGTCGTCTCCGCGTACCCCTTGGAGAAGGTGCGCCGGAGCCCCAATGCCGCGGGGAGGGTTGCTGAGTGGAACATCGAGCTGCAAGCGTTCCAGCTAGAGTTCAACACCACCAGCGTCATCAAGGGCACAGCCCTCACTGACTTTGTGGAGGAATGGACGGATGCCCTTGACCAAGGGATGGGTGAAGACCACTCCCTCGTGCCCATAGAGGAGGCACCCGACGGCTGGGTCATGTACTTCGACGGCGCATTCCCGCGCCAGGGCACGGGGGCGGAGCCGTACTCATCTCGCCTACCCAGGACAAGCTCTACTACGCCGTGTAGCTCTGCTTCCAGCATGGCAAGAAGGTCTCCAACAACATCACGGAATACGAGGGCCTGATCGCTGGCCTCAGGGCCGCGGCGGCCCTGGGGGTCAAGTGTCTCACCATCAAGGGCAATTCTCAGCTCCTCGTCAACTTCTCCAACAAGGCATACAAACCTAAGGACGAGCATATGGAGGCATACTTAGAAGAGGTACGCAAGATTGAAAAATTATTCTTGGGTTTGGAATTGCAGTACGTCCCGTGTGGCACGAATAAGGAGGCGGATGACATCGCCAAGAGGGAGTCCCGATGCGAGCCCCAGAAACCTGGCGTCTCGGAGGAACGGCTCTTCAAGCCATTGGCAGCACCCCCCCCCCCCCCCCCCGCTGCAGGCCCTGCGTTGCTTCGGGAGGAGCCGCCCCTTGCCCTTCCACGGGCACCCCGGCCTGCGGTCCGACCTCTGGAGCCCACCTGCTCCTGGCGTTCGAACCTCAGGAGGGGTGTTGGACCGAGGAGCTCAAGGCATACCTGCTCCGAGGCACCCTGCCGGAGAAGGAGGAAGATGCAAAACGCGTGGCCCGTCAGGCCACTGCTTACTGCTTGCAGGACGGCGAGCTCTACCGAAGACGCCCAAATGACATCTCGCTGCAATGCATCTCCAAGGAGCAAGGGTGCAAGTTGCTAGCTGACATCCATGGCGGGGATTATGGGCACCATTATTCGTCGCGCATCCTCGTGGGCAAGGCGTTCCGCAGCAGGTTCTACTGGCCCACGACGCTCAATGACGCCACCGAGCTGGTGCGATCCTGCGAGGCCTATCAATTCCATGCCAAACAGATCCACCAGCCCACTCAGGGCTTGCAGACCATTCCGCTCTCATGGCCATTCGCGGTCTGGGGGCTAGATATCCTGGGCCTGTTTCCCCGAGCAGTCGGGGGCTACCGCTACATCTACGACGCCATCAACAAATTCACCAAGTGGGCGGAGGTGGAGCCCGTGCGCACCATCCCGGCTGGCTCGGCCGTCAAGTTCATCAAGGGCCTCCTGAGCCGCTTTGGGGTCCCCAACCATATCATCACTAACAATGGCTCTCAGCTCATGAGCAATCTCTTCAAAACATATTGTGCTAACCTTGGAACGCAGATATGCTACGCTTCAGTGGCGCACCCACGGAGTAACGGCCAAGCCGAACGTGCCAACGTGGAGGTCCTGAGGGGCCTCAAGACGAGGAGCTTCAAGAAGAAACTGGAGGCCTGCGGCAGGGGTTGGCTCGATGAGCTTCAGTCCGTGCTGTGGTCCGTCCGCACCACCGCGACTAAGCCCACCGGCAAGACCCCGTTCTTCCTCGTCTACAGGGCCGAGGCGGTCCTCCCTCACAAGGTCAAACATCGCTCCCCGTGGGTCTTGGCGTTTGACGAGGCATGCTAGGACGCCTCGCGGGGGATGGACCTCGTGCTCGGGGAGGAGGGCCGCCGCCAAGCCTCGCTCTGTGCCGCGAGGTACCAGCAGGCGCTGCGGCGGTATCACTGCCGCAGTGTCCGCTCCAGGACCCTCGAGGTGGGTGACCTCATCCTGAGGCGGGTGCTCTCCAGGGAGGGGCTTCACAAGCTCTCGCCCATGTGGGAGGGCCCGTTCAGGATCGCCCGTGTCTCTAGGCCTGGCGCCACATGCCTGGAGACGCATGACGGGGTCCCCATCCAGAATGCCTGGAACATCCAGCAAGTTCTATCCGTGACCAACGAGCGCCATGCGCCTCTCAAGTCTCCGCTCGTGACACTCTCACGTAATAATGAGTGGGGATGTACATGCCCCGGAGTCTCCTGAGTGCTGCTCTTGAGCCTCACGAGGGCTCCCACCCACGTCTTAGTGGAAGCCCCATGCTCCGCGCTGGCGGGAAGACCAGAAGACTAGTGTAAGTGCCGGACGCGGCTGTTCTTTCGCTTGCTTTCTGTAGCTGGTTTTGCCACTTTTTGGAATGAAATTCAAAACTCTCGCATCTTTATTTGAAAGGGTGGGAATTTTTCTCCTTGTAGCATTTTAATCTTTCGAGTCTCGCCTTAGGGAGAGTGGCAGTAGCCCGTCGCTCTTTCCCGTGCATCTCGCGAGCGGGAGCTGGGTATGGTGTGTACGCCTAGGCTCGCCCACGAGCACACCTCGCCAAAGCCTTCGTGTCCTAATCTTTGGTGTCCTAATCCACGTGTGACACCCTTAAATGAGCCAATGGGCATGTACGCCCTCCTGAGTCCCCACCTCCTGGCCTCGCCGGACATCACGACCCGGCGTACTAGCGATGGTTGGTCCTCGTTCGGGGGCTCGCACGGGGCCTGGATCCCTAAGGGGCAGCTCCGGAGGCCCCATATCCTCATGACCCACTGGAGACCTCGCGGCCACTGAGTGCCTCCTGAGGCTAGAGAACCTTCGGGTTCATGAGAAGGAAACCCCCAGCAAGATCTCTCTGGAACGAGGGGTGCGCAGGAGATCCAAGCTCCAAAGAAGCACGCCCTCGCAGCACGAGAGTCTACCGCAAGCACACTAAGCTAAGTTATCCTAATCACGATCAGCAAGAACCCGTCAATTAGTAGCGACATGAATGCCAGGATGCGATATAAAAACGTTAATATAACGGTGCAAGCGCCATGGTTCATTACATGCCCCGGCAGGGCCTTCTACTTCTTGATGCAGGGAAAAGGAAAAGAAGAAGAAGCAAAAGCGGCCTCGCGGCCACCGCGGCTCCTGAGACCCGGCTCCAGCGATGCCCGTGCTTAGTCGGAGTCCTCCTCTTGCTTCACCGGGGTGCGGTGGCAAGGCGGCTCATCGCTCTCCCCGGTACGATCTCGGCGGCGTGGCGGCTGGTCGTAGTCACCGTCGCCAAGGGCATGTTCACCGTTGGAGATGCTACCGCCCCTCCGGCCATCGTCGTCATCGCTGTCGCTCTCCGGGCAGCACCCCAGGTGCCTGCCGTCCTCCCTGAAGATCCTGACGTAGAGGGTCGCAGCGCCGTCGTGCCTGAAGTGGAGGGTACACCTCCCCTGCAGGCCGCGTGCGCGGGTGAACGGCTGCCACCCGCGGTTCAGGAACACATTGCCGGCGGGGGTGACCTCAACCTCCACCCACGAAGCCTTGCTGCAGCAACCGTCGGCCTACAGCCAGAGGCCGCCAGGCCCTCCGGCCGGCACCGCACCCGTGAAGAAGCGCGGGAGCTGGAACCAGGTGCCTGCCGGCCTCTCCGCCCACACCACGAACTCCGAGGATGCATCGGCCGAATGGGATCGCAGGCGCGGTGGCCGAATGGCTGCCACATGCCTCCCTCCTTGGCCATGCCCACCTCGGCCGCGGCAGCCTCCGACGCGGGAAGGGGCACCCGCACGACTGTCGGAGGCAGTGCCAGCCTTCGAGGGGGTGCGCCCACGCCCTCAGGGAGCAACCGCCGTGGTCACGGCGTACTTGCGCGGACGGCCGCGGCCCCTCTTGGGCGGTGGCGAGCCTGGTCCCTCCTTGGGGCCTTTCCCTTCTCGGCGGCCGAGAACCTCCTCACTGGTGCCATGGGTGCTCTGGCGAGATGGCGGCGCAGCGGAGAAGAAGAAGGAGCAAGCAGCAAGATGATGAAGATGGGCTGGGGTCTCCGCCCCCCTTCCCCCATTTATAGCCGGAGGAAGGCTAACCGACGGCCTCTCATGTTCCAAGCCATGATGGCCCCGCTGCATGCGCCAGGAAGTTGTCAAGTCAGGCAGTTGCCGAGGCGACGTGGGGAAGCGGAGGCGCCCATGCCCCATCAAGCGCCACGGGTCAGCCTGGCCCGCAGGCGATTGGGGCCCGCGGCGCTTCACCCTTGCCCTTTGGCTTCGCCTTGAAGCCAAGTCTGAGCGTGCCTTGGGCCCGGGGGCTATTGTCGGTGTTCTGGGAACCAGGGTACCTAGACTTTCCTGCCTGCGGCGCACGGCATGGCTCCATCAACGGCCTGGTACGGCCCACCTCCAAGGCTATCAAGACAAGACCCTCGCGAGGGGCCAAGCCTCCCGAGGTGGACGACACCAAGACCTCCCGAGGGAGCGGCCTCCCCAGGCGGCCTCCCAAGGAGCGGAGATTTCTATGCAGGTACCCAGCCTCATGAGGCTACCATGATGCAAGCCATGACGACCAAGGCCATGCGGGCGCCAGCGGTCACAGAAGAGGCACTTTCCTCTTTGGTGCTAAGGAGGCAAGCACAGGCGCGGGTTCCCAAGGAATCTGGCAAAGGTTTCCATTCCGGTGCAACGAGACCAAGGCCACCGGCGCGGCAGGACGGATGTCATCGTCGAGCCCACTGTTGCGTCACGACCAGAAGCTTTGCAGGCGAAGACCACCTTTTGTCAGGATAAGATGTACTACTTGTCCCCTTTCAAATTGGCCACTGTGGGATCCCTTCCCGCCTACGTTTTGGGGGAAGAGGACCGAGGCCACTATAAGTATAGGTTAGCCACCACCGTAGAAGGGGACCCGGATCGGATCCGAACCTCGTCGACTGATTCCCTCACCCATAGACCTCATGAGGTTGTTCATCCCTTGTACTAGTTCATTCTCAACCCCTCGTGAGGCCAATCCACCACAAAGCAGGAGTAGGGTCTTACACCGCAAGGTGGCCCAAACCTTGGTAAACTGCCGTGTTCATCTTCTTCCTTGTTCGTGTGCATCGAGCTAGGCCATAGGGCGATGAGCTGGTTGGCTAGATAGGTTGAGTCCTTCGCACACGCCCCAGAGTTTGAACCTTTCTTGGGTCTGCGGAGCCTTGAATCCGACAGACAATGTTAAATTTGACCTTGTATGTTTGAAAACCTTATTAAATTATGCGCTTCTTTTTGAAATTTTGACTCTTCAAAATACTGTAACTACGATTATTTTGGAATGGAGGAGGTAAATTTGAATCTATTTTGTACACGACTATATATGCTATTATGTAAAAAAGGAGAGCAAAGATTGATGCCCCTTAATTTAGGTATGATTTACAAATGCCATGATCTTGAATTCAAATGATTGAATGGACTTCATGTTGAATTCAAATATTTAAATAACCTTCAGTTGAATTCAAATGTATGCTAGTTCCTAGCTAGCTATTTAAAATGTTCACTATGTATCTTTTGTATGTATAATGTGCTTTACACACACAACATAAACTATACTCACGTTTATATTTGAATTTCTAAAGCGATGCATTATCTGGAATTCAAAATACTGACTCTATGGATCAATTATGTCAAATAATAACATAGACATGCTCAAATTCGATAGAATATGGATGTTTGATAGACCAATACAGTTCCTTACATGAATTGCAAAATATCATGATCCCATCCAAATATTTGGATACAATTTATATTTTAATTCAATGTGTACATCGGTCTTTTATGCTTAGATTCACTATCCCTAGGCCCCTCCTCACACATGCACTAACTTTCTCTCTCACGCATACGCGCACATGGTGTATATCCATCGGCGATCTATCACACATGCTCACACTCTCTCCCGAGGTGTCGTTCTCGCACACATGCTCTCTATATCACCCTCCCTCTCTCTCACAACCATCTACAACTGTTTTCACTAACCTTTGTCACAAGCACTCTTTCTCTCACATGCATACGCATGCATGATCCCCGTCGACCATTTCAATATACATACACCTGCCTACATGTCTCCCGCACGCACATTATCTTTAGGCCTATCTCTCACGCATTGTCTCCACCTCTCTTCCTAGTTGATGAATATGATTCTAGCAGAGCATTCAGTAGGATGCCCCTTACAATTAGGTTGGATGAATGGTAATCAGAGACAAGGGTTTACCTTAGTTCGGGCCCTTGTTGTGATCCAGGTAATACCGTACTCCTGGTCATGTATATTTGTGAGTATGGATTCCAAGGGATTTTGTGTATACTATCAAAGAACTAGGCCCCAGGCTTGTACATACCTAGGACCTAGGGTTAAAAATCCTTGTAGGCTTTGTCAGTGGACACAGAGGGTTGGTTTGTACGACCATCTATGGGGCCATCTAGCCCCTTTGTGGTTCGGCTAGGAGATTGCACAGAACATAAAGAGCAGGACTAACAGAGGGCACAGCGATCTTTACCTAGGTTCTGGCCACCTTTGAGGTGTAACACCCTACTCTTGCTTGGGTGTATTGGAAATGTGGATGCACAAGTACAAGGAGTGCTTTCCCCCAGCAAGGTGCGAGGAGGAGGCAGCTACACGTGCGAGTGTGCATGGGGTTTGAATGGGTTCGAACCCTTGTAAAGGTTGCCATGGCCCTCGTTTTATAGCTCAAGGGGTTACCATAGTGGCAAAAAGGTAATTACATGATGATTGGATAGCAAACAATGCTATCATACCTAACTCTGCTAGTTAGGACAAAAAACATTAAATGCATCGCTAGGTGTCGTGAGGAGGAGGAACCCTGGCAAGGATGCTGCACCGCTTGCCTAGCTAACTCCTATTAGCTTGACACACCATTTGGACGGGTGTCGATAAAGGTAATAATCCTTCCAGCATGCTGACACGTGTTCGGCAAGCACCACCTAACGGCCTTTGGGCTCGACACCTCACCGAGCAGCAGTTTAGTTGCTTGATGAGATGGAGTGCTGGTAGTTGGTGGGGGCCTGCCAGTTATGGAGCTTCCCGGGCCTTCGTCTTACCGGCTCGGCTTTGACGGCGAGGGTTGCTTCTAGTGTTGATCTTGATGCTCGTCTTGTTCTTCTCCTTGGCTAGTTGATCAACTTGGTCTTCTTGATGAGTTCCTTGATCTCTCAAAGAGCGGTTTCCTTGGCTTGAAAGTTTAGATCCCTTGGCAAGCTTTATTGCCAGGGAGTAGTCGTTGCCTATGCATAAGTCAGGGGTACTGGGGGCCTAGGTCCCAGTACACCGAAACAGAGTCCTTCGCGGCTCTGGTATCTTTGTCAAGTACGACTAGTCCTCCATGGGTCTCTGTGTAATGCGTCACGGGCCGAGCAATGTGGCACGGGACGGAACCGACACAGGGGCCTCACCTCGGCCCACCAGACCTCACACGGTCACACACCCTCTACCACTAGGTCTCGGTATCTTCTCACACCCACACATACCAACACACACACCACACACACTATTTCTGCTCATGCCTAGACACACTCAAGGGCATCTCTCGTCGAGACGATATATTCATCTCTCTCTAGACCTCTCTCATTTCTCGTGTTATCTCTCTCTCATCGCCCCCGCCCCCCTGTATCCATGCCTCTCTCGAATAAGTACACATACCCTCTCTAGGCCCCGACAAACATGACAACTACACATTCACAAATGTTACATGTTATCATGTGCCCCATTGATCTAAAAAGCCCTCTCTTCACTTTTACTTCGCATACAACATTCCTTTGAATAAAAACTACACAAAGTGTGGCCAAAATTTTATTTTAGAAAAATCTACATATATACAATATTACAAAGTTATGTGGAGTATGAAAGTTAATTTGCTTGGTGCACCCAATGATATTTGCTCCGCATTGTGAATTTTTATATTTTTATACTATATATAAAGTTAGTCATAATAAAGAGAAACGAAGAGCATCTCTCTCTCCATCGCACCCCCCTCTACGCCCCTTTCATGTACGCACACAAGCTATCTCTAGGCCCTCTAAAAGTACGCTCCCAGCACATTCACGCATGTTTCATCTTTCTCTCGCGAGATATACACCAACGATCACTGTATTTGAAGCGAAAGCACAATACGTTCACTGGACTTCAGAATCCACTCATTACAGTCACCATATATGTCTTGTGATTATTATACAGTCACGGGCTCACCGTAGAGCTTTGTATTTGTTGAAGACATGATTAGTTGACTAGTTAAATGCTCCACGTGGCGCATCTAGTGTTGCATCATCAGCACGCGTTATCTCACTACCATAGGGCCCACCTATTGGCGGGTATAAGAATGAAAACAAATGAAAATAAATTATTGGATGGTGGGTACTCGAAGTCGTGACCGCGGGCACAGCGGACAAGGTGGCCTTGTATTGGTATGTTGAGCCTGCTATTTTAATACACATGAGTTAGTGTGGCGATTATACACACACGCACGCATGCACATGAACTGCATGCACACAACACTCACACGTACACATGCACCCATGCAACACTCGCACGCAGACACGCACGCACGCAACACTCACACGCACACACACACGCATGCATGCACACACCACACAACCAACACACACGCTCACGCTCAAGTGCTCAACCTACACGTGCATGCACACACATCAGGCCCTGACACACACATACACAACCAGGTGGTTCCCGCATACGGGTTGGAGTCTTGCCGCGCCGGCATAAATTTGTGTTTATCTTACTTTTTTCCTCTGCCAACTGACTGGTGGGACCCACAAGGAACATGATCAATTTAACCACTCAAGATAGTGCCACGCAGACTATTTGGCCGGTCAACAGAGTGCAATCCGATGCTGAACAATGAGTGAGTGACCATATAATCACTTCAAAGCGTATATAGTGACCGTAATGAGCGTATTCCGAAGTCCGGTAAACGAATTACGCTTTTCGCTTCAAATACACTGGCCGCCAGTGTATTTATCTCTTCTCTCGCTCTGTCCTTGGAGCCGAGTAGGCCAACCTCCCACTGCCTAAATTGGCGCATGCCACCCCATTATTATTGTACTGGTTTCATAAGAGCGAACAAGCATTCACGTCTACCGTACAAGCTCTAGATATGAGTTATGAATTCTATGAAGATGAATACAAATATTTGAATCCACTTTATGCCCAATTTCTCCCTCCAAATGTACATCCCTACACGTTCTCGCATGTTACATCTAACAACTATGCAATACAATACTACTATACTCTAACACAATAAATCATATGTGTTTTTAGTTTTAGACCTCATATTGTTACTTCAATTATTCAGTTTGCATACATTAAAATTGCGTCGAAATGTATGGCTAGTATCATCTAGTGATATGAAAGGTCAGACAACACACACACACACACACAAAGGGCCCATTACGCATTCAAGCATTTCACATCTTTCTCTCACTCTCTATCTCAAACCGACTATGCCAAACAACCCTACCTACCGCGTGGGAAAAATCTTGCCCTCGCATGTTTAATCGGGTTTGTGTCGATGGATCCTGCGAAACAACAAAACTATAGTAGTACAATACAAGTAACAGTTCACTGGGTTGCCATGTCGTGTACTCCTCCATTGTAAGAGTGGAGCGCTCGCTTTCGTAAATGTTCAAGTCCCTTTCGCCGACATGTGGGACATCAAGCAACCGGGTCCATGTGGCATGCACCAAATAACAGAGCAGAGTAGTAGGGGGATGTACCCCGGTCGTGGCGCCGCTGTCGTAATGAGCAATGGGGCATCAAATCATAAAGCTACACCTTTCCCACAGTTAAGTTGGAGGGACGAAGTGATGCTAAAAAAAGTTGGAGGGACGAAGCAACCATCATTTCACTCTTTGCTGAATCCGCTTCTCCCTCATCTTCTTCAAGTTAACCACGTGTTGCTTTTGCCTTTGTTCTGTGGGACCGCATGTTAGCAAACCGCCAGGACAACCTCCTCTAAAAAGAAAAAACCTCCCCCGACTTCCGTGCGGCAAAATCACCTCCTTTTTACTAATCTTGATATATTTTGTAGATCAATATAATCGAGATTTGTATAGGTAGCACCAAGGAGCAAAACCAAGTGGGACGCTTAAGGGCATCCACAATGTGTAGCCAAATGGTAAAATAGCTTTTGGCATCGATGGGAACCATTGCGAAGGGTGCTGCCAAAGCAAAAAAGAGGGAACCGAAGCTCCCTGGTGCGTCGATGCCATTGATTGAAGGAATAGAAAAATGCAACCCCTCTACTCTTTGTCCCGTTCTTGGACGCATGCAGAGAGCACAGAGTCTACTCCCTTGTCCCTTCTATCACAAATCACAAAGTAGTGAGGCGTCAAATCACAAAGCACGGACGAAGCAACCATTATTTCACTCTTTGCTGACTCCGCTTCTTCATCGTCTTCTTTGAGAAACCACCTGTACCGCAGTAAGTTGGACGGATGATGTTATTTTGCTACATTTACGCCTCCTTTGGTTCAACGGACTTCCTGGATGCAAAGAAGGCGGTTGTATCGGCTTGTAGGCAGCACTTGTGAATTATATATCGTCATTTGCCTCGATGGTGTGCTCCGTCGAAAGCATTTCGCCAAAGCCACAGCGATCGAGATATAGTTGACATCACCATAATGGGGAAGGAAGTCAAATAGGTTCTCCCTCCATTTTTTGTATACAAGGCCAGTATCAAAATTACAATTTGTAGCTATATAAGGCCACTAACACTAATCGAGGCAAAATTGATGGGGTTTGCCTCGTACTAGCAACCAAGAAAGTAGAGGGCTGGCTTGTTGGGCGTTGGAGAAAAAATACGCATCAATTGGCACGTGAAATGAGGAGGAAAGCTAGCTTTTAACATTGGCTTTAACTGACTTTAATGCTTACCCTGGTACCTATAATATGATTTTGTGGCCTTGTATACAAAAATGGGGGGAGTATATGATTAGCGCGATGATTGCGGCCAAAGGGGTGAAGAGGACGCCTTTTTACGGGATTTAGTAGAAAATTCAGCATCATTATAATCGGGAATTCCATCAATGTATCGCGCGAAGTCAAAGAACCACCAAGTGTTATCTTGACAATTTTGTTGTTGAGGGGGTTATCTTCACAAGGTTAAAATGAGGAAAAGGAACACTCACAGAATGCCGGTCGCGTTCAGATCAGACCAGCGCACATTCGATCTGCCTCGCCACTCGCAAATCGGCTTGCATTTCACTGCCATGTGGGAACGCATGTCAGCAATCCGAGCATGGGACAAACTAGCCTGGCCCACCATCGCATTTATAATCAGGATTTGTATCGATCGATCCCGCGAAGGAAAACCCCGCCCTTCTTTTTAACACACTATGTACTACTAAAATCAAAGTCGCTCACCCTCGCAAACCAAATGTTACGATTTACAAGTTCAATATGAAAAGGATGTACACTTTAGCCCGCCTGTCGTGGTCGCACCACACCCTCTCACAGTCGGTCCGGCATGCCACAAACCCAAGGGAACGCGCCTCGGCTTGCCTTTTTCAACGACATGTGGTGCCGCATGTGATCAAACTAAACTCAACCATCCAATCGCTGACACCTAATTTTCGTTGATACAATATATTTATGAGGCCTCTATATTTTTCCACATTACCTAAATGACAGTCGACTGAATTTCAAATTGGTGTCAGTCGATTTTCGAGAGTTCGCCGGAGGAAAGGAAGGAGAAGGAAGGGGCTCGCCGAGGGCTACCCCATTATCTATCTTAGGGTTTCGGGTGGTGGTGGACGACGATGGTGGGGCAGTGGTCGGGCCTCGTCGAAGGAAAAACTCGATGTGGGGGGCCTAGATGGATGGACGTGGGCGGCGGAAGACCGGGGGTGGCGGGCGGTTCAGGGGAGGGCGAGGCGGCGAGGCGGTGTTGGTAGCGCCGCTTGCCGTGGGAGCCGAGGGTGGTGGTTTGGTCGGCGGCCCGTGCGGTTCTCTATTAGGGAAGAAGAAGAGGCGAGGAATAAGAAGGGTTAGGAGATGTAGGATCTTCATCCAATCGCCTGAAATGGTCGACTGACCCAAATGATGAAAGTAAGCCGAATTGTAGAAATATGTTTTTACACAGCAAAAGATCCCTAAAAACAACGGCATAGAGAAAAACTATCACTACTCGCAGAACGAGTCGACCTCGTCATCTTTGGCTGCCAGCGCGAAATAGCCGGAGGTGCCGACGTGTCTCTCCGCAGCGTGGTTGTCCTCGGCCACCAGGTACTTGTTCACGCGGAGTGTGCGGGCGCTCTGCATGGACGCGAGCACCTCCGGGTTCACGTCCACGACGTTCGGTTCTGCCTGTAGGTGGGCCTCAATGGCAGTGGCATCCACGCGCTCCACGTCGAGTTGAGACTCCGTCGCCCGGTTCAACTCCACAACGTCCGATTCCACCTGCATGAGGGCCTCGATGGCAGCGACATTCGCGCGCTCTGCGTCGATTTATGCCTCCGCCGCCCGGTTCACGTCCACAACATCCGGTTCCGCCTGTAGGATGGCCTCGATGGCAGCGGCTGATCGCTTGTATCTGCGTTGGTATTTCCCCGAAGAGGAGAGGATGATGCAGCACAGCAACAGTAAGTATTTCCCTCAGTTATGAAACCAAGGTTATCAATCTAGTAGGAGAACCAAGCAACACTATGTAAACAGCACCTGCACACAAATAACAAATACTTGCAACCCAACGCGTAAGAGGGGTTGTCAATCCCTCCTCGGTATTGAGATAGATAAAACTGTATGAGATTTGATAAATAGATCTGACAAAAAAAATAAAGAAAAAGTTCAACAAGGTATTTTTTGGTTTTTGGAATAATAGATCTGAAAATGATATGATAGCAAATAGACCCGGGGGCCGTAGATTTCACTAGTGGCTTCTCTCGAGAAAATATCATACGATGGGTAAACAAATTACTGTTGGGCAATTGATAGAAAAGTAAATAATCATGATGATATCCAAGGCAATGATCATGTATATAGGCATCACGTCCAAGATTAGTAGACCGACTCCTGCCTGCATCTACTACTATTACTCCACACATCGACCGCTATCCAGCATGCATCTAGTGTATTAAGTTCATGGAAAAACAGAGTAATGCAATAAGAATGATGACATGATATAGACAAGATTTATTCATGTAGGAATATACCCCATCTTTTTATCCTTAATGGCAACGATACATGCGTGTCACTTCTCCTTCTGTCACTGAGATTGAGCACCGCAAGACCGAACCCATCACAAAGCACCTCTTCCCATTGCAAGAAAAATCAATCTAGTTGGCCAAACCAAACCAAAGTTTCGGAGAAGAAATACGAGGCTATAAAGATCATGCATAAAAGAGTTCAGAGAAGACTAAAATAATATTCATAGATAGAACTGATCATAAACTCACAATTCATCGGATCCCAACAAACACACCGCAAAAGGTCATTACATCAAATGGATCTCCAAGAACATCGAGGAGAACATTGTATTCAAGATCAAAGAAAGAGAAGAAGCCATCTAGCTACTACCTATGGACCCGTAGGTCTGTGATAAACTACTCACGCATCATCGAAGGAGCACCAATGAGGATGATGAACCCCTCCGTGATCGTTTCCCCCACCGGCAAGGTGCCGAAAAAGGGCTCTAGATTGTATCTCGTGGTTCTGGAACTTGCAGCGGCTGGAATTGTTTTTGTCGACTCCCCTAGGGTTTCTAGAATATCTGGGTCTTTATAGAGCTGAGAGGCGGTGGAATAGATCACCATGGGCCCCACAAGGCACCAGGGCGCGCCTGGGGCCTCTGTCACGCCCTGGTGTCTTGTGGGCCCCATGGACCTACTCTGGTACACCTCCTGAGCTCCCTAGGTCTCTTCTAGGCAGAAAAAAATCTCCAAAAAGTTTCGCTGAATTTGGACTACGTTTGATATGGATATTCTGCAAAGTAAAAAAAAAAAAGCAAAAAACAGCAATTGGCACTGGGCACTATGTCAATTGGTAAGCCCCAAAAAATGATATAAAGTTGCTAGTAAATGAATGTAAAACATCCAAGATTGACAATATAACATCATGGAACAATAAAAAATTATAGATACGTTGGACACGTATCAGCATCCCCAAGCTTAATTCCTGCTCATCCTTGAGTAGGTAAATGATAAAAACAGAATTTTTTATGTGGAATGCCGCCTAACATGTTCATCACATATTGTTTTCTTTTGTAGCATGGACATTTGGACTTTTAGATGATTCAAAGCAATAGTGTATAATTGACATGAGGACATCAATACTCAAGCATATCAACAAGCAACCATGTCTTTCAAAATATCAAAACTAAAGAAAGCTATCTCTAGTCCATCATGCTCAATCATTGATCCATTCATGAAACATACTCGAATATTAGCTACATCCAATGCACAAGTATGATCATAGTGCCCCCTAGTTGGTGCTTTATAAGAGAAGATGGAGACTCAAAAGTGAAAAATAAAAATTGCATAAAGTAAATAGATAGGCCCTTCGCAAAGGGAAGTAGAGATTTGTAGAGGTGCCAGAGCTCAAAGCCTAAATTGAGAGATAAAATATTTTGAGAGGCATGCTTTTCCCGTCAACGAAAATGATCGAGAATTCTCAATACTTTCCATGCTAGATACATCATAGGCGGTACCCAAACATAAAATAAAGTTTATTCCTTTTTCCACCATTCTTTCACAATCCATGGCTAGCCGTATCCACGGGTGCCTTCCATACCAACACTTTCTGAGGAATTTATTATTTGACAACATAATTATTTTTTTTCATTTCGGGACTTGGCATCCCTATTACCTTGCCACATTCTTGTGCAATGACAAGTGAATAAACACTCATCTTGAGAATAACGCATCTAGCATGGAAAAATATTGGCCACCCCCTGCCGCTTCATGAGCGGTACAGGCACATAAAAAGGAAATTCATTTTGAAAATTAGAGTTGGCACATAAAATTTACTTGGAACGGCATGGAAATACCGCATATAGGTAGGTATGGTGGACTCATTGGCACAACTTGGTTTAAGGAGTTTGGATGCACAAGTAGTATTCCCACTTAGTACAAGGAAATGCTAGCAAATAGATAGAGAAGCAACCAACCAAAAAACAAAAACGATCATAAACGAGCATTAAACATTACTAACACCAAATAATGCACCACAAGTAGGATGTAACTTCATTGCATAACTATTGACTTTCGTGCTTGCATAGGGAATCACAAACCTTAACACCAATATTCATACTAAAGCATAATTACTCACCAACATGACTCACATATTATTATCTTCATATCTTCAAACTATTACAAGGAATCAAGTTTATAATATCCAATGATCTTCATGAAAGTTTTTATTATATCCCTCTTAGATATCTATCACTTTGGGACTAGTTTCATATATTACCATTGCTTATAACAAGCTCTGAAACAGATTTAAGTGAAGAACATGAGAAAAATAATTTTTTCTCATCTCTCAAAATAATATAAGTGAAGCATGAGAGAATTTCTTCAAAATTTTACTAACTCTCAAATTGATCTAAGTGAATCATGAGAGTATACTTCTTCAAAATTAAAACACCACCTTGCTCAAAAAGATGTAAGTGAAGCACTAGAGCAAAATTCCATAGCTCGAAAAATTTAAGTGAAGCACATAGAGCAATTCTAACAAATCATAGCATCATTGTGGCTCTCTCAAATAGGTGTATCCAGCAAGGATGATTGTGACAAACTAAAAAGCCAAACAAGCAAAGACTCATATAATACAAGACGCTCCAAGCAAAACTCATGATATGTGACGAATAAAAATATAGCTCCAAGTAAAATTACTGATGGTCGTTAGAAGAAAGAGGGGATGACTTCCGGGGCATCCCCAAGCTTAGTTGCTTGGTTATCCTTGAATATTACCTTGGGGTGCCATGGGCATCCCCAAGCTTAGGCTCTTTTCACTCCTTATTCCTTCATCCATCGTGATCTCACCCAAAACTTGAAAACTTCAATCACACAAAACTTAACAAAAACCTTTGTGAGATCCGTTAGTATAAGAAAACCAATCTTTACTGTAAGTACTATTGCAAACCCATTCATATTTTGTTATTTCATTATACCTACTGTATTCTAACTTTACCATGGCTAAAACCCCCCGGTATGGTCCATAGATTCATCAAAATAAGCACACAATGCAACGAAAACAGAATATGTCAAAAAGAGAATAGTCTGTAAAGACTCAAATTTTACTCATAATTATGTAACTCCAAAAATTCTTAAAAATAGAAAAACAGAAGCAATTCATATATCAATCTCGTGTAAAAAGCAGAGTTTTTTGTTGCTCCATTGATTATTAACAATTCTTCTACTGGACGTAAAAGTTTCTGTTTTCCAAGAAGATCAAATCAACTATCACCCAAAGCCATCCTAAAGGCATTACTTGGCACAAACATTAATTAAAACATAAAAAACACAATCATAACAGAGGCATAATTGTGTGAACACACAAAAATAGAAACAAAAAGGAAAAAAATATTTTATTCATTGGGTTGCCTCCCAACAAGCGCTATCGTTTCACGCCCCTAGCTAGGCATAATGCAAAGATTCAAGTATTGTCATCTTTGGTTTTCAACTCCTCAATCACACAACCATAATATCTAGGTGTTCTAGCATATAAATTTTTGATAATCACACTCATAGGAACAAAGTCAAGAGAAGTATTTTTATAGATTGGTTCCTTTATCAAATCTACGAAATTTGGGTGAACCCTAATCATTTTAAGATCTTTGTTGTTTGTCGGGGATAAGTGGCCCACGATCACCTATGGGGCAGGGTTGCCCCTTTTGTGGTTCGGCAGGGGACGATCACATTGCACAAAGAGCAGCGCGACGATCACAACTCTTGTTTTACCCAGGTTCGGGCCGCTTTGCAGCCTAAAACCCTACTCCTGCTTTGGTGGGTTGATTTGGAGGAACATGAAGACACGGAGCGCTCAAGCCCGACAAGGGTGCCTCAGGGAGAGCAGCTGCGAGCGTACAAGTGTTGAGGGATCAAAAGTTCAAACCCCCTGCTAGGTTGCCTCGGGCCTCCTTTTATAGCTTCAGGGGTGACCACAGTGGCAAAACAGTCATTACAACATGATTAGATAGCTAACAGTGTTATCATACCTAACTCTGGCAGTTAGGGCAAAGTGCATTAAATGCACTGCTATGTGTCATATGGAGAGGTAGCCCCGGCAAGATTTCTCCACCGCTTGCCTAACTACCCCTTTTATGCATGACACGCCTCTGGGACGGGTGTCATTAAAGGTAATCTCTTCTCCAGCATGCTGCCACGTGCACGGCAGGATCCACTTAGCCACCTGAGAGCTTTGACACCGCACTGATTAGTGACTGGTGTTTGATGAGGTGGAGCGGTGGCGTCTTGGCAGGTGCCTGCCGGCACGGAGCCTGCCGGACTCTTGTCTTGGCAGCCTCGGGAACCCTGCCGGGGCGGCTTGGCCACATCCCCAGGTGTAGTCTTGACCTTGCCGGACTCTCCTGCCTGGCAGGGGAGATCTTCCCGAGGGCTTCTCTGGTTGGTTTGGTCTCCTTAATGCGCTCCTTGATCTCACGAATAGCGGTTTCTCTGGCTTAGCTTATGTTAAACCTTGATACTTGATGCATGGCCTGCCGTACGCCAGTGCATAAGTCAGGGCGGCGAACACACGTGTTCGTTGCACCGACAGGAGCCCCCGGGCTTGGTCTATACATGCCGCTAGCACTACAAAAAAATACAATTCCGTGATGATACATGTTTGTCATAGTAGGTCACGTTTTCTGTCATGCATGTACATCCATGACGATTTTATGACAGAATCAAGATATTCATACCTGTGATGTCGTAGAAGTGTTCCATGGCAGTACTGAAATTATCATCATGGAAGTGTCCACTTCCATGACGATAAATACTGCGTCATGGAAGTGTTTTCGTTAAGGGCAACCGACATGTGGCTTCCACCGTAATGGGTCATCGTTAAGCTATCGGGTTCCGGTTAGCATCCGATAACCCGCTAACAGCCCAGACCAATGGGGATTTTCCATGTGTAAAATTCTCATTGGCCACAGGAACCATGCGTGAGCTTGTCATTGGGTCAGAGAGGCGCCTATGATATGTCGACATGTGCGACAGCCCAACACTGGCCCATTTAGCTTACAGAGGCCGGCCCGTTTGACTTGGTCAAAAGCTAGCGGGCCGGCCCATGAAAAGCCTGTTAACGGTATGTTCGCATATAGCCCATTTTATGGCACGGTAACTCACAGCCCGTTATGGCGTTCCCGAAATCGGCCCAACAGAGTCATGTGGGCCGTCCAGTATAATACTAGCCCGTTTCATTTTCGGCCCATGTATGGCCCACGACGTCTTTCGGCCCATATGAGGCTTTTCGTAACTTTGGGCCCTTTAGTGGCCCACGGTGACTCTCGCCCATAATAAATAGTAAATTTCTTTAAACCCATTAACGGCCCATGATTCACATGGGCCGTTTCCAGCCCGTGTTAGCTTTCGGCCTACTGACGGCCCATACATTCTTGGGCTCCTTTCCGGCCCTCAATTACTTCTGGCCCGTTACTGGCCTGTTCCCCTAATGGGCCAAATTTAGCCCGTGGTTAGAATCGGCCCGTTTGTGGCTTGTTAACCCATTGCGTCGTTTCCAGCTCGTCATGTATTCTGGCCCATTAATGACCCATTATGCCTGTGATAGAATTAAGCCTTTGCTGTCTTCCGGCATGTTAACGGCCCGTTACCATGCTGACCCGATACCAATTACGCCCGTTTATGTCCCATGTCGGCCCATTTATCCGACACCCCATAGGAGGCCCACTGATTCTACGGCCCGTTGGAGGCCCATTTATCCGATGGCCCATAGGAGGCCCATGGATCCTACAGCCCATAGGAGGCCCATGGTTACCACGGTATGTATCTGGCCAATGGTTGTTGCGGCCACTAGCAAACCAAGGAAAAAGAAGACTAGGGAAATAAAAAAGCCAGAAACTAACACTAGGGTATTAAGGCGATTGCATAGATTACATCCACTAGGCATCCAAGTTCGCCACTAGTGCAAATATAGGGAACACCCTACACTATACAAAAATGGCTTGCTGATTTCTTCAGCCGGTCGCTGCATGTTAAGAACAAATTTTGTATGACAACAAAAAAAATTACAAACATAAAACAAAAGGAAGGTTGGCATAAAACTTAACAGTCCGGCAGATAAATGCACCACCAGAAGTTCAGAAGCTCATTTCATTTGACCTGACTGTTATGTTTTCATGATGTACTGTCCGATGGAGTACCATAACCATCGCCTTCATTTCTCCTAGGCTCCTGAACAACATAGCAAATGTCTGATAGTCTGGTTTCAAAACCATGCTTATCTTGACGACATCGAACAATGGCTGTCCTTGTTTCACAAAGGGTCTCTGTTAGGGAATGGACTTGTGTCTGGAGCGCAGATATAACATTGTTTTGAGCTTGCATATCTTGATCATGAGGTATTTTGGACGAGATTGCCTTAACAACCAACCAATATTATGCAGGAACGTGCTTTTGAAACTATTAGTGGACAGGTACTGACCCACTGCAGCAAGAGGTGACATTGCGGTTATAGTTTCCTCGTCACCTTCAGAAGGTGGCGGTTCCACCATTTGTTCCATAGCTTGCTGAAAAGTTAGAGTTTTTTCATTAGTAGTACCAGAACAGAAGATATTAAGGAGGCAACAAAACCAAACAAAATAGCTTTGGTCTATATACAGAACTTATTCTGGTGAAACCGTGTAAAATATTAGTTGTATTTTACTGCAAAGTACATAATAAAACAAGGTTCCAAACATATGATCATGTACCATGGCTAATGTATTGTCTATTTCTTCACATTGTACTGACAGCTAAGGATAAAGAGACAAAGTTTATAATACGGTAAGCATAGTATGACATCATTCATATCACAAAACAACTGAGAACAGACAAAAAGGCAATTGTAACGTTGTGTAGACAAGTCCAGCACGGAACTAGATTACAGATCAAGATCAAAGGAACATCACTCCTCTCTTTTAAACCTTGTAAGGTGCAATGATACGCTAAGACAATTGTGTATAAAATTGAAAAGAGTAATAGACATTGGTTGCAAACCGTGCAGTTCAATGCACAAGTCAGAGTAAGTAGTAGTTAAAAGGCATGAGGATTGAGGACATACAATAGCGGCTTTGACTGGTGTAGTCATGCCCTTCGTCTTGCTGGTGTGACAGTCCTTGAAGATTTCCACAACATTTGGTTCAGGTACTTTTTGGTCCCTGCGGGCTTTCCTTTGCATTTGGAACAAGTCAATATAGATCTTATAATATGGCACAGTGAAAAGAGTGAAATAGCAGCTAGTTACAAGAGCCTCGCAGTGTGCAATATAGCTACGAGATCCTGTCGTCTGTTCGAATTTCACTTTCATACAGTTGGCCTTGTTCTTTGAACAGTTCACCTACAAGAAGATAGATTTGTGAGGCACATGCGTAAATAGGAGTTCAACATGTGATCTGATCACATATATATATATATACAACGTACTTGATACTTTGGATCAGACCAGTGTTTAACAAGGCCTCTCCAGTCTTCATCCGATATATTTTCCACTGGAGATGTTTGGGCAAGTTCACTGTTAGCCTTACCTTCAAAGTGAGTTTTCCTCAAGTTATACCGATACTATCGCAGAGCAAACTTGAAAACATGGGTGCATGCTTGTCTAGTTGCATCATCTTGGCTATCCAACTTGAACCTCATCTGTTGAAAATTATGGGAGTCTCATTACCAACAACCTAGAAAGTATGGGACACAGCAAGACGATATTACTAATTTACATACATAACCATACTTACAGATAAATGGTCGAGGAAGGTGTTAAACTGGGATTCGTCTTTGTCATTCCTATACTGAATCCATGTTGGGAGGATACGTGCATGACACCTAATGGCAACGGATGCCTCTGATACTAACTTGGCTGACTCTGTAGCATCACATGGCCTTTTTAAACCTGCCTCAAAACGGATCTCCATTCTTCCTCTTCTAGATTTAGTTAACCTGTCGAGCATTATCCCTGATGTCTATTTCCTCTTGTGCCTAGGTGCTAGTTCAACAACGAACATGGGAAGTGTTAGTGTACTTCAAACGGTGAGACTACATATAAAGAACATGCAACTGTAACTTGACTCGAGCAACTACCTTCTTGCTGTTGAAGCTCACAAGGTTCATCTAATCTTGCCAACTCATCTTGTGTCAAGAGTGCTTCAGAACTAGTGTCAGGTGGCAAGGGAGCTTGGGAACTTGCCGCTAGCAGACTTACCGAATGAGTAACTTGTGCAGATGTTGGTATTGTGGAAGAAGGTGTTGCAACAACTAGGGCTGTCGTTGCTTGTTTGGTGGCAGCTAGTCATTTATGTTTGGATTGTTTTGCAGTTGGTGTAGCAGGGGATACCGTGTTTGTACAATTTTCTGGTAGACTTTGACCTTCTATTGCACCATCAGTACCAACAGAATCTGTATAATTCTTCCGCTTCCGTTTTCGTGCGTCCTGAGTACTAACACCATCCCCTGCCATTCTATGTTCCTTCCTCTTTCTCTTTGCCATGTTAAGTCAAGCCGACAAGAAAAAGGATTACAAATTTAGTTCTTCAGAACAAATTGATGCGTGATACAGACGAACTGAACTTTGATGTTAGACAACCGCATGATAGGAGGATGCGATATGTACGAAAAACAGGACGTCATGAGATAATCCGAACTATGATGTGTAAACTAAGAAGAAGGCATTTCAATAAATTAGAAGCAATGCAATGGAAGGTAGACACCATATGAAAGATGCTACAAATATCGTTCTGCCAAGTTAACAGTGTCTCGTCATAACTGGCATTTAAACAAATGTCAAGTAGTACAAGAAATAAATCATATGCAAGATGCGAATAACATCACACTACCAAGTTAAAGGTCTCTCATCATTAGTGCCATTGCATATTCACAACATTGCATATTCACAGCTATGATGTGTAAACTAAGCAGAAGGCATTTCAACAAATTAGAAGCAATGAAAGCTAGACACCATATGTAAGACGCAATGAATATCACTCTACCAAGTTAAAAATGTCTCGTCATTAGTGCCATTTCAACAAATTAGTAGTACAAGCTAGAAAGTAATGCAAGATGTAAACTATATCAGACCCCCAAGTTAAACGTGTCTTATGATAAGTGATTGTTGCAGGTTACACAACAGTAGTACTTTGATGTAAGAACATGGTGTGATAGACAGATATTGTATGTTCTAGAAATAGGAACGCGTGTCTTATTCACAAGTATAATGTGTAAAGTAAGTAGATAGAATTCAACGAAATTAGAAGAAGTACAATCTAGACATCATACATAACATGCAACCACATATAACAATGCCATGTTAGAGGGAGCACCTGTGATGGTGGACTAGGGGAGACGTGCTCATCACCAACACAGCTATGTTGAGTGTCTATGCATGTGTTATCT
The DNA here is from genome assembly GCA_011799875.1 of Thinopyrum elongatum. Lineage (NCBI taxonomy): Eukaryota > Viridiplantae > Streptophyta > Magnoliopsida > Poales > Poaceae > Thinopyrum > Thinopyrum elongatum. The sequence goes on from CM022301.1 coordinate 315,005,789, forward strand.
TCCAAATCTTGTTGGGGGGATAGCGGAGTAGAATTTGTAGAGGGCCTCCTTTTTAGTTTGTCGGAAGGAGCACCTTTATCCACTGCCTTGCTAATTTCCTTTCGCTTTATTGATTTTGCATTGTCAAGTAAAACCGACAAGAAAAAGCAATAAAATTCACTCGTCAGAACTCATTCATGCATGATACTGATAATCACTACCTTGATGTAAGGCAAACACATGATACGAGGATGGAATATGTACGAAAAACAGGATGGCATGGCATATTCACAAATATTTGTGTAAACTAAGCAAAAGTAATTTAATCAAATTACAAGCAATATAAGCTAGACACCGTATGCAACATGCAAGACAATATCACACTGCCAAGCTAGAGAAAGCACCTTGGATGCCGGTTTCGCCGGAAGACCGCCATTAGTCCCTGCCTTAATTTTTTCCTTCCTCTTACTTATATTTATTGCCATGTCAAGTCAAACCCACAAGAAAAATGAATAAAATCCGCTTTTCAGAACTCATTAATGCAAGATGCTGACGAGCATTACTTTAATGTAAGGCGACCGCATGATAGGACTATTGAATGTGTAAGAAAAAAGGATAGCATTGCATATTCACAGCTATGATGTATAAACTAAGCAGAAGGCATTTCAACAAATTAGAAGCAATGAAAGCTAGACACCATATGAAAGATGCAATGAATATCACTCTACCAAGTTAAAATTGTCTCGTCATAAGTGCCATTTCAACAAATTAGAAGTAGTACAAGCTAGAAAAGAATGTGAGATGTAACCTATATCACACTCCCAAGTTAAACGTGTCTTATGATAAGTGATTGTTGCAGGTTACACAATAGTAGTACTTTGATGTAAGAACATGGTGTGATAGACAGATATTGTATGTTCTAGAAACAGGAACACATGTCTTGTTCACAAGTATAATGTGTAGAGTAAGCAGATGGAATTCAACAAAATTAGAAGCAATACAAGCTGGACATCATACATAACATGCAATCACATATAACAGTGCTAAGTTAGAGGGAGCACCTATGATGGTGGACTAGGGGAGACGTGCTCATCATCAACACAACTATGTTGAGTGTCTATGCATGTGTTGTCTTCCAAATATTCTTGGGGGGATGGCAGAGTAGAATCTGTAGAGGCCCTCTGTTTCAGTTGTTTGGAAGGAGCACCTTTATCCACTGCCTTGCTAATTTCCTTCCGCTTTATTGATTTTGCATTGTCAAGTATAACCGATAAGAAAAAGCAATAAAATTCACTCTTCAGAACTCATTCATGCATGATACTGACAATCACTACTTTTATGTAAGGCAAAGCAATGATACGAGGATGGAATATGTACGAAAAATAGGACGGCATGGCATATTCACAACTATTTCTGTAAACTAAGCAGAAGCCATTTCAACAAATTAGAAGCAATGCAAGCTAGACACCACATGAAAGATGCAACCAATATGACTCTACCAAGTTAAAAGTGTCCCATCATAAATGGCGTTTCAAGAAATTAGAAGCAGTGCATACTATAAATCATATGAAAGATGCAACCAATATCACACTGCATATACTAAAGGTGTCTCATCATAATTGATTGATGCCGGATAAAAAAATAGTAGTTTTATGTAAGGACATGCTTAATGGACAGATGTACTATGTACCCAAAACAGGAAGGCATGTCACATTAATAGGTATAATGTATAAACTAAGCAGAATAGCACATGCAATTTAACCAGATTAGAAGAATTACAATCTAGACACCATATGCTACATGCATACACATATCACGCTGCCAAGTTAGAGCAAGCACCTGCGATGGTGGTGTAGGGGAAATGCGGTGATCAACTACTGAGCTACGTTGACTATCTTTATCTAGCCTTGTTGTTTCTTGAGAATCATGTGGAGAGGCTGACACTGCATTCTTTAAAAGAGGATCTTTTCTCACAGTAATCCACGGGCCTAACTATCTCATCATAAGTGATTGATGAGGGATACACAAGAACATTAGTTTGATGTAAGAACATGGTTAATAGACAGATGTAGTAGTATGTACCAAAAACAGGAAGGCATGTCATATTCAAAGGTATAATGTGTAAGCGAAGCAGATGCAATTTAACCAAATTGGAAGCAATACAAGCTAGACACCCGGCTGGAGTGGTGAGCATGATCATCAAGGACCTGAGAGCCTGGTGGGAGGTGGGCTGCTTCGGCACCACCGTGGCTTTTTAGTTGGCTTGCAGGTGATGCCTGTCTGTACTGGGCTTGTCACTGGCTCAGCCAGTGCCCTGACTAGCTATTTGGCTTCTGGTGCTCCCGGGATGGTGGTTCATGTAAAAAATATCTTTCCTTGTCTTAATAAAGACCGACTTTGGCCTTTCGAATACAAGCTAGACACCATATGCAACATGCAACCACATATGACACCGTGAAGTTAAAGCAAGCACCTAGGATGGTGGTTCATGGCGAGCGAGATCATCAACTCCAGAGCTACGTTTACCGTCTCCATCTGCTGACACTGCACCCTTTAAAGTGTTAAAACATATCTTGTCTAACCGCGTATAAAGTTGGAGCGACTTCTCTCTTTTCATTCATGTTTCTAGCAACAGTTTGGCAGAGGCTGAAATACCCATGCATAAAAAAATAATAGTGAGAGTATGAGTGAAGTGTGTGCAGAACTAGTGCACTGTAAAGTAGCAGATAGCAGGTGGCTGAAAAATAAATGACAGGAGACATATGATAGCTCATAGCTCTACAACATTGCATGGCAAACAAAATTAGATTCTACTATGTATGATTTTGTAATATATGAGCACAGGGATGGCTGGGAAATGCAGGTACTCCTCCAGCACACCACCACATGTGGTCCTATCAAAACAACAGTCGACTGAAAATAAATAGGTCAGTCGATTTTTTTCTGAACCGTCCGATCTACAAGGAACAAGCAGATGGCCTTCGTCTACCTCCCGCCAGTCATTGTTGATGATCTTTCTTGAACCACCAGCGAGCACCGGCCCAGACCCCTGCCTCCGCAGCCCCGCCCTCCCCTCGACCTCACACCACCGCCGTGCTTGGCAACGCCCCCTGGCCATCCCTTTAAGCCCGACCGACCTCCAGATCGGGCGCCAACAGCTCCTAGGCCCCACACACCCCTAAGATAAACACCGAGGCGTTGCTTCCCCGGCGTAACAGGTGGACTAGAGCCTGTTACGCTGGGGAATGCTTCCTTTAATTGGGAATCAACTGACTAGGAATTGAAATACAGGGGGCGACGGACCTCTAGCTAAGGTGAAATAGTATATGAGGAGAAACCTTGTGCATCGCGAGTTACTAGGAACATCTAGTATCAGGAAGAAGGTGCAGGAATAAGCGGTCAACTAGTGTCTTCTGTGGGGTGAATACCGTGCAAGCAGACACATAAGATTTGCACGAATAAGGGAAGAGGAGTACTAGTTCTAGTTGCCAGTGCTCTGTCCTCGTGATTTCGCGGTGATGTTCTTCTTTTTACCGGGGGAACTGATGTTGTGGAGGAGGGTGGAGCCTTGGACGAACCCATGGCCATATTGTTGACTGTGTTGCGGTGGCCATCTGTCGGTGAAGGGGAAGCAGCTCCGGCGCGGTGGACGGTGGCGACGTTGGAGCGGCAACAGTGAGGTGCAGGACGGTGTGGTTGAACTGGCTCGGGTACAGCGCACGTCGGCGTCCTGGAGGTAGCTCGGCCTTGGCTTCAACTACTAGCCATCGAGGGCGTTGCGGTTGCGGTTGCGGTTGCGGTGGACGACGACGTCGGGGTATCAGCTCCAGTGTGATGGAGGAGGGTGGCGGTTGATGGGTGGGATGGGGTGGCGGACGGAGGACGCCGGGGTTTCGCAGCTGGTGGAGAGGTAGTTTTGGCGCCCATGGAGTACGAATGGGGAATCAGACGGGGGGCGGGGGGAGCTAAGGGGGAACCATGTTTCGGTCTGGGACATGCTTGTTTTTTTTAACAGATGGGACGCACTTGTTTGAAATTTGGGGAAAGTACAAACTTTGCCCCCCTCTTAAATTTCGGACCTACTGCGGGCCGGGGGTAGGACGGTAATCCCAGGTGTCCCAAATAGTGGGCAGGAGCGATTTCGGCCGAGCGCATGTGTGTTTAGGCGGCCATGGTGTATGAATGTTTTTCGGAGGCGGTTGCGTGGCATCTAGATGAAGTTACAAGTCTACCCAGGTTTAGACCTTTGGATGTCGGGCCGGTAGGTTTCACGGGTCGGAGTTAGAAAAGTAATTTCCTTCTACCAAACATTGGTCTCATGCGGTTTCGGGCGAGTAGAGGCTCTTTTGGCGCTCCGTTCGAAATTTTGAAAGAGAAGCATTCACGTTTAGAGTACTCTTGAACTTTGAGTATTGACCTAAATAGACATCATTAAATTTGACCTTGTATGTCTGAAAACCTCATTAAATTATGTGCTTCTTTTTGAAATTTTGACTCTTTAAAATCCTATAACTATGATTATTTTGGAATGGAGGAGGTAAATTTGAATCTATTTTGTACACGACTATATATGCTATTATGTACAAAAGCAGAGCAAAGATTGGTGCCCCCATAATTTAGATATGATTTACAAATGCCATGATCTCGAATTCAAATAATTGAATGGACTTCATGTTGAATTCAAATTTTTTAAACCACCTTAAGTTGAATTCAAATGTATGCTAGTTCCTAGCTAGCTATTTAGAATGTTCATTGTGTAACTTTTGTATGTATAATGTGCTTTACACACACAACATGAACTATACTCACGTTTATATTCGAATTGCTAAAGCGATGCATTGTCTGTAGATCAAAATACTGACTCTATGGATCAATTATGTCGAATAATAACATAGACATGCTCAAATTCGATAGAATATAGATGTCTGACGGATCAATCACCGTTCCTTATGCGAATTGCACATATCAGATTCCCATCCTAATATTTGGATACAATTTATATTTTTAATCAATGTGTACATTAGTCTTTTACGTGTAGTTTCACTCTCCATAGGCCCCTCCTCACACACGCGGTAACTTTCTCTCTCACACATATGCACACACGGTGTATATCCATCGGGGGTCTCTCACACATGCTCACACACTCTCTCCTGAGGTGTCTTTCTCGCACACATGCTCTCGATATCACCCTCCCTCCCTCTCACAACCATTTACGGTTGTTTTCACTAACCTTTATCACAAGCACTCTTCCTCTCACACGCATACGCACGCACGATCCCCATCAACCCTTTCTTTATACATAGACCTGCCTGCGTGTCTCCCGCACGCACATTATCTTTAGGCCTATCTCGCACGCATTGTCTCCACCTCTCTTCCTAATTGACGAATATGATTCCAGCAGAGCATTCTGTAGGATGCCCCTTAAAGTTAGGTTGGATGAATGGTAATATCAGAGACAAAGGGTTACCTTAGTCCGGGGACCTAGGGTTACAAATCCTAGCCGGCTTTGTCAGTGGACACAGAGTCCTTCACGGCTCTACTATCTTTGTCTTGTACGACGAGTCCTCCATGGGTCTCCCTGAATGCATCACGGGCCGACCAATGTGGCGCAGGACGGAACCGACCCAAGGGCCTCACCTCGGCCCACTGGACCTCATGCGGTGACACACTCTCTGCCCCTAGGTCTCATTATCTTCTCACACCCACACATACCAACACAGACACCGCACAAACTATTTCTCCTCATGCCTCTATCCCCTCCCCCCTTGCATTTACACACTCAAGGGCATCTCTCGCCATGACATCCTATTCGTCTCTCTCTCTAGACCTCTCTCATTTCTCGTGATATCTCTCCCACGTCGCCCCCCCCTCGCCGGCCCCTCTATACATGCCTCTCTCAAATACGTACACATACCCTCTCTAGGCCCTGCCAAATACCTCAACTACACATTCACACATGTTACATCTTATCACGTACCCCATTGATCTAAAAAGCCCTCTTTTCACGTTTACTTCGCATACAACATTCCTTTTGAATAAAACCACACAAAGTGTGACCAAAAATTTATTTTAGAATTTCTACATATATACAACATTACAAAGTTATATGGAGTATGAAAGTTAATTTGCATTGCATGGTGCACCCAATGATATTTATTCCGCACTGTGAATTTTTATATTTTTATACTATATATAAAGTTAGTCATAATAAAGAGAAACGAAGAGCATCTCTCTCTCCATCGCACACACCCCCTCTACGCCCCTTTCACGTACGCACACAAACTATCTCTAGGTCCTCTAAAAGTACGCCCCCAGCACATTCACGCATGTTTCTTCTTTCTCTCACGATATGTACAGCGACGATCACTGTGTTTGAAGCGAAAGCACGATACATACATTGGACTTCAGAATCCACTCATTACGGTCACCATTTAAGTTTTGTGGTTATTATACAGTCACGGGCGCACCGTACAGCTCTGTATTTGTTCAAGACATGACTAGTTGACCAGTTAAACGCTCCATGTGGCACCTCTACTGTTGCATCACATTATCTCACTACCATTGGGCCCACCTATCGGTGTGTATAAGAATGAAATCAAACGATAAAAAAATATTGGACGGTGGATATTCAAAGTCGTGACCGCGGGCACAGCGGACAAGGTGGCCTTGTATTAGTATGCTGAGCCGTCTGTTTTAACACACATGAGCTAGTGTGGTGATTATACACACACGCACGCATGCACACGAACTACATGCATGCAACACTCACACATACACACGCAGCCAAGCAGCACTCACACGCACACACGCAACACTCACACGCACAAATGCACGCATGCATGCACACACCACACGACCAACACACACGCTCACGCTCAAGTGCTCAACCTACACGTGCATGTGCACACATCAGGCCCTGACAGACACATACACAACCAGGTGGTTCCCGCGCACGGGTTGGAGTCTTGTCGCGCCTGCGTAAATTTTTGTTTATCTTACTTTTTTCCTCCGCGAACTGACAGGTGGGACCCACAAGGAACATGGTCAATTTAACCAGTCAACATAGTGCCACGCAGACTATTTGGCCGGTCAACAGAGTGCAATCCAATGTTGAACGGTGAGCAAGTGACCGTATAATCACCGCAAAACATATATAGTGAATGTAATGAGCGTATTCTGAAGTCTGGTAACCGTATTACGCTTTTCGCTTGAAATACACTGACCGCCAGTGTATTTATCTCTTCTCTCGCTCTCTGTGTGGAGTCGAGTGGGCCAACGTGCCAGTGCCTAAATTAGCGCACGCCACCCCATTATTGCCGTACTAGTTTCGTAAGAGCGAACAAGCATTCATGTCTACCGTACAAACTGTAGATATGAGTTACAAATGCTATGAAGACGAATACAAATATTTGAATCCACTTTATGCCCAATTTCTCTCTGTAGTCCCTCCAAAAGTACATCTCTACACGTTCTCGCATGTTACATCTAACAACTATGCAATACAGCACTACTACACTCCAACACAATAAATCATATGTGTTTTTAGTTTTACTAGATCTCATATTGTTACTTAATTATTCAGTTTGCATACATTAAAATTGCCTTTGAAATGTATGGCTAGTATCATCTAGTGATATGACAGGTCAGACGACACACACACACACACACAAAAGGGCCCATTACACATTCAAGCATTTCACATCTTTTCTCTCGCTCTTTGTGTTAAACCGACTATGCCAAACTACCCTGTATATCATGCGGGGGAAATCCCGCCCTCGCCTGTTTAATCAGGTTTGTATCGATGGATCGTGTGAAACAGCAAAACTATATTAGTACTACAGTACAAGTAACAGTTCACTGGACCGCCATGTCGTGTACTCCTCCGTCGTAAGAGTGGAGCGCTCGTTTTCATAAATGTTCTAGTCCCTTTCACCGACAAGTGGGACATCAAGCAACCGGGTCCACGTGCCATACCGAAATAACAGTGCAGAGCAGTAGGGGTGAAGCACCCCGGTCATGGCGCCGGCGTAGTAATGAGCAATGAGGCATCAAATCACAAAGTTGCACCTTTCCTGCAGCTAAGTTGGAGGGACGAAGTGATGCTAAAAAAAGTTGGAAGGATGAAGCAACCATCATTTCACTCTTTGCTGAATCCGCTTCTCCCTCATCTTCTTCAAGTTAACCACGTGTTGCTTCTGCCGTTGTTCTACCTCATGTGGGACGCGGATCGGCTTGGTAAATCATTGACACGTGGGACCGCAAGTTAGCAAACCGCCAGGCCAACGTCCTCTAAAAATAAGAAACCTCCCCCGCCTTCCGCGCGGCAAAAAATCACCTCCTTTTTACTAATCTTGATATAATTTTTTAGATCAATGTAATCGAGATTTGTATAGATAGCACCAAGGAGCAAAACCAAGTGGTACGCTTAAGGGCATCCACAATGTGTAGTCAAATGTGAAAATAGCTTTTGCAATCGATGGGAACCACTGTGGAGGGTGCTGCCAAAGCCAAAAAGAGGGAACTGAAGCTCCCTAATTGATTGATTGAAGGAATAGAAAAATGCAACCTTTCTCCTCTTTCTCCCGTGCTTGGACACATGTACAGTATAGAGCACAGAGTCTACTCCCTTGTCCCTTCTATCACAAATCAAAAAGCAGTGAGGCGTCAAATCACAAAGCATGGACGAAGCAACCATCATTTCACTCTTCGCTGACTCCGCTTCTCCATCGTCTTCTTCGAGAAACCACCTTTACCGCACTAAGCTGGACGGACGACGCTATTATGCTAGTAGTAGTACATTTAGGCCTCCTTTGGTTCAACGGACTTCCTGGATGCAAAGAAGGCAGTTGTCTTGGCTTGCAGGCGGCACTTGCGAATGACTTACCATGGTCTGCCTCAATGGTGTGCTCCGTCGAACGCACTTCGCCAAAGCCACAACGTTCGAGATATCATCGACGTCGCCGCAATGGGGAAGGAAGTCAAATAGTTACTACCTCAATTTTTTTTGTATACAAGGGCAATATCAAAATTACAATTTGCAGAAGGCCACAAACACTAATCGAGGCGAAATTGATGGGGTTTGCCTCGTACTAGCAACCAAGGACATTAATATACCCTTGCATGCATGCGGAAGTGAGAAGGTTGGTTTGCATGGCGCTGCATTAATCAAGCAATGAGGAATGAGATGGTTAGCTCTTTGGGCGTTGGAGAAAAAAATATGCATTAATTGTCACGTCAAACGAGGATTTGTATCGATCAATCCCATGAAGGAAAACCCCGCCTTTCTTTTTTAACACAAGTACGTACTTGTATCATGTTTGGGTGTAGGCCTTGCATTGCCATACTTTGCCACACATTTTTGCCAAGCTTGCCTAAAGTTTTTCAAAATGAAAAGGAGGTACACTTGTGCACGCCTGTCGCGGTCGCACCGCACCCTCACACAGTCGCTCATGCACGCTGCAAAACCAACCAAGGGAATGCACCCTCACCGACACGTGCTACCGCATGTGATCAAACCAAACTCAGCCATCCTACCGCTAACACATAATTTTTGTTCATACAGTATGTTTATCCAACCGCATGTTGGGGAAGATCCGTGCGGCCCATGTGGTGGTCTTTTGGGGAAGAAGAAGAGGTGAGGAAGAAGAAGGGTTAGGAGACGTACGATATTCATCCAACCGCCTGAAATGGTCGACTGACCCAAATGATGAAAGTCAGGCGACTTGCATAAATATATGTTTTTACACAGCAAAAGATCCCTAAAAACAACAACATAAAGAGAAACTATCACTATTCGCGGAACGAGCCGGCCTCGTCGTCTTTGGCTGCCTACGTGAACCAGCCATAGCTGCCAACGTGTGTCTCCGCACCGTGGTTTTCCTCGACCTCCAGCTACTCGTTCACGCGGAGCGTGCGGGTGCTCTGCACGGATGCGAGCACCGCCCGGTTCACGTCCATGACGTTCGGTTGCGCCTACAGGAGGGCCTCGATGGAAGAAGCATCCACGCGCTCCGCATCGAGTTGAGCCTCCGCCGCCCGGTTCAAGTCCAAGACGTCCGGTTCCGCCTGCAGGAGGGCCTCGATGGCAGCGGCATCCGCACGCTCCGCGTCAAGTTCAGCCTCTGCCGCCCGGTTCAAGTCCATGACATCCGGTTCTGCCTGTAGGAGGGCCTCGATGGTAGCGGCATCCGTGCGCTTCACGTCGAGTTGAGCCTCCGCCTCTCGGTGCTCCTTTAGGATCGTCAGGTTGAACCGCTGGTCCGCCTGCACCATGGGGGACCCGGACGCCGGCACGAAGTCGACGCCCATCATCTCATATGCATCGGGGGCCTTCTGCACCGCGACCTCCGCCATGAACATTGGATCGGCTTCCTCCTCCTCGTAGCTTGGCTCCAGAGAACTCGGGGATTGGCCCATCGCAAAGCGAGCTTGGGAACGGAGGTCTGTGGCACCAACCGCCACCGCGATTTCTGCGCGGCGCTCCAGCGTCAGCATCTTGTAGTACGTGATCTTGCGGCGCACCATGGCTTTCCGGCAAACTTGGGGACTGCTGATGGGGGCTAGGGGATCGAAAGGTGGGGGAATGGGCTGGAGAGGAGGTGTGGTTTTGGGGCAGTGGTGACCGGCCGGCAAGTAGCTGGCGTAGGCCGAGCAGCGAAGGTTCTGGTGTGAATAGTGGTTCCGATGACGACCGGTGAATCGGTTTTGACCGTGCAGAGTTTGCAAAGCTGGACGGCTGGAATCTGGAGAGTTGTGGGTAGGGATGGGACCAAAGTTTCGGAGTTTCACGTGGCAGACCTCCGGACCTCCCCACCGTTCCTATCGACGACGAGGCAGTGACTTCGTAAATCTCAAGATGGCTAGCAAGATGCCCGTGCATTGCGCGTAACATCAGGATGCAGTTTTTTACAAGACACCTATTGTGATTGACCCATGCAGGAGTAATCCCATGTGTAAAAACTAATGATATCTCGAGAATTTCATCGAAAAAATGGTATCTTGGGAATTTCATCAAAAAATGATATATCGAGAAAGATGAGAGAAGGTGAGGATGAGTGGGGTGCGGTGGTGATTGGTGGTCGGACTTAGCGGAGGCATGGGGATGGACGACGCCGGCAGCGGCCACCATGCCAGATTGTTCCAGAGGCTTCCTTTTTTAATTACTCAACAATGAAGTTGTGGGAGGTAAGGATGCACGAGATAGGTGCGGGTATCCTTTTGCAAAATTGCCATAGTTTGCTTTCTATCCGTCAGATAGAGATCGAACGGTCTATATTGCAAGATGGCAGGCAAACCATCATCACCGAGAGTAGAGATATGATGGCTCAATCTCTCGAAGGTGCTCATAGGGGTAGCGTGTGCGTGTGTGCATTCATAGGGGTGAGCGTATGCGCGCATGTATGAGCGTTTGCGTCTGTACTGTGTTAAAAAAAAGGAGTACTTGAAGTATGCAAGTTCATAAGGAACAGACGGTGTACATCACTCTTGTCGCGTTCGCCTTGCACCCCGGCATGGTGGAACCTACACGTCGCTCACCGAATGGAACGTGCTTCGTCTTGCATTTTCGCTCGCTTGTGGGACCGCAGTTGAGAGCAAACCGACATCCCTTCCCCTCCTGCATCATTTACTACTAGACTAGAAGAGAGAGAGAGGTCGGCCAAGTGTTACTAGTAGTATACTACTAGTACTAAGTATACTTCTAGGACTAGGAGGACTGCATACTCTACTACAGATGTTGTTAGTACTCCACTAGTACTACTACTTCTACTACTATTGGACAGGGAGCTTAAAAAAAGTTACTATTGGACTGGCTATACGTGGCGAAATCCTAGTAGGAAGAGCATGCGCGAGAACAAGCATTCATGTGTTTGAATACGAATTGGAAACCATTTCTGTTTGAATACAAATATAGGAGTACGTACGAATCTAACAATATTGATTGGGCGTTGTTGAATATTGATAAATTTTTTTGTAAGTTTGATCAAAGTAGAGATACTTTGACTACACACAAAACTTATATGTAAACTAAAAAGGATCGGAGGGAGTATATTGTATGTTCAAAAGCGAAACGAACATTGAATACCCTTTATATATGATTTGCTGATGCTATGATGACCGGTTCAAAATTTTGAATCCGCCTTAGGTATCACAGATGCACCCACTCGTTCTCTCTCGGTTTCATCTCGGGGTCTCTCTCTCTCCCTCCCTCCCTCCTCTCTCCCTCTCTCTCTCTCTCTCTCTCTCTCTCTCGCACACACATACCACCTCTCTTCCTCTTTGTGCATGTCAAACCTAATTGATCTCCCGAGGTATCGGGTTTGTATCTCGCTCGTCGTCAGGTCACTCTTCGACACACGCCTAAGTCACTCTACCATGCATTAATTGTAACCAAGCCTTTCATCTATCTTTTTTTAAGCATACATTCATCTTTCTCTCCGCCCCTCTCTAGATTGGTTGATCTCCAAACCCACCCTAGTACTCTTTCAATTGATCTAGCTAGATGGTACATGACCGACGCGCACACTCAGACCCCCCACCCCCCGCCCTTCTCTCCACCCACACGGTCATTTCTATCATAGAAACACACCAAACCTTTATCTCCTTGCACGACACGCACTCGATCTCTCAACATCTATCATCTCGTCAAGATGTGTCGGGGCATGAACTGAATGGGATGTCAAAATTAAGATGGGAAGCGGCACGTCGTGGAGGCAACGCGAAACTTTAAACGAACCTTTTGTCTGTATGCATGTCGAACAAATTACAACATTGGAAATACAAGCATGGTCTAGGCCCACATGCGAATGACACTCGTTAGAATGTTCAAATGAGGCATGCGGGAGGATGGACTCGACCGGAGGGCGGCATGATAGATGGAGAAGAGGGTTGGAGAGGAATGAAAAATAAGCAATGCCACATAATTATACTTGGACGGCTCAAATAAACATTAAGTTGTCTCGTTTTCCCTTCCGTCTTGGTCACGGAGTAAGATATGCATGGACTAGTATAGTTACTATTGCCGGAACATGGTAAGTTGAACCCCTAAATGCGGGCACGGACCGGGCACACCTCAATTATTCCTTCAAACAGTCGGACACCTAAATTAGCACACCATCCGGCTACTTAATCAAGTGTCATGCTTAACGATTTGAAAAGGAAAAAGGTGGTACTGTACCCAAAACCACCACACTTGGGGCTAGGGTAACAACTTGGTATTGTACCACATTTGAACCAGGGAACAAAAACCACTTGTTCTGCGCCTAAGGGCATGTGCAATGGTTGATAAGATAGTCTTATCTTATGTTTTGCATGTAATTTAGAGATGACAAAAAAATATGTCTACAATGGGTTATTTCTTAGCCTTATCTTCAATAACAAGTTATTCCTAAAAACGTGGTGAGACGTATTGTGCTAAGAGATCATCTCTTGTATTTTCTTAAATAAGAGAAGACAAGCCTTTTCATATGATTTCTCTCTCCTCCAGCTCATCATTTATCCTATGTGGCATCCCTAAGATAGAACCATTGTACATGCCCTAATGCGTAACACGGAGCACTAACGCTCGAATTTGGCCGGGAAAACAGGGAAACCGACATCTGGGGCACACCTGTCGGGATGACGTGGCGCAGACTAGTCCAATGGAGGAGCTGGCCCACGACCTCCTCGCCACCGGCAACCATTCATGTGGGTCGTAGGGGCCAGCAACGTGGCGCAGCTCCCGCACCGCCTCTGGACACGGCGACCGAGATGAGTGACACGCTCATCGTCGCTGGACACGCTCGGCTTCAGGGTGCCGAGGGTGTCGCTACCGCTGTGGCACGACCAGCAGATCAACACCTGGCTCGTCAAGGATGCACGGGGCGCCGAAGTGCGCACGCGCCGTGACGCTTCCGCGTAGTGTTCTAGCACGGCCAATTGCATCCCCAGGACCCGAGACCATGCCGGGTCATCTTTCAATGATATGTGGGATCTCATGTGAGCAAAGGGCATCTCCAATGTTGCCACGCCCGCAGCTAACTACCCTGGCACACAAAAAACCCTCGTCCCTCGCGCCATCGCGCGCGTGCGTTCCCAGCCGGCGCCAGCTGCCCACATTCATGTCGTCCATCCGTATGCCGTCATTAAGCAGGCTCGCTGCCCGAGGAACCAACTTCGGCAACTTATTAACACACCCGGACGCTTGGCCTCACCGGAATGTGATACTTAAAGCGGCAACGCCCTGCTAAACTCCACACCATAGCGCATCCTCCTACCTGGCACCACATCCACCATGACCGTGAGCGGGAACGCTCTGCGGGAGAGCTTGTCTTCGGGGATGAAGCTCGAGGTCACCGCCCTCGCTCAACTCGCCGCTCGCAACACAATACCGGAGTGGCCAGACGCGGACGCGACCGCACAAGCGGTGGCCACGCTGGCGGCCGATGACGGGAGCACCACCAGCCACACGTTCTACTTGCCGTCGTCCAACGTTCGGTGGCGCATGTGGCAGGTGAAGCGACGGACCATCCATGTCCATCATCATCGATGTCACGTCCAATGGCACCGCCGAGGTCAGGGACTCCTCCGAGGATGAGTAGGGCATGGGAGGCGGCAGGGCATGGTGTGCCAACTGGCCGGTCCGTCTCCCGTGTTCTACTCTTCCTCGCCGGAGATCGCACCTTCACTTCACGAGTCTTGAACCCCACCGCCGGTCATGGAGACGGCAGATGGAGGACGTCGTCGCCGATGCGGAAGTACAAAGGAAAGTGGACGTCGGTCGCCGCCGTAGAATACGTTTAGGGTCGGGTTTCTTTTCTTTTTCTGTCCTATAAAAGTTCGAAATGTAATGAAAATTTGCCATGTTTGCATGAATCTCGTCCGGTGTATATGAACTTTCACAATAATAGTAAGATATATTGTATGAAAATATATTGAATGATGATTCATTTTTGTGTGTATAAACTTGGTCTAAGTTTAGAAGGTTTGACCCGAGACAAAGCTAACATGTGAAGTAAATAAACACATAGGTATAGATACACAATTTATCTTAGGCACTCCAATAGTACGTCAACTACACATTCACGCATTTCACATCTTTCTCTCGCTCTGTCTATCAAACCAACTAAGCCTTGTCCTAATAAATAAAGTCCTAAAAAAACCAACTAAGCCAACCTCCCAGCATATCGCGCGGGAAAAGACCCGGCCACGCCGTTTTAGTCAGGATTATCGGATTACTAGTAGTATCGATGGATTGCGCGAAGCACTAAGTTTAAAAGGAAAAAGGCGGTACACTCACAGCATGCCTGTCGCAGTTGCATTGCACCCCTCACATGGTTGGTCCTGCACACGGCTCACACAAACGGAACTCGCTTCGGCTTGCCTCTTCACTGACATGTGGGACCGCATTTGGAGAAACCGACTATGCGCCAAACTCCCCCGCCCACTACGCGAAAATTCCCCCCAAATCCCAAATTCAACTGCCCTTCGGCCAACTAGCCAATAATATTCCCCAAACCCCCTCCCCCTCGGCCCCCTCCACTCCATTTGCTCCGCCAAAGACGCCCTCCCCACCGTGCCAATACGTCGGCATCGCGGTTCATTGAGGGGACGCACGTCGATCCTCTCGCTCCCACTGTACACTCTCGTAGACTGCCATCCTCCAGCTACGCCGCCACCGCTGGTGACGTTCTTGTGGAGACGCACGGTGGTCAGCTTCTCCCACGGTACGCGCATTCTAGACTGGGGCCCCGTGCATGTCGGAGTAGCGCTGAATGTTAGCTGATAGACGCTGTTAATCTCATTGTTTGCCGAAATAGTTTACAGTCAATATGCTCTTCTTAAGAAGCTTCCTTGCCCTGTTCTTCACTCAATCTACTTTGCTGAGATGGCATGCCACGCCCGATTAGTTGCTAAAATATCCTGCCATATATTTATTGTGAAGTAGATTGCCATGGTCTAGTAGCCAATCTGTTAGGTGAAATAGCTTGACACCATTTTATACTCGATCTTTGTTGCTGAGATGGCCTTCGATGGTTGTGTGCTCGGCCTCATTAACTACTGAAATAGCCTGCCATAATTTAGCACTCAAATATGTTTGCTGAATTAGTTTTATATATATTTCGTTACGTAGATCTGCTTGTCCAAATATCTTGCCATAGCTTTAGACATCGACCTAGGTATTTTTTCTGGACTTTATTAGAAAAGCATATATGTTTTTCCTATAATATCTAGCAGAAGAACTAATTTGTATGTCTAATAGATGGACAGGACTTGGCTAACTTCTGCTCGAAGATTCTCCGCTGCATATGTCGAGGGGGTTGAAAACTTCATGAACTTTATCAGAGCTGAGTACGGTGGTCCGAAATCAGATGTGCTCTACCCGTGTAGCAGTTGTATGAATTCAGTTACAGGACCCCAGTCAACTATGCAAAATCATCTACACTTGTATGGGATGTAGGTCACATATACTAGGTGGGTTCATCATGGTGAAGTTGTGAACATCAATGTTACTGACTATGTGGAAGCAGCAGATCACCATCTTGATTTGCCTGATGCTCAGGTGGAAGAGAAGGAGGAGGTGGTGGCGGCGGAGCCAGTGAGTTTGACCAACAATGAAACAATGCTATGAAATGCTCGCGCATTTCATGAACTTTCACCTGCAGAAGAAAAATGGTGGGCCCGCATGTTGGAACAATGCAACGTGGCAGTCACCCCAGGAAATAAGTTGTCAGTATTCTCAGCTATGGTCATCTTTCTTTAGGTGAAGACATCTGAGCAGATGACCAACAAATCATTCGATGCGATGTTGGCTACTTTCCGCAAATATTTCCCAGATGCGTCTGAGCTGCCACACACCTACAGTAAAATGAAGAATTTCCTTCGTGCAGTTGGAATTGGATATGATATGATCCATGTTTGTAAGAATAATTGTGTTATGTTCCGAAAGGATTATGCCAACTTAAGTGAATGCCCAAAATGCAAATCATCAAGATGGAAAGATGGCGATGCTGTGAAGAGGATTCCTCATAATGCTCTGAGACATTTTCCAATTATACCAAGATTGCAGAGGTTGTTTCATGATGCTGAAACAAGAGAGGATGTACTGTGGCATTCTAGGAACCAGGAGTACAAAGATCAAAATGTAATGAGCCATCCATCTCATGGTAGTGACTAGAAAAGCTTCAATCAAAAACACAAAAAGTTTGCTGCTGAGCCGAGAAACATTAGACTTGGCTTAGGTACAGATGGATTCAACCCATTTGGCCACCAGAGCACCACATATAGCATGTGGCTAGTGCTTGTTATCCCTTACAACATGCCACCAAATGTCTGCACCAAAGAATCAAACTAGATGATGGCCTTGCTCATCCCAGGTCCAAAAAGTCTTGGAAAGGATTTTGATTTATTCATGGAGCCTCTTGTGGAGGAACTTCAACAGCTATGGAGGGATGTTCTCACTCGTGACCTATATAGCAGCCCACCAACTTATTTCTTTCTGGGCGTTGTTATAATTTGGTGCATCCATGATTATCCAGCTTTGGGTACTATGTCAGGGCGAATGGCACATGGTTACAATGCATGTGTTCGCTGTGACAAGAATCCGCTATCATACGCTATACTTGGCAAGATCTGTTACATTGGACATCGTCGTTTCCTTGCCAAGGACAAGCCGTGTCCTACAAAATACTGAAGACATGTGTTGAATGCAAAGCATGAAAACCATGATGCGCCAAAGAGGCTCACCGGCGATGAGTTGCAAGAGCAATTAGAGAAGGTCAGGCATATTACACCAGGAAACCATTCTGATAATGGTAGCGGGAAAAGGAAGCATGGCAGGGCAGAAGAGAGATTATTGTTTACCCGCAGGTCCACTTTGTGGGACTTGGAGTATTGGAAAGATTTGAATCTGCGGCATAATCTTGATGTGATGCACATCGAGAAAAATATATGTGACAGCATTATCGGCACACTTCTTAATATTGAAGGCGAGACGAAAGATACCTTAAAATCTAGGATTGATTTGACACACCTGGGTATTAGATCTAATTTGCAGGTGAATGCTGATGGTGCATCACGGGATATGGCACCAGCTGTGTACGTCTTGGACAAGGTAAAAAGAAAAGAATTCTGCAAGGTCCTGTCACGTGTGAGATTCCCACATGGATTTGCTTCCAACCCTAAAAGGAGAGTCAGTGCAGATGGAAACAAGGTATAAGGGTTGAAAACTCATGACTACCACGTCCTACTTCAAAGGGTTTTACCTGTTATCATTAGAGGATTGAGCCACCCTGACTTATACAGAGCAGTTGCAAAGTTGGGACAATTCTTCACGGAACTCTGCAGTAGAAATATCAGGATAGATGCTTTGGAGCTTCTTAGAGACAAGATACCAACTATCCTATGCGACCTTGAGAAGATATGTCCTCCAGCCTTCTTTGATGTGATGGTGCATTTGGATGTTCATCTACCTGATGAGGCACTACTTAGAGGTCCAGTACAGTATGGCTGGATGTACCCTATTGAAAGGTGGCTAGGCACTTTCAAGGGCTATGTTAGGAATAGAGCTAGACCTGAGGGTTCCATTGTAGAGGCCTACATTGCTACAGAAGCGTTGACATTCTGCTCAAAATACATTGAAACAGCTGATCAGCTTAGCGAAAAGGTGGTGAAGACAATCCCGAGCTTAATGTTTTTGATTTTTCTATTCGAGTTACACGGAAGAGTTGACAAGATGACAAACCTAAAGATTTGGACAAAATGGTTTGGTATGTGTTGAATAACTGTCCTGAGATTCTACCTTATATCGAGTAAGTGCTAAGTACTGCAGCTTATACATCGTAATCTACTAAACTTGCAGCACATTCTTATATATTTAGATGTTTGACGCGATCACTATGTTGTGCAGCATCTACAAGAAGGAGTTACTGCCGCAAAATCTAAGAAACATTGACAAACTGGTTATGGTAGGATTTGCGAAATGGTTCAAGAGCCGTGTAAGCTTTTGAATTGCACTGCCAGTTTTTTTAATATATTGAGTACATAAGATGATCAGCTTGTCTATTTTCTAACCATAGGTTAAGAAGATGCGGGAGGATGGGCAGGAAGTTAATGATGCCCTTTACACACTAGCAATGGGTCCTGATACTTGGGTAAGACATTATGAATCTTGCGTTGTTGGAGATGTGCGCTACAACACCCTTGCACGCGAGGAAGGCAGGAAGACACAAAACAGTGCCATCATGAGCAAGGATACGTATGGCAAAGAGACAACTGAAATGTACGCTAACATAACAGACATTGTTCAGTTGCAGTATATCTCCAGTTTCGAGGTTCATCTGTGTGTGGTTCTGTTGTGCTGTCATTGGTATAACATGTTTTCCAGGATCGCAAAACCCAGAGCTGATGATTATTTCAAATCCATCAATGTCAAGGCGGCATACCACACCAACAAGCCTTTTATTTTGGCAAATCAAGCAACACAGATATTTTTCTTGGAAGACACATATACATGTAGCGATGACTGGAGAGTATAGCAAAGGTTTGAGCATAGGAATTCGTTTAATGAAGTTGCACAACAAGATGATGCTTACACTGCTCCTGATGTAGAAGATTCCATAGATGTTCCTAGCATCTTTGAGAACCATCACGTCAATGACGCTGGCAAAAAGATTGCATGTCAGGCTGTGGACATACGAGAGTTGATCGATAAGACGCGAACGTTCGAGGACATTGAGGATGAAGAAGAAGATGATACTGGGGGGAATCGCGATTCAGACTGATATACATGGTGAAGATGTTGACGCTGCTGATGCTGCGGATGATGATTAGATTGCTTTTGTTGTATTTTCCTGTGAGAAGACGACTTTTTTTCTAGTATGTAAAATTGTGTTTGCTATGACAACTGAAACCAGATGAGGTTGTTGTTTAGTATTTTGTTGTGAGAACATCACTTATTATGTATGTTGATTTGTGTTTGGTGATTGTATGACGACTAAAACATGATGACATTGCTGTTCAGTTGTACTCATATTTGGCTATGAAACTTGTATTTGATGACATAGTTAGCTGTTTGACTGCAATTTGCTCTCCGTCTTCGAATGGGAACAAAGCTGACCCGACAGTGCCTCTGCTAATTTATTTATTTATTAGCAAAAGGGCCTCTGCTATTTATTTATTTATTTATTTATGAGCAAAAGGGGATACCCCCCGATTTTCGTTAATAGAAATCATTAGATGTTCACAACACTACGCCTAGCCTACTAAACATGTTTCATTCATTACTAATTTTAGCAAAGTGCTCATGTCATAGCCACTGAATACATCACGAGTGCTACATACACTGCAAATAAAGAGACAATCATCCTACAGAGCACAACGATCTTGCCCATTATCTTCACAAGCTCTTTCATCTCCTCATTGCTGTCAAGGCCGTTCAGCAGCTGTTGCTTGGCCATGATCAGATGAACTGCATCTTTAACCTTCTGCTCTGCATCTTCCTCTTTTGTCGTTCCTTCAGTTACTTGTCCAAAACCCCAACCTGCTGGTATCGGGATTCCTTGGCTAACCAAATAATCAGCGTAGTTCCATTCCCCCACATCAGCAACTTCCCAGAAATACAAATCACACGAATCTTCCCTTTCCGGCATGAATAAAATTGGAAGATCATCAACCAAACTTTAAAAAAATTAGCAACTGAAAGCAGGCCAACAACACTTAACATATTATTACCCCATGATTCGGGCATTTGTAGAAGACTCGGCCAAGGTTGAGGATTGTAGTTGAGACACGACGGATGACTCTGCATGATTTGCAGCAGTGGCACCACACCAATGGCAGCGGGTTGCAATGAGCAACCGGCTGCGGTGAGTGTGCCGGCGGGGGTGTGATGAGACCCACAGGTGATGGTACGGGTGGCGACTTGGCGCATAACTGGTTGTTACCTGCTGAAGAGCAGGTGGACGAGCCGCCAGAGGACATGGTTGTTGTGGCCATTGCTTCTGATGCTAGGCAGAGTAACTAGAGAAGAAGGCAAGCGAACGTTGGATATGTCAGTTTCATTACTTGCAGAGTAGCATAGCACTATATATAGTCATAGTCCAGGTTTGGATTCGAACCAGCTACAGGAGCACGTCTCTCTTTTTTCTAAAACTCAGCAACGTCTCTTTACTGGTACACTAGCTTGTTCTTTACGCCTTCTCAAGTCTTTGATTTTCGGGAATGTTATGTGGCGAACGTTCCCTGGGAGGAGGACGGCAAAGGAACGTATTTTCCTGGCAGTTTTAGTTGCGACGCAAGATCAAACGGTGGCAGTTTCAGGAATGTTATCTGGCGAACAAGCCCAGTTTTTCTTTTCTTCCTATAAAAAAGTATGTTACGTGGTGTCGCCTTAGTCAACAAATGATTGTGCCAACCTTGACAGTTGGATTGACATTCAACGTCTATCATGTTTCTTTAGTCTCTTCTTCCTCCAGCCGCCAAAGCCAAACCAGCGCCGGCGGGACCGCCAGCTCCCGCCTCCCACGGCTGGCTATGCTGCCGTGCACGCATCATGGCCACATCGCACCCTAAAACTCTGTGCATCTTCCCTGGCTCCTGTTCATTCCCGTCGGAGGCCTCACCATCGTCCTCCGCCTTAGTTCGCTCGCCGCGGCGCCGCCCTCCGGTGGTGTCAACATGGTCAACAACCGAGAGTAATAAGGAGATGACTGTACATGGTGAGGCTGACAGTAGGGACCCACAAGGATCATGGCAGTAGGCAAGCAAGTGCCTCTTTATTACAAGAAACAAATGGTTCCTCCTGATGGTTTCCTGACATCTGGGTCGCACGCCACTGTCAACGTAGTCAATAAGCGAGATAATTGCACAAGGAGCAGCTGACACCCGGGACCCAGCAGCTCGCGCAGTATTTTTTTTTGTTTTCGGGATGGAGCAGGGTATCAACTGGGTTGTGCAAGAGCTATGGCCTGTCTAGCCCAGGATTTTATTTCATATGTTTACCACATGACAAGCCCAGTTTTGTTATTTCTTTCTGAAAATGGCTAGCCTAGATATTTTGTTTTTTGCAGAATAACCAACGGAGGCCTACTTGCTTTTCTACGCCCTGTTGGGCCGGAAATTTTTCAAGACGAGGAGGGATGCATTCGGCTTGCCCAAAAAATGGGCTATAAGTAATAAGAAATGGGGGGTAAAATGAAAAATACAGCAAACAGGCAATTAGTTCCAAATTACTTTTTTCTTTCGGATTTTGATATTTTAAATTTCATTGTTTTTGTGCGGGTAAAATTTCATTGGATTTTAAATTATGGTATGTTTATTTTTTAAATTAATTTGAATCTGTCTAGAAATTTCGGGCTGTATGCTGTTCGGGACAGATTTGGAGGCTGACTTGTGGGTCTACTTGGTTGACATGTACGAAAGGCTTTGTCCACTTAGTCCACAAATGATACTAGCAGCAGTGACCGTTGGATGTTAATCCAATGGCCGTGCTGCTTCTTTAACCTCTGGTCGTCTTGCTCCAGCCGTACAAACCAGCGCCGGCCGTACTGCCTGCTCATGCCTCTCGTGGCCGGCTGTGCTGCCGCGCAGGCCTAACTACCCCACACTACCCCCATCGCTGGCCTGGCCATCCCTCTACGCACCCACAGTTCCTGTTATTCTCCGGCAATGGCAGACGAACCTGTAAACCCTCGTACTCCCCTTCGTGTGGCAAACAACTGCCGAGTCTTCTCCGGCTCCGGGTTGTTCCCTTCCTAGGCCTCGCCATCGTCCACCGCCCTGGTCCTCTCGGCGCGGCGTGGTCAATGAACGACATCCATCGGAAGAGGACTGTACGTGGAGAGGATGACAGCTAGGTCCACGGCTGCACGCAAGGAAGTGCCTCCTTGTTACACGCAAAATAATGATTCCTCCACCTGACAGTGGGGACCCACCGGAAGGGCCTCTTTATTTCGCAAAAAAAAGTTCCTCCCACTGACAGCTCAGACCCACCAGCTATATCTTCGCACATAAGGAAGTGCCTCCTTATTACGCACAAAAAATGAATACTCCCCCTGCTAGATGGGACCCACCATATTTGGAGGCTGACTTGTGGGCCTACTAAGTTGACGCGGACGCAGGATTTCTCAACTTAGACAATATAAATGATTCTAGCTGCAGTGATCGTACGATGTCCATCCAATGGTCGTCGTGTTTCTTCAACCTCTGGTCTTCTTGCTCTAGCCACCCAAACAATCGCCGGCCATGCCGCCTTGTTAGGACCGAGAGTATATCGACCAGAGGGGGGGGGGAATGGGAGATTCAAATTTTCTTTCGAAAGCTTTGAAATCTAATCCACACATCGCAGTTGAATAGAGTATAGAGAGAAATGCACAGAATCGGATTTCCTCGTCAGAAACATATTCATCGAGAAAGGCATTTACAACAGAGCGAGCTTGATTGATAATAGGTTTAAGTACGATGAGAGTTATGCAACAACCAAACAAGTGAAACATAATGAAACAAAACATAACAACCACTGAAGGAAATACAATCTCAGGGTTACACCATATGATAAGGATACAGATTGATAATGAAGGAATAAGGACGAAGATAATGAAATGATTTGATACTACAACACAGGGTAAAAGACACATATCAGAACAAAGATCAGATAAACTAGAGGCACTGAGCACGAATGTAAACTACTGAAAGAATTTGCAATAGAGTAGATATAACCAGTGGTGCTCGATGGCGACAAGAGATTTGGTAGACCAGTTCACCCTTCTGCCAAAGGGCTACGTCTGGTTGGAGGGGCTGTGACTTAACACGAAAGATAAACTCGCTTCACCCTATTCTCCTTCAACACAGAGTTGATCAGACTCGGGTTGATTTCACTCGTGGTAGATCCTTGTCGGCGATCTCCAAACCTTCGGTCGACCTCCGAGAACCACAATCACTCTTGGTTGCTGAAGATCAGGCTCGGTGAAGTCAACGACTCTTCATCACTCGAAGCCAAACCTATCCGTCTAGAGAGTGTGTAGCTCTCAAGAGTAACAAGTACAAGAACTCTCACTCAGATCTGCTGTGATGCTAAACCACTGTCTAAGTTTGGGCTCTTGATTTTTCTCTCATTGGATCTTAAACTCAAATCACTCAGAGAGGGGTTGCTCAAATCAATCTTCTCAGAAATCTCAAGTGGAGCAGCCAACAGATAATGTTGGAGCGGGGAGGCTATTTATAGCCGCAGCCTCCCAGATGAGAAATGACCAAATTGGACATCTGCCTCAGCCAATAGCCGAGCGACACGATTCCAATGGTCGGATTTGAGCTCAACGGTAACATTCCTTGCTGAGCAAGAAATGCTAACTCCTCGGTCCTAGGCAAATCTCTCGCAGCAAAGAAGATCACAGTCTCTTGCTGGCAAGTATTCACTCGGAGCACAAAGAGATTTCTCTCGCATCTTTCATAGGTTGTAGCTAAGCATCACAGCTGATCTAAGCAACAAGAACCTTTACCCCTCTTAATAGTACGGAGGTCCTATGACTCAAAAGACTGAAAGAAGATAAACTCAACGAATGCTACGTCTTCGTTTTGTCTTTGACTTCAATCGCTGCAGTCAATTTCTTTGGACGACAGTATTGAAACAGAAAGCTTCGCTATCTCAGCAAATCTTTCGAGGGGTTGATTTCTTCACATTAATCTTTTCGACTCTATCTCTTCATCAGATGTATCTTGTTCTTCTCTGCAGCGTCGATATGCTTTGGTGAAGTTCCTAGAACTCTGCACCGGAGACAGCATTCTCTTCGGTTGTGTATGAACTTTTCTCTCTGTGTGCACTAGCAAACACATTAGTCCATACCTGTTTCTGTCAACAATCTCCAAAACTCAAGGTAGGCAGATATTGCTCCAACAATCTCCCCCTTTTTGGACGATTGTTGACAAAACAGATCACATCGAATGATAGATAATGAATGGAATGTAATGCGAAGACGAATGAATTACGAGAGAGGTTTATGAAGATAAGATATTCTCCCCCTTAAGTTATGCTTCGGTTTGGGAAAATGTAGTTCTCTTCATATGAGTGTCATTGATAAAGATTTCATATTGGAGTTATTTCAATGCACTCGACGGTGTCTGAGGAAGTTCCTGTCACGAAAACTTCGACAAGGGTTAGAAGAGAAACATGGTAAGTTTGGTGACAAGGATAAATCATGAAAGTTTTCTCAGAGAACAATTTTGGATTCACATGAGACATAATTTTCCTGCATGTTAGATGTATAATAAGATCAATAGGATCGAATGATAATTTGTTGCTCAAAATGGATAGGCTTCGAAGATGTTTGTCAGCCATAGATAGCCTTCACAGGGCATTTGTGCATCAACTGACTATATTTTCCTGCAAGGTTAGATATTGATAAATAGCAATAAGAGCATATCCAACCATTAGTTATGAATCACACAATGCTCCAATATAATATCATCATTTGATGATTCTCTGTTTGTTATAATATCATCATCTGATGATTCTCTGTTCATTGGAGAGAATTAATGTGTCCCTGTAAGAAGAATAATCGTCTGTGATATCATTCACAGAACAACCATCTTTAATGGTACCTGCAGACAAATAATGCGAAGCAAGTAGTATTGCAGGCGGGGGGTTATTAACATTACATGACGACCAAAGTTTTAACACCACATGCGGTGCGATAATGTTCTGAAGCAAATTGTTCAAAGAGAAACCAAATGAAAGTTCGAAGCAAAAACACCCTGCAACCCCGATAGTCTATCACTTGATGTTATCCTCCCCCGTTTTGTCAACAAGTGTAAAAAAGGATAGAGAGTTCACATGAGGAATCACTCTGATGGAGTGTCTTCTGAGTCGGAGTTGAAACCACTTGAAGAACCAGAATCAGAAGAGTGTGGAATGGTCGAGGCAGAAGCAGGTGCAGCAGACTTGGCTTTGAGGGACTTCGAAGGATTTGCATCTGGCTTGAAAATGCGTGTGCTTGTTGTGTCTTTAATTTCATCATCGTGGTTGACAAATAGCAGATCCGTTGAAACAGAATGATGTGGGAGCTCTGGAGTTTGTCTTCGGACACGCGGGACTGCAAGCAAGTCTAGATAATCAAAATCCTTGAAGAGGCCCTTCTTGGCTAGATCCTTGAGAGAGAAATGCCTCCTCAACAAGGTCCAAGATCTCTTTCTTGCATCCTTCTCATGTAGAAGGATTTTCCTGGTGTGATTGTGAAGCAGATTCAGTTCAGCAAGCAATTCCATCTTTTCCTTCCTATCCATCCTGATATGCCTCTCCAAAGTCTGCTGTGTGCGAATGCAAATTTCATACAGCGATGGATTCTCCTCTCGAGGAACTTCAACTTTGGCTTCTTTGACCTTCGGTGCATTCTTGGATGCTGAAGCATTTGCATCCATGTCAACAGGCTCTTTCCCCTTTTTGCATTCCTTCACTATGCGTAGAGTGTCATGGACAGGTGGCATGAATACCTTCGGTCCATAGGCCCAGAAGAATTTTTCATTTGTAAGCTGCTCAATGGAATACATGATCCTAGGAGCATAGGGCTTGAGCGATTGAGGGCTGTCTGCAGCACATGCCAGATACCGAAAGAATAGGTCAAGAATGTCGAATTTGATTCCCTGAGAAATTGACACCAAAGCATTTCCTACGATGCCTTTGATGGAGTTGGGCCGATTGGTTGGCGTAATGGTATTGCACAGGATGTGGAATAGCACTTTGTTGTCATAGGCCAACTTCTTTGGGTCAACATCAATGCATTCATCACCCACCAAGGTGGGATCCATCAGGAAATGGAGTTGAGCATCAGACACTTCCCAGAAATGCAGCCTGTGTTCTCTGTCATTATCAAATTCGCATTGAGGCAACTTGATCAGGGCCAGAAAATGATCTACTGAGCTTTTGATTCTCTCTCTGCCTGTCATCCATTCGAGCGTCTAGGTTGAAGTGTTTTCCACTGCCCTGTGATGTACAGCATGGCATACAACTGAAGGATAATCTCTTTGTTCCATCCATGATTGAAACGCATGAAACCCTTCAGAAGAGCATGTTCAATATGGTCAAGGGCGTTGTGGAAGCAAGGCATTTCTTCGAGCTTGGAGAAGTTTAACATCTCGTGATTGAAAATCCTGTGCTTGCCAAACAATATCCGAGCATAATATATTGCCTGCTCCTCTGTCCAGAACCTTGGTGACAAAGACGTTCTTTCTCCGTCGTAGGGGCTCACCCCAAAGAATGCAAGCTTCGCTGAGTGAAGCTGCTCATTGAAAGCTGGGCCATAGGGGCCATACTCAGATGAAAATAGCGTGAAAGATTCCTGAGGATTTTTCCGATAAACTTCTGCGCTAATTTCCATCGGCTGAACATCATCAGCTGCAGATGCATTCTCATTAGAGGGTTGTACGGGCACATGAGGTACGATATCCTTCTCTGAAGCGGACGGCATGGGATCATCAGACCGTTGATCATTTTTCTTCGCTGGAACTCCTTCAGCGGCTTTCTCAGACTCAGGCTCAAGGGCCTTTTCTTTCGGTGATACAACTATTGGTGATGGTGGAACCAAAACTTCTCCAGCCTGCTGCGGCAGCACTGGTGGTAACACTTGGTGGGACTGACTAGGTGGTGCAACTTCTTCATCCTTCTTCTCGTGAGCCATGGGCTCTTCAATCTTCTTTCCTTCCTGTTCCGGCTGTGAAGCCAAGGAACCAGGAGCAGGGTCAACCTCCATCGGGGCAGGGGCACCAGATGAGGAGACCGTTGGGGCAGTACTTTGGGCAGCAATTTGCTCCCCCTGAACCTTTTCTTCCTCCTAAGTGGGTCCGGAGGGTCCAGCTTGAATGTTCTTCGCAGGCGATGAGACTAGCGTCTCCATTTCAATTTCTTCGTCAATCTTTTCCTCGGGAGCATTTTTCTCGGGCACAGTCATAACTTCATCAGGATTGACAAGATAAATGTCCACCACATCCGCTTCTTGTTCGACTGAGGTAGGAATTACCACAGTCTCAACTTGTTGTTCGGCTACTTCCTCGGGACGAGGGGATGGCGGAATCTGTTGAAGTGGTGCACTTGAGTCAATAGGAGCATCAGCTGAAGTAGATTTGACACGACTGTCCTTAACTTCTTTTGGCTTATTTGCTCTGGCCTGAGCTCTCTGGTGTTTTTCCTCTTTCTCCCTGCGTCGAGCAATATTTTCCTGATGCTGAATCTCTTCGATTCTTCGATCACAAGGCTGAGAGACATCCATTTTCATCCTGGAGTGCCACTCTATCTTATTGTTCCTCATGGTAGTGAGGGCTTTGGTGATTTCAAGAATGGCCTTGTTCACATCCTTTCTTTCAGCTTCAGATTTGGCTTCCCTTCTCATTTTCTCTAGAAGCTTCTTATCTTCGACAGCCTGATTGAGTTCTTTGGTGATTTCTTTCAGATCAGTGAAGTGTTTTGCCACCATCTTGATAATATCTTCAGGCAAACCCAAATCACCCAACTCAGCTGGATTGGCATCATAGGAAGCACCTTCAATGATGTCGAATATCTTATCAAAATCATATTCCTCTATGGAAGCAGGAATAATTTGCTTCACCTTCTTGGCGGAAACAACTGCCTTTTCTTCAGTGACCAGCTTCCTCTTGGCAGCTGGGGCAGCATAACCCGAAGGTTTATCGAAGGGAACTGATGCAAGCCTTGGTGAAGATCTCACAGGCGGTGATTTCTTGGCAGGTGATGGAGTGTGATATGGCTTATCGAGCAACGCTCATTGATCGTACATGGGAATTTCATCGCCAGCATTATTTTCAGAAGAATCTTCATCAGACGAGGTAGATGCAACCTTTCTGGACTTACTCACAACAGACTTCTTTTTCGGAGCTCAAGGAGAAACTGACTTGCTCTTCTTCTTCTCTTTTCGGGCAAATGCCCTTTCCATCTTCTCAATTACATCTTGTTGAGTCAGCTCAACATTCCGCTGCTCAACTTGGTTCTTCTTCGCAAGCCTAGCCTCACACTTAGCCTTTGCCTTTTCCCTCTTAGCAACTTCTTCAGGAAAATTAGCTATGGTTTTCAAGGAATCGGCATGAGCGTTGGGAGGTAGTGCTGGCCTCACTTTCTCATCTTCCTGGCCAAGACAACCTTCTACAATGCAATCATTCCAGGGTGGAGTGAAAGCAAACAATATCTGATATTTCCGTCGAACGTTCTCGTAGTTGAACCATTTCTTCACCCAGTGCCGGTGAATCTTTTGCAATCTAGTGTTCCTGTCTTGAGCTTTTTCCACACCTGGTGTAGTCCTGTATGTTTCCTAATCAGACATCTCAGCTACTGTATTCCTTTCTCTTCCTCTGCCACCCTTATTGGGATTTCCATCTGAGAACATGGTCTTGGAATCAGTGACTAGCGCATCTTCTGGCTGACTGTGAGCAGAAGGAATATCATCATCAACGTCATCAGCAGATTCTGATTCGGCCTTCTTCTTCGGCACTCTTGGTGGCTTGGCAGATTTTTGTTCGACCACCTTTGCTTTGGCAGCCACCCTTGGTTGTTGAGGGATTTCTTCCTCCGAACCAGAGTGCTCATCCAAACTGTTTGCCATGACCACTCCTGAAGAAAAACACAAGAGCGAAAGAAAGCACGGTCGAGGTCACAAGCATGCACATAGGAAATCTTTGACACAAAACAGAAGGTTTTACAGGAGGAACCGATGGATTCAAGTCATGCGCTGGCAAGATATCATCGAGTAAATTGCAGTATGCCTAAGGACAACACAACAGATTCTCTAATCTTTCAAAGAGCATGCACAGTGAACCCTAGATCCAAAGAACATGTACGAGGAACAACTACAAACCGTACAAGTGAAAACTAGCAGAGCCTAGAAGATCTACCGCACAGAAATAACATGGAATAAATCGCGTCGGGAGGAACTACTCTAGAACAGGAGTTGAGTAGAGCAAGAACCGGATTTGAATGCCCTAACTTGGCGAGACAGATCAACTACGGCAGAGCGGGAAGGAGGATTTATCGCACTGGCGCGACCAACGGTGATGGAGTTTCGCCCGAGTTGCATGGCGATGCTTGACATCGATGCTACTTCGAGCTCAGTCTCGGGGAGAGAGAGAGAGTAGGGTTTGAGGCCAAATAGAGAGGAACTAAGGAAGAAGAGACCCGGAGCAGGGGGTTTATATAGCCTGAAGGACAAACCACCACTCCTAAATCTACGGACGGAAAAATTGGGACGTTCCACATTCAACGGATGAGATCACGATGGAGAGATCATGGGCACGTGTCAGCCGTTTCCTGTGAAATTCTCGGTAACTGAACTGAATGCCGAAGGGTTTGAGAAATGGCAAGCGCCAAAACAGATGAAGGAATTTGAGGATGATTTAATTCGTGACCAAGGACGTCGGAAAGAAATCTTCTTCAAATCAAGTGCATGTTTATGACACAAGGAACAGAGAGAAAAATAGAATAGGAATCGAGAAGAAAACACAAAAGAAAACAACTAAAAAAGGAGAACAAGAACACTACGAATAAAAACAAAGAAAACAAGAGCACCAACAATGATTGCACTCAGGGCATAGGATGAGAGTGTGATATCCCTGAGAGAGTTTCCTGCAAGAAATGATTAGTTCTTCTTGACAACCCACACCTGTGTGGGAGGTGATGACCTCATTTGCTTCGCCTGGCTTGGGATATTTCTTCGGCGTGTTCTGCATGACACCTGAGTACTATGATAATAATCATATGAATAGGCATTGAAGTTGTTTCCAGATGCATGAGTATAATGATTAGAGGATATGCGCATGTACTCCTTCTGACGCAAGTGAGGGTGATAATCATTCAAGAATAATAATTGATTTGGTTGTGAATGGTAGCCTTTTCCTCGTCGAGGATTATCCTGCACAGTTAGATTAGCAGTAGCAGATAGATTTTCAATGATTTTTTTCTTCACCCAGATTTGCTTCTTGGGAGAGCCTACCATGCAGTTAGTTCCAACATATCGAGCGAAAACCTTACCATTATGTTGCTTGAAGAGTTTGTAATTTGAGTCATTTGACTCATCAGTTTCAACAGAAATGGGCGAAAGATAACCGAATAGAGTTTCAGGTTCAAGGGTTTTACTACTTGCTCGAATCCAAGTTGTACGAGGATATTGTTCGGGAGTCCAGTATGAATCATCCACATTAAGTTTCTTTTCTAAACCTAATCCTTCCTTCTGAGGATTTTTGTGAAGAATATACTTCTTGAGTACATCACACAAGGTTTGATGCCCTTTCAGGCTCCTTAGCATTCCAGTCTCAAGTAAGCCTCTTAACCTGCAATTTTCTTCAGTAAAAGCAGCAAAATCCTCAAAAGAGGGGTTAGTGGTGCCATTAGAAGTAGCGGTGTTCTCTTTCACAGCATTGGAAGTTTCAGCATGAGAATCTGCATTGCTACGTTCTAGGCAAGTTAAGCAAGGGGGTACAAAACCATCAGGGAGTTGAACAGATTGCTTGGCGAAGAGAGAAGCTTTTTCTAAAGCCAGTTCATTATGAGACTCTTTCAGTGACACGAGTTCTTGATTCCTGCTAAGGAGTTCATTTGATAAACTCTCATAGTCAACTGCAAGTGAGTCATATCGAATGGTAAGATTATCAATAGTTGATGAAAAAGCATCTTGCTCTTCAATCAACTTTTGATTCTTCTCCATCTCTTCGACCAGTAATCCTTTAGTTTTTCTGAGATTTCTTTCAAGCATTTCAAGTTCATCGTGTTGAGATTTAGCAATTTTGACCAGCTTGGCATAAGATATGTATTCAGGAGAGCATTCATTCATGGAGCTAAGGTGTTTGGCCAATACCTGATCTTTTGATGATTTTGCCATGAGACAGAAGGTGATTGATTCATCATCGCTTGAATCAACATTGCTTGAAGCATCATCATCAGTATCTGATTCGCTGAACTTCTTCGATGATTCAATAGCAACAAATGCATTACTTCTTCCAATCCTTTTGTAAAATTCTTCATCATCTGAATCAGTATCTATTGTTTCTTCTTTAGAGTCAAGAGTCAGGTTGGTACAGGCTTTTTTTAGTTGAGAGATTTTCTTCATGTTGGAATCAATGATTGCTCTGGCATTTATGTCAATGACTAGTCTCATCGAAGAGGATGAAGTGGGATCCTTTTTCTTCGAGAGCTTAGTGTGACGATCCATTCGAGCAAAGCCATTGCAGTGAAGATGCTTCCAACTATTACTAGGTGCTTCATCCCATCAAGGACAATCTGCTATGACATGACCGAATTGTTTGCATTTGAAGCACTTCATTTCTTTCAGAGGTAACTGTCTTGAGGATTTAGGCACCTCATCTTCATCATCGTTCACAAGATATAAATTCTGTCTTCTGAGATCACTCGGCCGTTGTGTGAGCATTTCCAATTCTCTTGTGATAGTGTGTTGATTCTCAACATCTTCTTCTTCAGAACTGCCATAATGTGAGAGAATTTCTCCTTCACTTTCCGAAGAGGCTTCTTGATCTGCATTTTCCATCTCCATCTTTTCTTCGTGAATCGACAGCAGTGTCATGACCTCAACATAGTGAAGCTCTTCATAGTCAGGTCGTTCTTTGATTTCGGCTACAATAGAATCGAACCACTCATCAAGTGCACTTAACAGCTTGTTCACCACATCTTTATTGGTGACATCTCTTACTCCTCGTTGGCCAAGTCTTTCAACAATGTCAGTCAGCCTACCCGTGAGTTCCATCACACTTTCCTTTCGAAGGCTTCTGAACCCAGTGAACATGGCGCGAAGCATTTGAGAGTGGGAGTCTGTTCTGGAGATAAATTCTTCATGAACATTTTTGATGGCATCCCAGACTTGCTTTGTTGTGTTAAGGTTTTGGAACTGAATGAACACGTTCTTTGAGATACTTGCACATATGATATCTTTTGCTTGTGCATCGAGCCACATCATAGCCTTGTCATCAGAAGATGGAGCATCAGGGTGTTGAATGGTATAACCATCTTCTACAATCTGCCATAGATCATAGTCGATGCCTTGAATTCTGATTCTCATTCGTTCCTTCCAGTACAGATAGTCATTTCCATCGAAGATGGGAAACCTTTTAGAGTGCGAGGATCTACCTGCAAGCGACATACTCAAAACTCCAAGGACGTTAGACCTTTAATAAACAGAGACAGGGAGTACCTGCTCTGATACCAATTGTTAGGACCGAGAGTATATCGACCAGAGGGGGGTGAATGGGAGATTGAAATTTTCTTTCGAAAGCTTTGAAATCTAGTCCACACACCGCAGCGGAATAGAGTATAGAGAGAAATGCACAGAATCAGATTTCCTCGTCAGAAACATATTCATCGAGAAAGGCATTTACAATAGAGCAAGCTTGATTGATAATAGGTTTAACTACGATGAGAGTTATGCAACAAGCAAAGAAGTGAAACATAATGAAACAAAACATAACGACCACTGAAGGAAATACAATCTCAGGGTTACACCATATGATAAGGATACAGATTGATAATGAAGGAATAAGGACGAAGATAATGAAATGATTTGGTACTACAACACAGGGTAAAAGACACATATCAGAACAAAGATCAGATAAACTAGAGGCACTGAGCATGAATGTAAACTACTGAAAGAATTTGCAGTAGAGTAGATATAACCAGTGGTGCTCGATGGCGACAAGAGATTTGGTAGACCAGTTCACCTTCTGAAAAAGGGCTACATCTGGTTGGAGGGGCTATGACTTAACACGAAAGATTAACTCTCTTCACCCTATTCTCCTTCAACACAGAGTTGATTAGACTCAGGTTGATTTCACTCGTGGTAGATCCTTGTCGGTGATCTCCAAACCTTCGGTCGACCTTCACGAACCACAATTACTCTTGGTTGCTGAAGATCAGGCTCGGTGATGTAACATCCCAATTTTCAAATTTGGATGTTATACATAGGTCATCATATGCATGTCATATTTTATTTGCATTTCATTTGTGATCCTTGAAATCTTAAGCAACTCGGGGACCCACGGAGAGAGTTGGGGATTTCATTTATTTTCATATTTGAATTTTACTCAAATTTGAACAGAGGATCATTTTGGTTTTAATAGTTTTTCTCTCCAAAATATTTCCAATATCAAAAATAAAAGAGAGGAGATAAAATGACTTCTCCAAAATAAAATAAATATTGGAGGAAAAATGTTAAAATCAAATAAATATTTTATTTGGATTTTTATTGCTATTTTATTTGAATTACGAAAAATATGCATTTTTCAAAATTCCATTTTTAGCCCAGAAAAATGTTCACTTTGTTCTAAATATTTTATTTAGATGGTGAAAATTGTTTTTGTCATTTTTAGAATTTTTTGTTATTTTCTTTAGTTTTTTCTTTCAACGGAATTTTATTTAAAAAAAAAGTTTCGCCCGACTGGGCCGAAGGCCCAGCCGAGCCAGGCCGCGCCGCCTCCCGTCGTCGTGCTCGCGACGGACTCGGGGAGTCCGACCCCGAGCCACCGGCGCCGCCTCCTCCCGCAAGCCACACCCCCCGGGCCTTTAAAAGCCGAAGACGCCCCCCTCTCCTCCACCCAGCCCCGCGCGCCGCCCGCGCCGCCGCCCGCGGAGCCCGCTGCCTCGCAGCCCGCGGAGCCGCCGCCCCGCCGGAATCCGAGCCGCCGCCGTCGGATCTCGCGTCCCTTTTTTTCGGTTTTAGGTAAAAACCGCCGGGTTTTTTTTAAACCCTAGTTCGGTTTTTTTATTTTATTAGATCGGTTCGGTTTTTCTTCGGTTTCGTTATTTAGCAAGCGCCCGCTCGTTAGTTCATTTTAAACGAACGTGTTCATCTGTTCGTCTCTGTTAGCGGACGTTCGTCCGATAGATTTTCCTTTTTATTTTCTTTTTCGGCCAGGGACCTATCCACGATTACTTTTTATCACAGTTTAGCCCCTGATCTTCAAACCCTCGCCGTTTCTAAACCGTTTGTCCAAATCCAGTGAAACCAACGCCAAAATCTTCGTCTCGAGCCCCTCTTTTTGTTTAACCAACTTGAACATGATTTTGACAATTTAAAATTTGGTTTCAAGCAGATTTGAGTTCGAAGTTCTTTTGACCGTAGTTTCAGTTCCGTAGCTCCGATTCATTTGATTCTTTTTGCAAATCGAAGCTTTTCAGTTGAACTTTCAGATTTGATCTTTCTCATTCAAGTTTTACCCTTGCATCTATGCTTGAATGCTTATGTATGCTATTGTTTGTTTGCGATAGAATTTCCGGAGTGCGAAGCGTGCTACTACGAGACTCTAGGGTTTGCAGATCGTCAGCAAGGCAAGTAACACTTTGATCATATCCCTTCATTACCCAGTTTTTATGCATTAGTTACAATCCTCAAACACTGCATGATTAGGATGTGATTAACTTGTGGGTATTGGGAAGTAGATGACGAGGTAAAACCTATTGCCCTTTATATTCAAACCTTGGGAGTTACTTCTACGCTATGCTTATATTGCCATGCTATGCTCGTAGACGTGGATTGGGTTTGAGTGTATCCATGACAGATGTGAGATTATTAATTAAGGGCTAACTTAAGGTGGCTACTTAAACACACATCTGGGTGGATTGGTTGTGGGCACCTGGGGATATACCAGTGCTGTCCATTTGGTTCGCCACCCAGGCTCAAAGGGATCATAAGATTATTCATGCTAGAAACTTCCGTGTGCAGCCACAAGCTATTATGGGCTCTAGCATAGTTGAGTATGTTGCATGACCTCTTCAAGTGGTAGGCTAGCAGATGTAGGGGATGTAGGTTGGTACTGTCTACCCAGGGTTAGAGTTAATGCTTCTAAAAGACTGTGTCTCGGTCATCCGTTTCTCAAACACCATGTAGTGCGAGAAATCCAACGGAGGAGATCGAGTCTTGTGGGGAAAAGTGCGCAAACCTCTGCAGAGTGTACAAACTAATCATGATTAGCCGTGTCCCCGGTTATGGACATCTTGAGTATCTGGTTCTTGGATTATCATGTTGATCTCATCACTCTTAATTAATGTTATTGGGTTGTTAACTTTTAATTGGGATTGAGTTGGGGTTACCTTCTCAATGTTTTCAACAAACTCAGTAGTAAATAAAATATAATCCTTTGTTGTAGGGAAAAATTAGCTTTTTGCAAAAACATGTTAACCATAGAGCCTCCACCAGCCATATATGCATGTAGTGATAGCATTTACTTTGTTCATTGCTCTACTGTGTTATCTTGCCAGCATATTCCATGTGCTGACCCGTTTCGGGCTGCAACATATCATGTTGTAGACTTTTCAGACGAAGAGTAAGGTACGCTAGGTCGTTGTCGTGCACTCAGCTATGCCGTTGGAGTTGATGGACTCACTTACCTTCGATGCTTCCGCAGTTATATTATTTAGATGGCCTTAAGCCATATTATTGTATTAAGTTCTCTTTTGAGACATTCGATGTAATAAGTGTGTGATTGCACTCTGTTATAAATCCTTCAAGTACTGTGCGTGTCAGCATTACCGATCCAGGGATGACACTTATACACAGAGACTTCGATCCATTCGGGTCGGGTCGCTACAGGTGAAGACAACGACTCTTCATCACTCGAAGCCAAACCTATCCGTCTAGAGAGTGTGCAGCTCTCAAGAGTAACAGGTACAAGAACTCTCACTCAGATCTGCTGTGATGCTAAACCACTGTCTAAGTTTGGGCTCTTGATTTTTCTCTCGGTGGATCTTAAACTCAAATCACTCAGAGAGGGGTTGTGCAAATCAATCTTCTCAAAAATCTCAAGCGGAGCAGCCAACAGATAACGTTGGAGCGGGCTGGCTATTTATAGTTGCAGCCTTTCCAGATGGGAAATGACCAAATTGGACATCGGCCTCAGCCAATAGCCGAGCGACACGATTCCAACGGTCGGATTTGAGCTCAACGGTAACATTCCTTGGTGAGTGATACGTCCATTTTGCATCATGTTTTCCTACTGTTATTTATAATGTTTTTATGCATAATAATGCTTTTTGGAGTAATTCTAATGCCTTTTCTCTCATAATATGCAAGGTTCACACAAAGAGGGAGAATTCTGGCAGCTTGAAATCTGGACCTGAAAAAGCTACGTCAGGCTACCTATTCTGCACAACTCCAAATGAGCTGAAACTTCACGAGGAATTTTTATGGAATAAATAAGAAATACTGGAGCAACTAACTACCGGAGGGGGGCCACCTGGTGAGCACAAGACACCAGGGCGCGCCAGGCCCCCCAGGCGCGCCCTGGTGGGTTGTGCTCAGCCCAGCCCAACTCCGGTGCCCATCTTCTGGTATATAAGTCATTTTGACCTAGAACAAAATCAGGAGAGGACTTTCAGGATGGAGCGCCGCCGTCTCAAGGCGGAACTTGGGCAGGAGCACTTTTGCCCTTCGGCGGAGCGATTCCGCCGAGGGAACTTCCCTCCCGGAGGGGGAAATCATCGTCATCATCATCACCAACAACTCTTCCATCTTTGGGAGAGCAATCTCCATCAACATCTTCAACAGCACCATCTCCTCTCAAACCCTAGTTCATCTCTCAAGTTCAATCTTTGTACCGAAACTATAGATTGGTACTTGTGGGTGACTAGTAGTGTTGATTACATCTTGTAGTTGATTACTATATGGTTTATTTGGTGGAAGATTATATGTTCAGATCCATTATGCTATTTAATACCCCCTATGATCTTGAGCATGATTATTATTTGTGAGTAGTTAGTTTTGTTCTTGAGGTCATGGGAGAAATCATGTTGCAAGTAATCATGTGAACTTGATATGTGTTTGATATTTTGATGATATGTATGTTGTGATTCCCTTAGTGGTGTCATGTGAACATCGACTACATGACACTTCACCATATTTGGGCCTAAGGGAATGCATTGTAGAGTAGTTATTAGATGATGGGTTGCGAGAGTGACAGAAGCTTAAACCCTAGTTTATGCACTATTCCGTAAGGGACCGATTGGATCCAAAAGTTTAATGCTATGGTTAGAATTTATTCTTAATACTTTTCTCGTAGTTGCGGATGCTTGCGAGGGGGTTAATCATAAGTAGGAGGTTTGTTCAAGTAAGAATAGCACCTAAGCACCGATCCACCCACATATCAAATTATCAAAGTAGTGAACACAAATAAAGCCAACATGATGAAAGTGACTAGATGAAATTCCCGTGTACCCTCAAGAACACTTTGCTTATCATAAGAGACCGTTTTGGCATGTCCTTCACCTCAAAAGGATTGGGCTACCTTGCTACACTTTTGTTACTATTATTGCTACTTGCCCGTTACAAATTATCTTGCTATCAAATTACTTGCTACTTATAATTTCAGTGCTTGCAGACATTACCTTGCTGAAAACCGCTTGTCATTTCCTTCTGCACCTCGTTGGGTTCGACACTCTTACTTATCGAAAGGACTACGATTGATCCCCTATACTTGTCGGTCATTAAGAATCTTTTCTGGCGCCGTTGCCGGGGAGACATCATCAACATCTACCAGGTTCCTAATCACAAATCTCATCTCCTTGCAATTTACATTATTTGCCATTTGCCTCTCCCCCACTTCACAAAAAATTGCCGTTTTATTCGCCCTCTTTTTCGTCCGCCGTTTTCTCGTCATATCTGTTTTTGTGTGCAATCTTGTTGACTACTTTTGTCGTTATGGATAATTATTCCTCTATTTTGTACACCCCCGAGAATGAGGTTCTTAACTTTAAACAAAGGGGAGGGGAGAATTTAAAAGATGCTTGGTATAGGATTTGCAATGCTCATAATAGATCTATCTGTAAGTAATCTACCGTTCCTCTTCTTCGCTGTTTTTATGTGGGCATCACCACTTGGTATAGATTCATCCTTGATACGATTACCGGTGGAAATTTCTTGATGTGTCCCTCTCTTGATGCTTTTAATGCTATGGGAAATTTAGTGGGTTCACCACTGCTTATGATTAATGAAACAACTTTGACTCTCGAGCATGTTATGGAAAGACTAGATGCTACTGAAAAGAAAATGCTTACCGAAGAACATATTGAAAACTTGGATAAAAAGATGCATAATTTTGCTACTAAATTTGGGTCAAAAGCGGGGGAAGTTTTTAAGTTGTTAAAAGAAAAGGGGACCGTGATTCATGAAAGAATTGAAGAAAGCCCGTCTCGAATTGATAAACTGGAAGAAATCTTTAGTAATCTAAGTACGGCTTTCGCGTCCATCAAAACTACTAAAAAAAACTTCATTAAAAATTGGCAAGCTCACTCAAGCCAGTAAAAACAAGGGTGCAACTTCCAATAGCAACAAAGAAGATCTTAAGATGATTAGTATTCACCTGGATTTTGTTGAAGTTATAAGAGACCCTTTGTGCAAGAATGAGTTCCTTAAACTTGTTCCTAGGAGTTTTGTCATTGAAATTTTTTATGCTAAATCCTTGAAGAATTCCAAGTGTTTGATTGAAGAGTTGGAAACCAAAGATGACAACACTTAGATCCCTTGCATTATGCCTAGCTAGGGGCGTAAAACGATAGCGCTCATTGGGAGGCAACCCAACTTGTATCTTTTTGATTTTTGGTTTTCTTGCTGTTTTCAATAAAATACCCAATTATGCCTCTGGTTATATGTGTCTTTGTGGTTTAAATTAGTGTTTGTGCCAAGCAAAGCCTTTGGGATGATTTGGGTGATAGTTGATTTGATCTTGCTGAAAAACAGAAACTTTTACGCTCAGGAAAACAATTCTCATTTTTAACAGAAGAGTGCTTTTGATTTGATTATTTATGAAGAAGATTAATAAACAAATTTCTCAAGCTGTCCTAATTTTTCAGAATTTTTGGAGTTACATAAGTATTCTAAGTTTTCAGATTGCTACAGACTGTTCTGTTTTTGACAGATTCTGTTTTCTTTGCGTTGTGTGCTTGTTTTGATGATTCTATGGTTTCCTTTGAAGAGTTTTTGCCATAGAAAAGTTGGAATACAGTAGATATAATGCAAAAATAAAATATGAATGGGTTTGTAACAGTTCTTATAGTAGTGATTTGCTTTCATATGCTAACGGATCTCACGAAGGTTTCGTTGAGTTTTGTGTGATTGAAGTTTTCAAGTTTTGGGTGAGATCGCGATGGATGAAGGAATAAGGATTAGAAAAAGGCTAAGCTTGGGGATGCCTGAGGCACCCCAAGATAATATTCAAGAAGTATCAAGCAACTAAGCTTGGGGATGCCCCCGAGTGGCATCCCCTCTTTCTTCTAACGACCATCGGTATTTTACTTGGAGCTATATTTTATTCGTCACATATTATGAGTTTTTCTTGGAGCGTCTTGTATGATATGAGTATTTGCTTGTTTTGCTTTTTATTTTAAGTCTTGAATCCTTGCTGGACACACCTTTTTGAGAGAGCAAAAAATTATGCTATGCTTGCTCCTATGCTTCACTTAAATTTTTAGAGCCTTGGAATTGCTCTAGTGCTTCACTTATATCTTTTTAAGCATGGTGTGCTTTGTTTTTTTTAAGAGATGCTCACATGCTTCACTTAGATTTATTTGAAAGTTAGTTAAAGTTTTAAGAAATTATCTCTTGCTTCACTTAGATTAATTTGAGAGAAAGAAATATGATGCTCATGTTCTTCACTTATATTTGTTTGAGCTTATTAAAAGCAACATATGAAATTAGTCCCAAAGTGATAGATATCCAAGGAGGATATAATAAAAACTTTCATGAAGATCATTGGACAAAATAAACTTGATTCTTTGTAATAGTTTTGAGATATGATGATAGTGATATGTGAGTCATGTTGATGAGTAATTATGCGTTAGTAAGGATATAGGTGTTAAGGTTTGTGATTCCCTATGCAAGCATGAAAGTCAATAGTTATGCAATGAAATTACATCCTACTTGTGGTGCATTATTCGGTGTTAGTTATGCTTAATGCTTGCTTATGAGATTTTTCGTTTCTTGGTTGGATGCTTCTCAATCTTTTGCTAGCCTTCATTTGCACTAAGTATGATCACTACTTGTGCATCCAAAATCCTTTAAACCAGTTTTTGCCATATGAGTCCACCATACCTACCTATATGCGATATTTTCGTGTCGTTCTAAGCAAATTTGTATGTGCCATCTCTAATTTTCAAAATAAATTTCTCTTTTGTGTGCTCGTACCGCTCATGAAACGGTAGGGGGTGGCTAATATATTTCCATGCTAGATATGTTATTCTCAAGATGAGTGTTTATTCACTTGTCATTGCACGAGAGTAAGGCAAAGGTACTAGGGATGCCCAGTCCCGAAATGAAAAATGAATTTACTTTATGTTGTCAAATAATAAATTCCTTGGAAAGTGTTGGTATGGAGGGCACCCATGGATATGGCTAGCCATGGAAAGTGAAAGTATGGTGGAAAAAGGAATAAACTTTATTTTTTGTTTGGGAACCGCCTATGATATATCTAGCATGGAAAGTATTGGGAACTACTCGATTGTTCTCATTGACAGGAAAAGCATCCCTCCCAAAATGTTTTTATCTCTATCTTTTTCGCTTTGAGCTCTGGCACCTCTACAAATCCCTACTTCCCTCCGCGAAGGGCCTTTCTATTTACTTTATGCAATTTTTATTTTTACTTGAGTCTCCATCTTCTCTTATAAAGCACCAACTAAGGGGCACTATGATCGTACTTGAGCATTGGGTGTAGCTAATATGCGAGTGTGTTTCATGAATGGATCAATGATTGGGCATAATGGGCTAGGGATAACTTGCTTTAGTGTTGATATTTTGAAAGACATCGTTGCTTGTTGATATGCTTGAGTATTAAAGTCCTCATCTCAAATCTAGACTATTGCTTTGAACCATATAAAAGTCTAAATGTCCATGCTACAAAGAAAAGAATATGTGATAAACATGTTAGGCAGCATTCCACATAAAAAATTCTGTTTTTATCATTTACCTACTCGAGGACGAGCAGGATTTAAGCTTGGGGATGCTGATACGTCTCCAATGTATCTATAATTTTTGATTGTTCCATGCTGTTATATTATCTTTCTTGGATGTTTTACAATCATTTTATA
This sequence comes from Thinopyrum elongatum, assembly GCA_011799875.1. Taxonomy (NCBI): domain Eukaryota; kingdom Viridiplantae; phylum Streptophyta; class Magnoliopsida; order Poales; family Poaceae; genus Thinopyrum; species Thinopyrum elongatum. Next base: position 315,047,802 of record CM022301.1, read on the forward strand.
GCAACTTTATATCATTTTTTGGGACTAACCTATTGACATAGTGCCCAGTGCCAGTTGCTGTTTTCTGCTTGTTTTTTACTTCGCAGGAAATCAATACCAAACGGAGTCCAAACGCAGCGAAACTTTTAGAGATTTTGTTTGGACCAGAAGACATCCAGTGGGCCAAAGAAGAACAAAAGAGGGGGCCCGAGGTGAGCACAAGACACCAAGGCGCGCCTGGAGGCCCAGGCGCGCCCTGATGGGTTGTGCCCACCTCGGTGGCCTCCCGCACCGCCTCTTTGCTCTATAAATACCCCAATATTCCAGAAACCCTAGGGGAGTCGACGAAAATCAATTCCAGCCGCCGCAAGTTCCAGAAACCACAGATCCAATCTAGACACCATCACAGAGGGGTTCATCATCCTCATTGGTGCCTCTCCGATGATGCGTGAGTAGTCCATTGTAGACCTACGGGTCCGTAGTTAGTAGCTAGATGGATTTATCTCTCTCTCTTTTGATTCTCAATACAATGGTCTCTTGGAGATCTATTTGATGTAACTCTTTTTGCGGTGTGTTTCTTGGGATCCGATGAACTTTGAGTTTATGATCAGATCTATGTTTTTATCCATGAAAGTTATTTGAGTCTTTTGATCTCTTATATGCATGATTAATTATAGCCTCATATTTCTTCTTCGAATCTTTGGTTTAGTTAGGCCAACTAGATCGATTTTTCTTGCCATGGGAAGAGGTGCTTTGTGATGGGTTCGATCTTACGGTCCTTGGGGAACCGACACGTCTGAATCGTTGCCATTAAGGATAACAAGATGGGGTCTATTTCTACATAAATAGATCTTCTCTACATCATGTCATCATTCTTATTGCATTACTCCGTTTCTCCATGAACTTAATACACTAGATGCATGTTGGATAGCGGTCGATGTGTGGAGTAATAGTAGTAGATGCAGGCAGGAGTCGGTCTACTAATCTTGGACGTGATGCCTATATAATGATCATTGCCTGGATATCGTCATGATTATTTGAAGTTCTTTCAATTGCCCAAAAGTAATTTGTTTACCCACCATATGCTATTTTTCTCGAGAGAAGTCACTAGTGAAACCTACGGCCCCCGGGTCTCTTCTTTAATATATTTGGCTTCGAGATCTATTTTTATTTGCTTTTATTTTCAGATCTATTAATCCAAAAACACAAAAATACTTTGGTGCACTTTATTTTATTCGTGATCTATTTATTCAATCTATTACAACTTTCTCCCGTCCACTTGCCAATTTCCGTCGCCGTTACCCGAAAGGGATTGACAACCCCTTTAACACGTCGGGTTGCAAGTATTTGTTCTTTGTGCGCAGGAGCTGTTTATGTGGTGTTGCGTGGTTCTCCTACTGGTTCGATAACCTTGGTCTCATCACTAAGGGAAATGCCTACCGTTGCTGTGCTGCATCATCCCTTCCTCTTTGGGGAAATACCGACGTAGTTCAAGCAAACATCACTGAGCAAGAAATGCTAACTCCTCGGCCCAAGGCAAATCTCTCGCAGCGAAGAAGATCACAGTCTCTTGCTGGCAAGTATTCACTCGGAGCACAAAGAGATTTCTCTCGCATCTTTCATAGGTTGTAGCTAAGCATCACAAATGATCTAAGCAACAAGAACCTATACCCCTCTTAATAGTACGGAGGTCCTATGACTCAAAAGACTGAAAGAAGAAAAACTCAACGAATGCTACGTCTTCATTTTGTCTTCGACTTCAATCGCTGCAGTTAATTTCTTCAGAAGACAGTATTGAAACAGAAAGCTTCGCTATCTCAGCCAATCTTTTGAGGGGTCGATTTCTTCACATTAATCTTTTTGACTCTATCTCTTCATCAGATGTAGCTTGTTCTTCTCTGCAGCGCAGACATGCTTCGGTGAAGTTCCTAGAACTCTGCACCGGAGACAACATTCTCTTCGGTTGTGTATGGACTTTTCTCTCTGTGTGCACTAGCAAACACATTAGTCCATACCTATTTCTATCAACAATCTCCAAAACTCAAGGTAGGCAGATATTGCACCAAGACGCCTGCTCCTGTGTCCCGTGGCTAAGGATGGCAATTTTACCCATGGGTATGGGTACCATCGGATACCGTACCCGCATGGGCAGGGTATGGGCAGAATTTTATACCCTTGGGTAGTACCCGTACCCTACCCATTAAGTCATGGGTAGGGCACGAGTATAACCTTGTACCCATGGATATACCCATACCATACCCATTTATGCTGACATGTGGACCTTACCCATGAAGTGTTCCATGAGCTTGTGAACCTATGTTAAAGTTGCACCAATTGTTAATTTGAATTGACATAATTGTTATGTACTCATCTATCTGTTATTGAGTTGACAGAAATATTTTCTTGGGTCAAATGTGATATCAATGAATGTAAAAATGTGAATAACTTGTGTACTACTTGATCTACCCATTGGGTACCCAATGGGTATGGGTACCCGTCGGGTATGTGTACGGGTAAAGTTTCACACCCATGGATATGGGTATGGGTAGAATTTTGTACCCACTGACTACATGGGTATGGGTATGGTATTGCTCTACCCGCCCCATACCCTACCCATTGCCATCCTTACCCGTGGCCGGCTGTGCTACCGCGTAGGCCTCACCGCCCCACCCTACTCCCACCACTGGCCTGGCGATCCCTGTACTCACCCAGACCTCCTGTTATTCCCCGGCGACGGTAGCCTCACACTGCAGCCGAACCAGTAAACCCTCGTACTCCCATCCGCATGGGAAACAACTGCCAAGTCTTCCCCGGCTCTGGGTCATTCCCTTCCTAGGCCTTGCTGTCGTCCACCGCCTTGGTGCTCTCGGCGAGGCGTGATCAACGTGGTCAAGGAACGACTTCCATCAGAAGAGGACTGTATGTGGAGAGGCTGACAGCTGGGTCCACGGCCGCAGCAAGGAAGTGCCTCCTTATTACATGCAAAATAATGATTCCTCCACCTAACAGCAGGGACCCACCGGAAGGGCCACCGTATTTTGCGAAAAAACATTTCCCCCCTAACAGCTGGGACCCACCAGCTACATCTTCGCACACAAGGAAGTGTGTCCATATTAAGGGCAAAAAATGATTCTTCCCCCTGACAGCTGGGACCCACCAGCTATATCTTCGCACGCAAGGAAGTGCCTCCTTATCCTCCCTGACAGCTGGGACCCACTGGGTCGAACCGTATGTACGGTTGCCTGTCTGGTCGCGAATGTGTACGTACATACTGGTCGATCGGCCTCTCTGCAGCGATGAACCGTGCACGAGTAGGGAGATGCACGTGTCATAGTAGAGGCGCGGACATAGCATGTCACGCAGTCCCATCTATATATATATATATATATATCATGTACATGTACATACAACCACGCTGCAAGAAAGTAAATATGGCTACGTACGTACATACGGGCGGGGTCTCGAACGCGTACTCATGAATAATTACGGCCAAGGCTCATGTACATGGAGAGGCAACGGATGGCAGCAACGGCGTCCTGTTCATCGGAAGCCAACCGTCTGGGTCGGAACGGAGGAAACAGCGTTGTGTTCATCAGGAGGCAACCGACTGGGTCGGAATACGTCTTGTTCATCGGGAGCCAACCGGCTTGGACGGAACAGCCGAAATGAGGTCTGGCGTACCGCAAAACGGAGGAAACGGACTTCTGTTCGAGCTCCTACGGTCGAAACGGGGTGCTGTCGATCGGGAGGGGTGTGGCGTACCGGAAAATGGAGGAAACAGACTTGTGTTGGAGCGCCTACGGTTAAAATGGGGTCCTGTTCATCGGGAGGGGTGTGGCATACCCAATGTTGAGGATATCGCTTATCGTTAGCGTCTCGGTTAGATGGGGATTAGAGATTAATCGGATATCGGTCGATTAATCGATTTTATCGGTCGACTATTAATCGGCCTTTTTTTTTTGCAAATCCCAGGTTCCCAACACTAAATATGCTATATTCAACACCAAAACAATATTGGACAGAAGTGTTACCTTGATTTCTAGCCTTTGAATCCTCTTATAATGACAAACAAAATAGGAAAATAGTACATATTGCAAAACAAGGTCCACAAAACACAAATAAACATAGTTTTTTGCCAACATACATAATGTTAGGAATAGGCCTGATTTATTGGTAGATTCCTGATAAATCGCTTGTCAGAGTGATAAATCGGCCCAAACGATAAATGGTGAAGATAAGGCATAATCTTATCGGTCACCCCATGAGTAGTGATAAATCGGACAATAAATCGCTGAATCGGAAGATTTCGGCCGCGTACCGCAAAACGTGACTCCACGAGCAACTGTTCATCCACTGTCTACTACCTCGCTCCAGCCTCCACGGGCTACTGTTCATCCACCGTCGACTTGCTCCAGCCTCCACTTGCTACTTTTCATCCACCGCGACCTTCCTCCTGTCTCCACCAGCTACTGTTCATCCACGGGCTACTGTTCAACCAGTCTCCACCGGCTACTGTTCAACCAGCCCTCCACGGGGTCTTGTTCATCCAGCCTCCACCGGCTACTATTCAACCAACCCTCCACGGGGTCCTGTTCATCCACCCCAACCGGCTCGGGTGTGTGGCGGCCTCCTCTCGATCGGGGTCCTGTTCATCCGGCGGCAACGGCCTCTACTACCACGGGGTCCTATTCATCCAACCCCAACCAGGAACTATTCATCCAACCCCCAACAATGGTCACTGTTCATCAAGAGGCAGCTAGTTCGATTGGCTTCAGTTAGCAGCAGTAGTGAAGGAATCGCTTGGGTTTAGTTAACAACCAAGGGATCGATCGCTCGGGTTCAGTAACATAGCTAGTGCAATCGCTCGGGTTCAGTAAGTGAACGCCTCGCTCGGGTTCAGTTAGAGCCCAACGCCTCACACACACACGCGTACGTGTATGAGAGAAACGCGCAAACCTCTGTGCATCGCTCGGCTCCGACCACCCACCGTAACCGGGAACTCCCCGATATTTTCCTCGCCCTCGCTTCTACCATGATTTTTTTCCGTCATGGACGGCCCAAAGAGTGTCATGCAGGTGCGTCCCCGGCCCACCTAGGATGAAAATCCCATTTTCTGTCATGATTTTTTGTCATAGAAGTAGGAGCCCACCATATCTATGATGATACATGGTTTTGTCACAATTATCGTCATAGAAGTGTCATAAGCATGACAGAAAAAAAATTCGTTCGAGCGAAAATATCACGGATGTATCTTTTTTTTAGTAGTGTAGGCCTCGTTGGGGTAGGCCCAACAATGCACAGGCGTACACATTGACCTTGTCGGGGCTGGTGCGGTGTTTTTGAGATCTTCTTTGCTTCTTCATTTAACCTGCGTCTCGGTTAGCCCCCGAACTATCATGGTATCTTCAACACTGAGACGACGTGCGTCATTCACGTTGCGAACCAGGGGTGCCCATGTCCACGGGAGCACATTAGAGCGCCCGTGCGTGAATTGGGGTAACTGCCATTTTTACCTTTAGCTCACCCACTACGTCTGTTGTTTCCGCCACACGCGCTGCATGCATTTGCTACTTCTTGAGCTTGCGTTGATTTTTTCCTTGAAGAGGAAAGGGTGTTGCAGCAAAGTACAGATAAGTATTTCCCTCAGTTAAGAACCAAGGAATCAATCCAGTAGGAGGTACAAGCAAGTCCCCGATAGATGCACCTGCACAAACTAACAAACACTTGCACACAACGCAAAAAAGGGGTTGTCAATCCCTTCACGGTCACTAGCAAGAGTAAGATCTAATAGAGATAACTATAAAAGATAAATAAAAGGAAAAATAAAGTAAATATAAATAAATTGCAGAAAGGTACTTTTGGTTTTTTGGTTTTATAGATCTGAAAATATATAATGAGAAATAGACCCAGGGGCCATAGTTTTCACTAGAGGCTTCTCTCTTGAAAGGAACACATACGGTGGGTGAACAAATTACTGTTGAGCAATTGATAGAAAAGCGCAAAGTTATGACGATATCTAAGGCAATGATCATGAATATAGGCATCACGTCCATGACAAGTAGACCGACTCCTGCCTGCATCTACTACTATTATTCTACACATCGACCGCTATCCAGCATGCATCTAGTGAATTAAGTTAACAAGAACGGAGTAACGCCTTGAAGAGGGATAGATCCAATCAATATGGTAAAAACCCCTTCTTTTTATCCTTAATGGAAACAATACAAATATGTGCCTCATTACCCCAACTGTCACTGGGTGAGGACACTGCAAGATTGAACCCGAAACAAAGCACTTCTCCCGTTGCAAGAAGAACCAATCTAGTTGGCCAAACCAAATCGATAGATCGGAGAGAAATACAAAGCTATCTTAATCATGCATCAAAGAGTTCAGAGAAGACTCAAATAATATTCATAGAAAATCTAATTATAAATCCACAATTTGTCGGATCTCAACAAATGCACCGCAAAAGAAGATTACATCGAATAGAATTCCAAGAACATCGAGGACACACATTTTATTGAAGCTCAAAGAGAGAGAAGAAGCCATCTAGCTACTAGCTATGGACCTTAGGTCTTTGGTAATCTACTCACATATCATTGGAAGGGAAGCAAGGTTGGCGTAGAGGCCCTCCGTGATCGAATCTCCCGCCGGCAGAGTGCCGGAAAAGGCCCCAAAATGTGATCTCACGAGAACAGAAGCTTGCGGTGGCGGAAAAGTATTTTTGGTGTACCCTCTAGTATACGGGGAATATTTGGGTATTTATGGAGCCAAGATTAGGGTTAGGAGGTTTGTGAGGGGCCCACAAGCCTAGGGGGCTTGTGGCTCCCTCTTGAGTCTTCTGGCCTCTTCCCAAAGCTCCGTGGTTGTCTTCTGGTCCAAGAAAAATCCTCAAAAAGTTTCGTTCCGTTTGGACTCTGTTTGTTATTGATTTTCTGTAAAAGACAAAAACAAGGAAAAACAATAACTGGCACTGGGCACTAGGTTAATAGGTTAGTCCCAAATAATGATATAAAATAGCATATTAATGCATATAAAACATCCAAGATGGATAATATAATAGCATGGAACAATAAAAAAATTATAGATACGTTGGAGACGTATCAAGCATCCCCAAGCTTAATCATGCTCGTCCTCGAGTAGGTAAATGATAAAAACAGAATTTTTGATGTGGAATGCTGCCTAACATATTTATCAATGTAATTTCTCTTATTGTGGCATGAATGTTCAGATCCATAAGATTCAAAGGAAAAATTTAATATTGACATAAAAACAAAAATACTTCAAGCATACTAATAAAGCAATCATGTCTTCTCAAAATATCATGGCTAAAGAAAGTAATCCCTATAAAATATCTTCATCACACAAAGTATTTATCATGCACAACCCCGATGACAAACCTAGCAATTGTTTCATACTTCTAATGTTCAAAGCCTTCTGAACATTCACGCAATACATGAGCGTGAGCCATGGATATAGCACTATAGGTGGAATAGAGTATGGTGGAGGTTGTGAGGAGAAGACAAAAAGGAGGAAGTCTCACATCAACTAGGCAAATTAATGGGCTATGGAGATGCCCATCAATTGATATCGATGCAAGTGAGTAGGTATTGCCATGCAATGGGTGCACTAGCTATAAGTGTATGAAAGCTCAAAAGAAAACTAAGCGGATGTGCATCCAACTTGCTTGCTCATGAAGACCTGGGGCAATTTTGAGGAAGCCCATAATTGGAATATACAATCCAAGTTCTATAATGAAAAATTCCCACTAGTATATGAAAGTGATAAAATAGGAGACTCTCTATCATGAAGAACGTGGTGCTACTTTGAACCACAAGTGTGGTAAAGGATAGTAACATTGTCCCTTCTCTCTTTTTCTCTCATTTTTTTCTTTTTTCTTTTTTTCTTTTTTTTCTTTTTTTTCTTTTGGGCCCTTTGGCCTCTTCTTTTTTATTTAAGTCTAGAGTCTCATCCTGACTTGTGGGGGAATCATAGTCTCCATCATCCTTTTCTTACATGGGACAATGCTCTAATAATGATGATCATCACACTTTTATTTACTTACAACTCAAGAATTACAACTCGATAATAGAACAAAATATGACTCTATATGAATGCCTTCGGCGGTGTACCGGGGTTTGCAATGATCTAGCATGACATGTATAAAAAATATGAACGGTGGCCATGCCACAAATACTGTGCCAACTACATGATCATGCAAAGCAATATGACAATGATGGTATGTGTAATAATAAACGGAACGGTGGAGGTTGCATGGCAATATATCTCGGAATGGCTATGGAAATGCCATAATAGTTAGGTATGGTGGCTGTTTTGAGGAAGGGTATATGGTGGGTTTAATGCACCGGCGAAAGTTGCGCGGTACTAGAGAGGCTAGCAATGGTGGAAGGGTGAGAGTGCGTATAATCAATGGACTCAATATTTACATAAAGAACTCACATACTTATTGCAAAAATTTATTAGCCACCAAAGCAAAGTACTAATACGCATGATCCTAGGGGGATAGATTGCTAGGAAAAGACCATCGCTCGTCCCCGACCGCCACTCAGAAGGAAGACAATAAAAAATAAATCATGCTCCAACTTCATCACATAACGATAGACCATACATGCATGCTTCGGGAATCACAAACCTTAACACAAGTATTTCTACTAATCCACAATTACTCTCTAGCATGAATCTAATATCACCATCTTTATATCTCAAAACAAATGCAAGGAATCAAACTTCTCATATATTCAATACTCTTTATGAATGTTCTTATTATATCCCTCTTGGATACCCATCATATTAGGACCAAATTCCGAACCTAAGCAAATTGCCATACTATTTTTAAGACTCTCAAAATAATATAAGTGAAGCATGAGAGTTAATCAATTTCTACAAAATAAGACCACCGCCGTGCTCTAAAAAGATATAAGTGAAGCACTAGAGCATGTGCCTAGCTCAAAAGATATAAGTGAAGCACATAGAGTATTCTAATAAATTCACGATTAATGTGTGTCCCTCTCAAAAGGTGTGTACAGCAAGGATGATTGTGGCAAACTAAAAAGAAAAGACTAAAATAATACAAGATGCTCCAAGCAAAACACATATCATGTGGTGAATAATAATATAGCCTCAAGTAAATTTACCGATGGATTGAAGACAAAGGAGGGGATGCCATTCGGGGCATCCCCAAGCTTAGATGCTTGGTTGTCCTTGAATATTACCTTGGGGTGCCTTGGGCATCCCCAAGCTTAGGCTCTTGCCACTCTTTATTCCATAGTCCATCAAATCTTTACCCAAAACTTGAAAAGTTCACAACACAAAACTCAATAAAAAATTCGTGAAATCTGTTAGTATGATAAAATAAATCTCCACTTTTAGGTACTATTGTGAACTCATTCCAATTTTATATTAGTGTTATATCTACTATATTCTAACTTCTTCATGGGTCATACCCTCCGATACTACCCATAGATTCATCAAAATAAGCAAACAACACATCGAAAACAGAATCTGTCAAAAACAGAACAGTCTGTAAAGACCAGAATATTAGTCATACTTCTGTAACTCCATCTGAAAGATTAGGACAATAGAGGAAATTCATATATCAATCTTGTGTAAACAATTCAGAATTTTTCCACGCTCCAATGAATTTTAACAATTCTATTACCCGACGCAAAAGTTTCTGATTTTCAGCAAAACCAAATCAACAATGTACCAAAGCATCCCAAAGATCTTGCTTGGCTCAAACACTAACTAAAACACTAAAATACAATTACTACAGAGGTAATATTGTGTATTTATTGAAAAACATAAGCAAAAACAAAAAAATAAAAAATAAAATTGGGTTGCCTCCCAACAAGCGCTATTGTTTTATGCCCCTAGCTAGGCATAATGCATAGATCTAGGTATTGTCATCTTTGGTATGCAATCCATAAGTGGCCCTCATAATAGATTCATATGGCAACTTAATTTTCTTTCTTGGAAAGTATTCCATGCCCTTCCTTAACGGAAATTGAAATCTAATGTTTCCTTCTTTCATATCAATAATTGCACTAATCGTTCTAAGGAAAGGTCTACCAAGTATAATAGGGCATGTAGGATTGCAATCTATATCAAGCACAATGAAATCTATGGGCATATAATTCCTATTTGCAACAATAAGAACATCATTAATCCTTCCCATAGGTTTCTTAATAGTGGAATCTGTTAGATGCAAATTCAAAGAAAAATCATCAAGTTTATGGAAACCTAACACATCACATAAAGTTTTTGGGATAGTTGAAACGCTAGCACCCAAATCACATAAGGCATTGCACTCATAATATTTAATCTTAAATTTAATAGTAGGTTCCCACTCATCATAAAGCTTTCTAGGGATTGAAACTTCCAACTCAAGTTTTTCTTCAAAAGATTTCATCATAGCATCGACAATATGTTTAGTAAAAGCCTTATTTTGATTATAAGCATGAGGTGAATTAAGCATGGATTGCAACAAGGAAATACAATCTATTAAAGAAAAATTATCATAATTAAAGTCCTTGAAATCCAAAAGAGTGGGTTCATCGCTACTTAAAGTTTTGACCTCTCCAAACCCACTTTTATCAATTTTTTCATTAAGATCTTCACCCTCCAAATTATTGGGACGCCTTCTAGATAAAGTTGACTCATATCTAGTCCCTTCTTCATCAATTTTTATATTAGCAAACAAAGATTCAATAGGAGTCACACCAATCACTTTAAGATCTTCATCATTATTCTCACAAAAACTAGAAGAACATGCTTTTTCTAGCCAATTTCTCTTAGCACGCATCCTAGCGGTTCTTTCTCTACTTTCATTCATAGAAATTTAATAGCTTTTAGACACTCATTAATATCAATCTTGGGTGGCATAGATCTAATCTTAAAAGAATCAATCTCATGAGAAATTCTATCAACGTTTCTAGCCAAATCATCAATCTTAAGCGTTTTTTCTTCTACCATAGTATTGGAATTCTTTTGAGAATTAATAAATTATTTAATATTGTTCTCAAGATCAGAGGGTATATTATTGTAATTTCCATGAGAATTGTTGTAGGAATTACCATAATTATTAGAGGAATTACTAGGAAACGGCCTAGGGTTGAAGTTTCCTCTATACGCATTATTACCAAAATTGTTCCTACCAAAAAAATTCGCATCCATAGATTCATTATTATTCCCAATAAAAGTGGATAAAGGCATATCACTAGGATCAATAGGAGCACTCTTACTAGCTATCAATTTCATAAGTTCATCCATATTTCCACTCAAAATATTAATTTCTTCAATCGCATGCACTTTTTTACTAGTAGACGATCTTTCCATATGCCATTGAGAGTAATTTTCCATAATATTATCTAGGAGTTTAGTAGCTTCTCCTAAAGTGATTTCCATAAAAGTACCTCCCGCAGCGAAGTCCAAAAGATTTCTAGATGCAAAATTCAATCCAACATAATTTTTTTGTATGATCATCCATAAACTTAAACCATGAGTAGGGCAATTTCTTATCATCAATTTCATCCTGTCCCAAGATTGCGCAACATGTTCATGATAAAGTTGCTTAAAATTAATTATATCATTCCTAAGGGAGATTATCTTAGCGGGAGGAAAGTACTCAGAAATAAAAGCATCTTTACACTTATTCCATGAATCAATACTATTTTTAGGCAAAGATGAAAACCAAGTTTTAGCATAATTTAACAATATCATTATCCACGTCTTTTTTCTTTTGCATATCACACAACTCAACAAAAGTATTTAGGCGGGATGCGGCATCCTCATTAGAACTACCAGAAAATTGTTCTTTCATAACAAGATTCAACAAAGCGGGATTAATTTCATAAGATCCCGCACTAGTGGCGGGAGCAATTGGAGTTCTAATAAAATCATTATTATTAGTGTTGGAAAAATCACACAACTTGGTATTTTCTTGAGACATCATGACAAAGCAACAAATCTAGCACAGAAGCAAACAAAAAGTAAACAAAAATAAGAACAAAAGAGGGCGAATAAAAAAGGCAAATATTTTTATGTTTTTTTAAACGTTTTAGAAGTGGTGGAGAGGAAAACAAGAGGAAAATGGCAAATAATGTAAGTGCAAGAGATGAGAGTTTATGATAGGTACTTGGTAGGCTTGATGTAGAACCTCCCCGGCAATGGCGCCAGAAATTCTTCCTGCTACTTCTTGAGCTTATGTTGATTTTTCCCTTGAAGAGGAAAGGGTGATGCAGCAAAGTACAGATAAGTATTTCCCTCAGTTAAGAACCAAGGTATCAATCCAGTAGGAGGTACAAGCAAGTCCCCAATAGATGCACCTGCACAAACTAACAAACACTTGCACACAACGTGAAAAAGGGGTTGTCAATCCCTTCACGGTCACTAGCAAGAGTGAGATCTAATAGAGATAGATATAAAAGATAAATAAAAGGCAAATAAAGTAAATATAAATAAATTGCAGCAAGGTATTTTTGGGTTTTTGGTTTTATAGATCTGAAAATATATAATGAGAAATAGAGCTGGGGGCCATAGTTTTCACTAGAGGCATCTCTCTTGAAAGGAACACATACGGTGGGTGAACAAATTACTGTTGAGTAATTGATAGAAAAGAGCAAAGTTATGACGATATCTAAGGCAATGATCATGAATATAGGCATCATGTCTGTGACAAGTAGTCTGACTCCTGCCTGCATCTACTACTATTACTCCACACATCGATCGCTATCCAGCATGCATCTAGTGAATTAGGTTAACAAGAACCGACTAATGCCTTAAGCAAGATGACATGATGTAGAGGGATAGATCCAATCAATATGGTAAAACCCCCATCTTTTTATCCTTAATGGCAACAATATCAATATGTGGCTCGCTACCCCTACTCTCACTTGGTGAGGACACCGCAAGATTGAACCCAAAACAAAGCACCTCTCCCATTGCAAGAAAAACCAATCTAGTTGGCCAAACCAAATCGATAGATTGGAGAGAAATACAAAGCTATCTAAATCATGCATCAAAGAGTTTAGAGAAGACTCAAATAATATTCATAGATAATCTGATCATAAATCCACAATTCATCGGATCTCAACAAATGCACCGCAAAAGAAGATTACATCGAATAGAACTCCAAGAACATCGAGGAGAACATTGTATTGAAAATCAAAGAGAGAGAAGCAGCCATCTAGCTACTAGCTATGGACCCGTAGGTCTGTGGTAAACTACTCACACATCATCGGAAGGGCAGCAAGGTTGGTGTAGAGGCCCTCCGTGATCGAATCCCCCTCCAGCAGAGTGCCGGAAAAGGCCCCAAGATGGGATCTCACGAGAACAGAAGCTTGCGGCGGCAGAAAAGTATTTTTGGTGTGCCCTCTGTTATACTGGGAATATTTGGGTATTTATGGAGCCAAGATTAGGGTTAGAAGGTCTGCGAGGGGCCCACAAGCCTAGGGGGCACGCCCCAGGGGGGCGTGTCCCTTGGGCTTGTGGCTCCCTCATGGGTCTTCTGGCATCTTCCCGAAGCTCCTTGGTTGTCTTCTGGTCCAAGAAAAATCCTCAAAAAGTTTCATTCTCTTTGGACTCCATTTGATATTGATTTTCTGTAAAATACAAAAACTAGGAAAAACAGCAACTAGCACTGGGCACTAGGTTAGTCCCAAAAAATGATATAAAATAGCATATTAATGCATATAAAACATCCAAGATGGATAATATAATAGCATGGAACAATAAAAAATTATAGATATGTTGGAGACGTATCAGCATTGCGCAGGGTTGGTGGTGGACGCGCAGGGCGCGAGAACATGTGCCTTGGCAGAATACGCAGCGCCTCAGATTGGCATAGTGGGGCGGCCAATGAATCAGGACTCCATCATGGATGCAGAGGGACGGGTTGGAGAAATGGGGCGGTTGCTCCAGAGTAGTGGAGAGCTGGCCTCCCCCTTTCCTTCACTATAAAAGGAAGTGTGAGAGGGGGCGGCAATGCTCATCCACCATTTCTTCCTCCCCCTTCTTCGGTTTTGCTTCCACCATTACAAGGGGAAGGGGCCGAGCTCGTGCCCTGACGGAAGCGATGAGAGCTTCTTCTCGGCACCCTGTTCCTGCCTCCATCGCTACAGGGGCTGAATCCAGCGCACAAGGTGGAGCTACAGGGCGCGGTCGAGGTCGATGTAGTGCTCGCGGTCGAGGCGGACGGGGTGGCATACCCGCCATTCTTCCTCCAACTGCTCCAACACCGACAGAAGGCCACACGGGGGGACACGGCGTTGGAGTTCATCGTCAAGCTGCGCGATCCTCCCAACAGCTGCCTACGGCTCCCTCGCCCCTTTGCCAGGGTGATGGAGGTCGACCAGCCGCTCAGGCTGCGGCTGCACATGAGTGGTTGCTGCAACGGCGCCGTGTGGGCGAACGTCGAGTTCCCCGCACCTCGCGTCATGCTCCTTAGGCGTGGTTGGAAAACCTTCGCCCGTGCCCATTATCTGGCGAAAGGGCATGTCCTCTGCTTCAAGTTAGTGGAGTCTGACATGCTCTCCATCAAGGTCTTTAGGCGGTCAGGCGCTCGTCTTGGGTGCTACGAGGAAAGCTCGAGTGATGATGAAAGCTCCTCCTTGAGCGACCGCGACGAGGAGGACACTGATAGAGAGGACAGGGACAGCGAGCCCTCGGTCGTCAAGCATGAAGCCGACGACCCAGACTCCAGCTGAACACCGGCCACACCATCACCGTCTGCCAGGTGCTGGCGGCACCATCATCTGCAGCTGGACCCCGGCAGACCGATTTGCCGGGGTGCTTGGCCTGGACGTCACCGCCACCTCCAGCTGGACCCCGATAGGCTTCCTCGTGGACTCCGGCTTCATCTTCCCTGCCGGTGTCCCTGCTGAGCCACGTCCCTCTGGTCCTGGCGGGGGTGACCAGGGCATCGCCTAGCTACTCCTTCCATCTCTGGCCTCTTCTTGCTTGCCGGGGATAAACTCTCCCAATCTTGTCAAGCTGCGTCCCGCTGGTCCAGACGGGGTCGGGCTGGGCTTCTGCCCAGGCACTCCTTTTGCTCTCTTTCCTTCTCAATGTAACTCCTAGGAGGAGAGGGACAAGAAAGGCATTACGGAGCACTTATCTTTTAAAGCCAAAAAATGTAGGCACTTGCCAAATTTGAACCAAATTTATGTAATCCTTCACCCATGTTGACACTCGTATGATTTGTACTTGCTTGTCCATGAAATTTTGAAAAAAGAGCTTGCCGGATACTTGTACATACATTTAGACATACCGAGGGGTGAGATCTCAATATGCTTTTGTGAGCAAAGTTTCTGGCGAAGCCTCTTGCTGGCCCTTAAAGCAGCTGCTACAAAGCCTCGTTTAGTGAGCTAAAAAACGGGTCAGGAGCGCGAATAAGGGCTGGTCCCTTGCCAATCTCCCCAAACACAGCTACAACCAACCTTGTCGAGTGAACTCGAATCAAAGACAGGAGCGCAAATGGTAGATGCGGCAAGGTTTCCTCGCGTGCAAGTTTCTCATACAGAAGTATTACATGGAGTGACGGGATTTTGTGTGCAAAGTAAACTTATCTGTCTTTGCTATTATCCTTATCATTCTGGATAGGAGCGAATCACCGGGGCTGAATGCCCGGGCTGATCCTCCCATCGGGAAATTGCCTGTGAAGTATCCTTCTGTACTTACCAAGAGAGGGAGAAAAAGGAAGATAGCGCAATGCCCTTTACGGCATGTCAGTTATCTTATCTAATAAATTAGTGTAATCACAATAAGATCATGCTTAATCAAACAAGTAATCATGCATTCAAGTTTTTGTGAAAGCACTTTATTTTATTCAGCTACGCACAGGGCCTGCTCCAGGCTTTATACAAAGGGTTACAAGTCTCGGAGACTATGCTTGTACAAAATAGGTTGTCGAGGCAAGGCCCGGCAACCACGCCTTACAGGTCGAACTTGCGAAGATGCTCAATATTCCATGAGTTTTGCATTGGGATGCCATCCTTGGTCTCTAGATGGACTACGCCAGGTCTGGTGCCATGTACTACCCGGTAAGGGCCTTCCCACTTCAGCGTCAACTTGTTTGCACCCTTGGCTGACTGAACGTGCCTAAGGACAAAGGTCGCCTTCCTCAAGGCTCCGTGCGTGAACCCTGCGACTGTGATAATGGCGCAGGGCTTGCTGGTAGCGTGCAGCACACACAGCTGCCCGGAGACGGTCCTCCTCGAGGAGTGTGGCATCGTTATGCCGCAGCTGCTCTTGCGCTACTTCATCGTTGGCAAGTACTCGAGGTGACCCATACGTGAGTTCTGTGGGGAGTACTGCTTCTGCACCATATATCAAGGAGAAAGGAGTCTGGCCAGTAGCTCAATTTGGTGTCGTCCTGATTGACCAAAGAACCACCAGCGGCTCATCAAGCCAGCGCCTGCCATACTTCCGCAACTTGTCAAAAGTTCTCGTCTTGAGCCCACGCAGCACTTCAGCATTCATCCTCTCAGCCTGTCCATTGCTCCTGGGGTGTGCGACAAAGGCAAAAGAGACCTTGCTTCCAAGGCTCTAGATGTACTACATGAAGGCACGGCTCATGAATTGGGTGCCATTGTCAGTGATCACCCTGTTAGGTACTCCGAAACGACACACCAATCCTTTAAAGAACTTGATAGCTGATTGCGCAGTCACCTTCCTCACTAGCTCTACTTCGGGCCACTTTGTAAACTTGTCGATTTCTACGTACAAGAATTCAAAGCCCCTGGCAGCACGGGGAAAGGGGCACAAGATGTCGAGCCCCCAAACCATGAAAGGCTAGGATAAAGGGATTATTTGAAGGGCTTGAGCAGGTTGATGAATGTTCTTGGAATGGAACTAGCATGCTTCACACTTAGTGACGAGCTCAGTCGCATCCCGGAGGGAGGTGGGCCAATAGAATCCTTGCCGGAAAGCTTTCCCGACAAGTGCTCTTGATCCTAGGTGTGAGCCACATACACCTCTGTGTATCTCTGCCAACAGCGCTAGTCCATCTTCCTGGTTAATGCATTTCAACTTCACGCCGTTCGGCCTCTTTCTGTACAGAGTATCATCCACAAACTGATACATACTCGACTGTCCGACCACCTTTTCAGATTTCTCTAGGTTATCGGGAAGTTCTCCTACTTGCAGAAATTGGACTATGCACTACACCCATGTCGGAGCCTGTGGCTCGACGACAAGGACTAAAGGCATTTCCTCTGTCGTGGGAGCGCTGGTCTCAACAGCAAGAACTTGGGATTCTGCCGGAGGATGCAGCTCACCAACCCACATAGGGTTACCCCCGACAGCCTTCTCACCGGTAGCCTCAGAGAGCTCTGCCGGGAAATGCCCGCCGATGTTCAATTTTCTTCTCTTTCTGGCCAATGCTGATGGAGAGACAGATGGTTGAGACAGGTGGAGCACAAAAGTCCCTGGTTCCATAAGGAGCTTCTGAGCGGCGCACTTTGACAGGTGATCAATAATGCTATTCTCCGCACGGGGCACATGCTTTGTTTGCATCCCGTTAAAGTGCTCTTCCAACTTTCTCACTTCTTACACATATGCCTCCATTAGTGGGCTCTTGTAATCCTTATTCACTTACTTTACAACGAGCTGAGAATCACCACAAATGATTAGTTTCTTTATCCCCAAATCTATTGCAATCCTGAGACCGGCAAGCAGCCCCTCGTACTCTGCTGTGTTATTAGTAGCATCTTCCCTAGGGAAGTGCATCTAGATAACATACTTGAGGTGCTCTCCGGTGGGTGCGACAAGCAACACCCCAGCCCCGGCGCCTTGTAGCGAAAAAACACCGTCAAAGTACATTACCCACTCCTTGGGGGTCTCCTCCCCTCCTCAACACGAGCACACTTGTCCGCCAACGTATAGAGTTCATTGATGGTCTTTGGTAGCCGAACATTCATCTTGGTGCGCATCCTCCGATTGCGCACATTCGTGTGGAATGGGGCAATCACAGCTGCCGGATGTTTCTTTGGAATGTTGCGGTGTACCCGGCTGAATCGATGAAGATACTTACACTGCATGGGCTCTTGATGGCCTCCCGTAAAGGCACCAATGAAATCATTGCACAGGTCTGACCAGGAGGAAATGGAATCCTCAGGCAGGTGCATCAGCCAAGATCTCACATTGGGCTTAAGTGCCAAGGGAAAATAATTGGCGAGCACTTTTTCATCCCTTCCCCCGGCAGCTTGGACGGCAATCGTGTAAATGCCCAGAAACTCTGCCGGGTTCAATTTTCCATCATATTTCTCTGATAGGTCAGGCTTGAAGGTGCGAGCCGATGGCCAGCGGACTTGTCGCGGCTCGCGAGTGAAGGCGGGGCACCCTACCTCGAAAGGCAAGTACACGCCAGCACTGGACGCGGGTTCGTCTACGTCTGGGCCATTACGCCTATCTAATTGATGGCGTGCCACGCGGCGCCGCTCGATGGTGATGCAGGCGTCTTCCTTCCTCCTGTCCTTCAACACTTGGCGTTAATCTTGCTGGAGCTGTGGATCAAACAAGGCCATCGATATCTCGTCAGGCTCTTCGACACGCTGGGTTTGCTGAGCCCACCGTGCCTGCTCCTGGGCAGGTTGCCATGAAGGGGACTGCACCGTGGGTGTAGTCCTCTCCGTGTGGCCACCACCATGGGCTACCGGTATCGTCTGCGGGCGTCATGAAGGTTCCGCGCGCTGCGACTTGTTGGCTTCAGCAAATCCGATGAGGCTTTGAATGGTGGCTCTCCACTCATCCATCTTGTCCGCCGCTGGAGGAAAGTTCAGCAGTAGCTGAGCCCTCACCATTGCTTCGGCCACTGTCCCTGGCATGGCATGGGAGGCGGAGCATGACACTGCTCGACTCCTGGTCAAGCCAGAAGGAGCATCGTCGTGCTCTCGCCGCCTTGGACCAATGACAAGGGTAGTCTGGCGCAGCTGATGTTGATCCTGGTGGCCAAGCTCCCGATCAGCTGGGCCCTTTCTGTGCGGGCGCGGTCGTTGTAGGTTGACGGCGTTGCTCGGGGTCTTGTCACGCTCGCCCTGCACGGGACAGAGCATGTGTCTTGACATCGCTCCTTTGGTCAGTGCAGCTAGAGGGTCAGGGCTTGCACCAGAGCGGGCGTCGCCACTGTGCTGGTTGTGCTAACTGGTGCGGCGGGGAGGTGGAGGCTGAGCATCACCATGACCCACACCGGCGTGAGTGTGCTTGCCAGAAGGATGAGGAAGCTGGGCACCCCTAGTGGCCCCAGTTCCTGCTCCAACTGTGGTGGGGGTGACGGTCACACCGTCTGCGGTGACCGCGCCGCTCGTGGCGCCCACTCCACCCGTCGTTGCCGCGGCGCCCGTGGCGCCTGCAGCCACGGGTGAAGGAGCCTTCAAAGCGGAAGGCTCTGTCACCGCATCGCTCTTCTTCTTGGTAGCCATTGATGATGTAGAAGGTGGTGAAGATCAACGCGCTGATGGCTACTTCAGATTCGCGCAAGTAAATACCAGCCCCCTACCTGGCATGCCAAAGATGTTGGGGAGAAGTGGCCCACGATCACCTATGGGGCAGGGGTGCCCCTATTATGGTTCGGCAGGGGACGGTCACATTGCACAAAGAGCAGAGGCGGCAGAGCAGCGCGGCGATCACAACTCTTGTTTTACCCAGGTTCGGGCCGCTTTGCAGCGTAAAACCCTACTCTTGCTTTGGTGGATTGATTTGGAGGAACACAAAGACACGGAGCTCTCAAGCCCGGCAAGGGTGCCTTGGGGAGAGCAGCTGCGCGCGTACAAGTGTTGAGGGATCAAAGAGTTCGAACCCCTTGCTAGGTTGCCTCGGGCCTCCTTTTATAGCTTAAGGGGCGACCACGATGGCAAAATAGTCATTAGAGCATGATTAGATAGCTAACAGTGTTATCATACCTAACTCTGGCAGTTAGGATAAAGTGCATTAAATGCACCGGTAGGTGTCATATCCAGAGGTATCCCCAGCAAGATTTCTCCATCGCCTGCCTAACTACCTCTTATACGCATGACACACCTCTGGGACGGGTGTCATTAAAGGTAATCTCTTCTCCAGCATGCTGCCACGTGCACGGCAGGATCCACTTAGCCACCTGACAGCTTGACACTGCACTGATTAGTGACCGGTGTTTGATGAGGTGGAGCGGTGGCGTCTTGGCAGGTGCCTGCCAGCATGGAGCCTGCCGGACTCTTGTCTTGGCGGCCCCAGGAACCCTGCCAGGCCGGCTTGGCCTCGTCCCCAGGTGTAGCCTTGACCCTGCCGGACTTGCCTGCTCGGCAGGGGAAATCTTCCTGAGGGCTTCTCTGGTTGGTTTGGTCTCCTTAATGCACTCCTTGATCTCATGAAGAGCGGTTTCTCTGGCTTAGCTTATGTCAAACCTTGATACTTGATGCATGGCCTGCCGTACGCCGGTGCATAAGTCAGGCCAGCGAACACACGTGTTCATTGCACCGACATTGTTGCTACTAGAAATGGTACCCTTATCCTTAGGAGCATGTGTAGATTTGTAATTCTTACTGGTAGGGGTCTTTTCAATAGTTTTAATGGAAGAAAAGGCAGAGCTCAAGTTACTAAAAATTTCTTCCAACTTATCAATACGAGCGGGGCTCTCTTCTACCCTTTTGTTAACTACGGGTCCTTTTTCTTTTAATAATTTAAGAGCATCTCCCGCCTTTGACCCTATTTTGTTAGCAAGGTTATGGATTCTTTTATCCAAATTTTCAACATGTTCTTCGGTAATCATTTTCTTTTCAATAGCATCTAGCCTTTGCATAACATGCTCGAGAGTTAAAATCGTTTCATTAATAATGATAGGTGGTGATCCCACTAAATTTCCCATAGCATTAAAAGCATCCATAGAGTGACACATCAAGAAATTCCCTCCCATGATAGTATCAAGAACGAATCTATACCAAGTGGTAGTGCCCACATAAAAATTACGAAGAAGGATAGTGGTAGATTGCTTACGAATAGATCTATTATGAGCACTGCAAATCCTATACCAAGCATCTTTTAGATTCTCTCCTCCCCTTTTCTTAAAATTGAGAACATCATTCTTGGGGGTACACGTAGTAGAGGAAGAACTAGCCATAACGACAAAGTAGGCAAGCAAGATAACACGCAAACAAAAGATCAAACGAGAAAAAGGCAAACGAAAAGAAGGCGAATAAAAAGGCAAATATTTTTGTGTTTTTGTAAAAACGTTTTAGAAGTGGGAGAGATAAAAATGAGAGGCAAATGGCAAATAAAGTAATTGCAAGGAGATGAGATTTGTGATTGGGTACCTAATAGATGTTGATGATGTCTCCCCGGCAACCACGCCAGAAATTGGCAAGTTGACGGACGGCGCCAGAAATTCTTCCTGATTGCTTGTATCTGCGTTGGTATTTCCCCAAAGAGGAGAGGATGATGCAGCAAAGCAATGGTAAGTATTTCCCTCAGTTATGAAACCAAGGTTATCAATCCACTAGGAGAACCAAGCAACACTATGTAAACAGCACCTGCACACAAATACTAAATACTTGCAACCCAACGCGTAAGAGGGGTTGTCAATCCCTCCTGGGTATTGAGATAGATAAAATTGTATGAAATTTGATCAATAGATCTGACAAAAACACAAAATAAAATAAATAAAGAAAAAGTGCAGCAAGGTATTTCTGGGATTTTGCAATAATAGATCTGAAAATAATATGATAGGAAATATACCCGGGGGCCGTAGATTTCACTAGTGGTTTCTCTCGACAAAATAGCATACGGTGGGTAAACAAATTACTGTTGGGCAATTGAAAGAAAAGCAAATAATCCTGACGATGTCCAAGGCAATGATCATGTATATATGCATCACGTCCAAGATTAGTAGACAGACTCCTGCCTGCATCTACTACTATTACTCCACAATCGACCGCTATCCAGCATGCATCTAGTGTATTAAGTTCATGGAAAAATGGAGTAATGCAATAAGAATGATGATATGATGTAGACAAGATCTATTCATGTAGGAATATACCCCATCTTTTTATCCTTAATGGCAACGATACATGCGTGTCACTTCTCCTTCTGTCACTGAGATTGAGCACCGCAAGATCGAACCCATCACAAAGCACCTCTTCCCACTGCAAGAAAAAACAATCTAGTTAGCCAAACCAAACCAAAGTTTCGGAGAAGAAATATGAGGCTATAAAGATCATGCATGAAAGAGTTCAGAGAAGACTCAAATAATATGCATAGATAGAACTGATCATAAACTCGCAATTCATCGGATCCCAACAAACACACCGCAAAAATCATTACATCAAATAGATCTCCAAGAACAGCGAGGAGAACACTGTATTGAAGACCAAAGAGAGAGAAGAAGCCATCTAGCTACTGCCTACGCACCCGTAGGTCTGCGATAAACTACTCACGCATCATCGGAGGAGCACCAATGAGGATGATGAACCCCTCCGTGATTGTTTCCCCCTCCGGCAAGTTGCCAGAAAAGGGCTCTAGATTGGATCTCATGGTTCTGAAACTTACGACGGCTAGAATTTTTTTCGTCGACTCCCCTAGGGTTTCTGGAATATCTGGGTATTTATAGAGCTGAAAGGCGGTGGAAAAGATCACCGTGGGCCCCACAAGGCACCAGGGCACGCCCTGGTGTCTTGTGGGCCCCATGAGCCTCTTCTGGTACACCTCCTGGGCTCCCTGGGTCTCTTCTGGGCAGAAAAAATCTCCAAAAAGTTTCGCTGCGTTTGGACTCCGTTTGATATGGATATTCTGCGAAGTAATAAAACAAGCTAAAAACAGCAACTGGCACTGGGCACTATCTTAATAGGTTAGTCCCAAAAAATGATATAAAGTTGCTAGTAAGTGAATGTAAAACATCCAAGATTGATAATATAACAGCATGGAACAATAAAAAATTATAGATACGTTGGAGACGTATCAGCGGCATCTGCACGCTCCGCGTCGAGTTGAGCCTCCGCCCCCCGGTGCTCCTTTAGGATCGCCAGGTTGAACTGCTGGTCCACCAGTGCCATGGGGGACCCGGACGCCGGCACGAAGTCAACATCCATAGTCTCATTCGCATCGGGGGCCTTCTACGCGACGACCTCCGCCATGAACATCGGATCGGCTTCCTCCTCCTCGGAGCTCGGCTCCAAAGGGCTCGAGGATTGGCCCGCCGCAAAGCAAGCTTCGGAATGGAGGTTTGTGGCAACGACCGTCGCTGTGATTTTTGCGCGGCGCTCCAGCATCAACATCTTGTAGTACGTGATCTTGCTGCGCACCATGGCTTTCCGGCAAATGCTACTCCTTGAACTTGCCTTGGTTTTTCCCTTGAAGAGGATAGGGTGATGCAGCAAAGTAGAGATAAGTATTTCCCTCATTTGAGAACCAAGGTATCAATCCAGTAGGAGGAACACACAAGTCACCATGGTTGCACCTACCCAAACAAACAAATACTTGCACCCAACGCGATAAAGGGGTTGTCAATCCCTTCACGGTTACTTGCAAGGATGCGGTCTGATAGAGATAGGTATAAAAGATAAACAAAAGTGCAAAATAAAGTAAAGGTAAATAAATTGCAGCAAGGTATTTTTGGGTTTTTGGTTTTGTAGATCTAAAAATAATATGATAAAAGATAGACCCGGGGGCCATAGTTTTCACTAGAGGCTTCTCTCTTGAAAGAACGCATACGGTGGGTAAACAAATTACTATTGAGCAATTGATAGAAAAGCACAAAGTTATGACGATATCTAAGGCAATGATCATGAACATAGGCATCACGTCCGTGACAAGTAGACCGACTCCTGCCTGGATCTACTTCTATTACTCCACACATCGACCGCTATCCAGCATGCATCTAGTGTATTAAGTTAACAAGAACGAAGTAACATGATACCTCTTCATCGTATTTATAATTTTTGATTGTTTCATGCAAATATTGTACCACTTTTATGTAGTTTTGGCAACTTTTTATATTTTTTTGGGACTAACATATTGATCCAGTGCCCAGTGTCAGTTCTTGTTTGTTGCATGTTTTTTGTTTCGCAGAATATCCATACCAAACGAAGTCCAAACGTGATAAAAATTTACGGAGATTTATTTTGGAATACATGTGATTTTTGGGAAGTGGAATCAACGCGAGACGATGCCCAAGGGGCCCATAAGCCCTAGGGGCGTGCCCCCCTACCCTCAGCACGGCCAGGAGGCTTGTGGGGCCCCTGTAAGGCGGTTTGTGCCCTTCTTTCACCGCAAGAAAGATAATATCCGGATAAAAGTTGTGTTAAAATTTCAGCTCAATCGGAGTTACGGATCTCCAGGAATTTAAGAAATGGTGAAAGGCCAGAAAATAGGAACACGAAGCAGAAGAGAAACAGAGAGATAGATCCAGTCTCAGAGGGGCTCCCACCCCTCCGCCACCATGGAGGCCATGGACCAGAGGGGAAACCCTCCTCCCATCTAGGGAGAGGCGAAGGAATAAGAAGAAGGAGGGGGGCTCTCTCCCCTCTCTCCCGGTGGCGCCGGAATGCCGCCGGGGCCATCATCGTGACAGCGATCTACACCAACAACTTTGCCGCCGTCATCACCAACTCTCTCTCCCCCTCTATGCAGTGGTGTAACACCTCTTCTCCCTGATGTAATATCTACTTAAACATGGTGCTCAATGCTATATATTATTTCCCAATGATGTATGGCTATCCTATGATGTTTGAGTAGATCCATTTTGTCGTATGGGTTGATTGATGATCATGATTGGTTTGAGTTGTATGTTTTATTATTGGTGTTGTCCTAGGGTGCTCTCTGTGTCACGCGAGAGTGAGGGATCCCCGCTGTAGGGTTTGCAATATGTTCATGATTCTCTTATGGTGGGTGGAGTGAGTGACAGAAGCACAGACTCGAGTAAGTAGGTTGTTTGCGTATGGGAGTAAAGAGGACTTGATACTTTAATGCTATGGTTGGGTTTTACCTTAATGATCTTTAGTAGCTGCCGATGCTTGCTAGAGTTCCAATCATAAGTGCATATGATGCAAGTAGAGAAAGTATGTTAGCTTATGCCTCTCCCTCATATAAAATTGCAATAATGATTACCGGTCTAGTTATCGATTTCCTAGGGACAAATAACTTTCTTGTGTGACAAAAAGCTCTCTACTAAAACTAACTTAATTGTTTCTTTATCTAAACAGCCCCTAGCTTTTATTTACGTGTTCTTTATTATCTTGCAAACTTATCCTACACCTACAAAATAGTTTCATACTTGTTCTAGGTAAAGCGAACATTAAGTGTGCGTAGAGTTGTATCGGTGGTCAATAGAACTTGAAGGGAATATAAATTCTACCTTTAGCTCCTCGTTGGATTTGACACTCTTACTTATCGAGAAAGGCTACAATTGATCCCCTATACTTGTGGGTTATCAATACCTTTTTCTGGTGCCGTTGTCGGGGAGCAATAGTGTGGGGTGAATATTGTCGTGTGTGCATGTTTGCTTTATCACTAAGTAGTTTTTATTTTCTGTTCTAAGTTGTTTTATATCTTTAGTTATGGATATTGAACACAAAATACCAAAAAAATTTAGGTGTACTTGCTACTCATGGTGATGGGGAACCTCCTAAAACCCTCGATGCTCGTTATGTGGGAAATATTAAACACTACTTTGATAATCCTGAGAAAACCCCATTCAACTTGATAATGGGAGACACGTTGGGCCAACGTGAATACTTTAGGGATTATCTCTTGACTAAAAAAGGGAAACTGTTATGGGATCAAATTGAAATGTTGCATTGGTATGCTTGGAATTTATGCTTGAGATATGATTATACTTGTTGCTCTAGGATGAAGTCTCCATACCTTCCCTTTTCATGTAAATTTAATGATAATGAAACCTTGGTTTCTTATGCTAATGGTATATATGATTACTATGATGTGGAACGAATAGAATAATTCGTTGCTTTGAAGGGTGCTTATGGAACTGAATCTTTGTTTGAAAAGTGTGAAAATTTTGATGATGATGTTTACAGACCTGAAAATTATGCTATACTGAAATATTGCTATGAGAATTATGAATATAATGCCAATATTAATGAGTTTATTGAGAAAGTCTCCGCTGTCCAAGAAGAGATTAATATTTTGCAGGAATCTATGGAAGAAGAAATTGATGACACTGTGAGCTCATTGGATGAAAAAGATGACGAGGAGAGCGAAGAAAAAAAGGAGGAAGAGTGGATTAGCTACCCGTGCCCACCTTCTAATGAGAGTAAATCTTCAACTCATACATTGTTTAATTTCCCTTCGTGCTTGCTGAAGGATGAATGCTATGATGATTGCTATGATCCCTTGGATTCGTTTGAAATGTCCCTTTTTTGATGAAATTGATGCTTGCTATGCTTATGGCCATGATGCCAATTTGAATTATGCTTATCTAGATGAACTTGCTATAGTTCCTTATGTTAAGAATGAAATTGTTGTTATTGCACCCACACATGATAGTCCTATTATCTTTTTGAATTCTCATAACTACACTATATCGGAGAAGTTTGCGCTTATTAAGGATTATATTGATGGGTTGCGTTTTACTACTACACATGATGATTTTGATGAATATAATATGCATGTGCTTGCTGCTCCTACTTGTAATTATTATGAGAGAGGAACTACATCTCCGCCTCTCTATGTTTCCAATACTATAAAATTGCAAGAAACTGTTTATACTATGCATTGGTCTTTACTAGATGTGCATGAATTGTTCTTTTATGATATGCCAATGCATAGGAAGAGAGTTAGAATTCGTTGTTGCATGATATATATTACTCTATGCTAACTACTAAATTAGAAATCATTGCTAATTAAAATTGGCTTTGATCTACCTTGGGATCCGGGTTGATCGGTTACTTGAGCACTTTATGCCTAGCTTAATGGCTTTAAAGAATTCGCTGCCAGGGAGACTGATACGTCCATTTTGCATCATGTTTTCCTACTATTATTTATAATGTTTTTATGCATAATAATGCTTTATGGAGTAATTCTAATGCCTTTTCTCTCATAATATGCAAGGTTTACACAAAGAGGGAGAATGCCGGCAGCTGGAATTCTGGACCTGAAAAAGCTACGTCAGAGTTACCTATTCTGCACATCTCCAAATGAGCTGAAAATTTATGGAGAATTATTTTGGAATGTATAAAAAATACTGGAGCAAATAACTACCGGAGGGGGCCACCTGGTGAGCACAACACACCAGGGCGCGCCAGGCCCCCCAGGCGCGCCCTGGTGGGTTGTGCTCAGCCCAGCCCACCTCCGGTGCCCATCTTCTGGTATACAGGTCATTTTGACCTAGAAAAAATTAGGAGGGGACTTTTGGGACAAAGCTCCACCGTCTCGAGGCGAAACTTGGGCATGAGCACTTTTGCCCTCCGGCAGAGCGATTCCGCTGGGGGAACTTCCCTCCCGGAGGGGGAAATCGAAGCCATCGTCATCACTAACAACCCTCTCATCTTTGGGAGGGCAATCTCCATCAATATCTTCAACATCACCATCTCCTCTCAAACCCTAGTTCATCTCTTGTGTTCAATCTTTGTACCGGAACCTCAGATTGGTACCTGTGGGTGACTAGTAGTGTTGATTACATCTTGTAGTTGATTACTATATGGTTTATTTGGTGGAAGATTATATGTTCAGATCCATTATGCTATTTAATACCCCTCTGATCTTGAGAATGATTATCATTTGTGAGTAGTTACTTTTGTTCTTGAGCTCATGGGAGAAGTCATGTTGCAAGTAATCATGTGAACTTGATGTGTGTTCGATATTTTGATGATATGTATGTTGTGATTCCCTTAGTGGTGTCATGTGAACGTCGAATACATGGCACTTCACCATATTTGGGCCTAAGGAAACGCATTGTGCAGTAGTTATTAGATAATGGGTTGCTAGAGTGACAGAAGCTTAAACCCTAGTTTATGCGCTACTTCGTAAGGGACCGATTTGGATCCAAAAGTTTAATGCTATGGTTAGATTTTATCTTAATACTTTTCTTGTAGTTGCGGATGCTTGCGAGGGGGTTAATCATAAGTAGGAGTTTTGTTCAAGTAAGAACAACACCTAAGCACCGGTCCACCCACATATCAAATTATCAAAGTAGCGAACACGAATCAAACCAACATGATGAAAGTGACATGGTGAAATTCCTGTGTACCCTCAAGAACGCTTTGCTTATCATAAGAGACTGTTTTGGCCTGTCCTTTTCCACAAAAGGATTGGGCTACCTTGCCGCACTTTTTTTACTATTATTTCTACTTGTCCGTTACAAATTATCTTTCTATCAAACTACTTGTTACCGACTATTTCAGTGCTTGCAGAAAATACCTTGCTGAAAACCACTTGTCATTTCCTTCTGCTCCTCGTTGGGTTGGACACTCTTACTTATTGAAAGGACTAGGATTGACCCCGTATACTTGTGGGTCATCAAGACTCTTTTCTGGCGCCGTTTCCGGGGAGTGAAGCGCTATTGGTAAGTGGAAATTGGTAAGGAAAAATTATTACTATGTGTTGAAATTTATTGTCACTTTTTACTATGGAGAACCATCCTTTGAGGGGTTCGTTCGGGGTATCTTCACCTCGAATAGAAGCACAATTAGTTGCCCCTTAACCTACTGCACCTACTAAAAATATTGGTTATGAAATTCCTTCAGGTATGATAGAACAACTGCTAGCTAATCCTTATGCAGGAGATGGAACTGAACATCCTGATATGCACTTGATATATGTGGCTGAAATTTGAGGATTATTAAGCTTGCAGGTTTATCCGGAGATGAAGCTAAGAAGAAGGGTTTCCCTTTATCTTTGAAGGTAAAAGGATTAACATGGTATAGGCTATGCGATGATATTGGATCTTGGAACTAGAATTGATTGAAATTGGAATTTCACCAAAAAAATTATCCTATGCATCTAGTTCATCGTGATCGGAATTATATATATAATTTTTGGCCTCGTGAAGGAGAAAGTATTGCTCTAGCTTGGGGGAGGCTTAAGTCAATGTTATATTCATGCCCCAATCATGAGCTCTCTAGAGAAATTAATATTCAGAATTTTTATGCTTGGCTTTCTCATGATGATCGATCCATGCTCAATACTTCTTGTACTGGTTCTTTTATGAAGAAGACTATTGAATTCAGGTGGGACCTTTTAGAAAGAATTAAATGCAACTCTGAAGATTAGGAACTCGACGAAGGTCAAGAGTCAGGTATTAAGCTTGAATTTGATTTTGTTAAATCTTTTATGAACACTGATGCTTTTCACAAGTTTAGCACTAAATATGGACTTGACACTGAGATAGTAGCCTCTTTTTGTGAAACTTTTGCTACTCATGTTGATCTCCCTAAAGAGAAGTGGTTTAAATATCATCCCCCTATTAAAGAAGAAATTAACACTACTGCAGAATGCTGCTAAAGCGACACTGCAATCAGAGACCCTTCGACGAAACTGTGTGCGATGCATTAATCGCAAACGGTGATGTAAAAAAACCGTCAAAAAAGGTGCAAAACGTTTGCGATGGCGGATACATCAAACATGGTTCAGATTTTAGTTGCGTGTGTGATGCTAGGCATACGGTTCAGTTCAATGAATTGTTTGCGATGAGGCAGAACAACAAAAATGGGCAGCCAGATGAAGGCGTGTGCGATATATGGCATACAGTTCACTGGGTTGAACTGTTTATGATTAGGCAACACAAAAGAAACGGTCAGCCATATCAAGGTGTGTGCGATATACGACATACGGTCAGTCGGATGAACTGTTTGCTTTGATCCAAGGGAACAGAAATGGTTCAATTGAACAAGATGTGTGTGATACGCGGTAAACAGGTCTGTAATCAGAAATGTGTCGAAGACCGATAATAATACAGACGATTGCTGCTAATAAGCCGTGCGTGTTGTGGGCAAACGCTTGCTGGTATACAATTGTTAGCGATTGATGAAATCATCACCGACGGGTTCCCTAGTATGGTCCGTGTGCGATGTCATTGCACATAGAACAACAGCATATGTACTTATAACTTATAAGGACTTGATTCCATAAACAGATTGAACATCCAATTACATAGGTGGCTAGTACACACATGACCTTTGCACACACCAAAGTATGTTCGAAAATGCCTAGAAAACTCAAATAATGTATAAAAAGGCAAAACGAACCCTGAATAATTTCATATATTTAGGACGACGCTCCTATTGTTTTGCACACATAGGTGACAAGTTCCCTCTCAGAACCATGAGCCTTTTTGAGAGAAGCTCCGGTTTGTAAGAAGTTTATACCAAAACTTGTCCAAGATTGGACTAATTTTTTACCACAGCATGTTGGTGCCATGTCATAACACCATGCCAAGTTTCATGATTTTGAGGCGAGTTTTGGATTTACAGTAATTTTAAAACCAGGTTTCTCAATGTTTACTGTCGAGTCGGCACTGCCCTGGATAGGCTTTTTCCTCGTGGGTCCCAAATGACAAATCCAAATCTGTCACTACCATGCAGCTTTTCTTATTAAGAATTACGACCCACTTGGTGTGCTAGCTGAAAATAAGTTTGTGGGTGCTGGTGGGCGCTAAGAACTTGTGGGTTCTATAATGAACAAAGATCTCATGGATCCCGTGAGAGTGATGTTCTTTCCCTATGTTTTGAATGCTTATAATATTTATGTCTTAATTAAATAAATGCCAATCCATTGGCCCAGTATGAAAGAAAATATGGGTCAAAGCTGAGTTGAAAAGGGCAACAATATCTAACGCCAGCTTACAAACAGCACAAAAGCACGAGGATTAATTGCTCATCAGGTTTAGACAAAATCTAGATTGAATGGGACAATGACATCTAACTCAACCAAATTTTTCGGCAGTCACAATCAAATGGATCGGTCTGATCCATAAAATCAAGATCCTAGTACAAAAATTCTATTGCTCCATGATGACGACAAGCTGTTGTAAATAGAAGCCGAGCACGATCAGAAGCCCTTGGGTCCACTTGAAACTTCTTTTTATGCTATTCAACACTTGCAGACGTGAGAAATTTCTTGTTGAAAAACTTAATCCTCATGGACAATAGTGCCCTCCCATTCAACATGAAGAATGTGACAAAGCTAGTGTTTGCATTGTTGGATGCATATCCTTCCAGCGATACTGTCTTCAAATGAATGTCATGAGATCTGAGAAAATCCCGGTGCTTCTTGAACCATCGATTGGTTATACCTTTTTCTCCATGTGTTACTGCCTAAATAGAGACGAAGATTGAAAATAGTTAATGTCTAAAAAAGATTATGTTGAAAGGGTGATAGCTGAAAGATTAATTATAGTACATTATATATGGGCTTTCAATGTGCGTGAAATCATCACCTTTATATACAAATTCTCCAGACATGGAAAGCATTGCAGCAAGGCAATAATGATATTGAGATCAAAACACCACATACTGATATATAAGGTCTTGACAGAATCCACCACCACTGATAGGATGGACAAGCTCTTCATTGAGCATAGAACATAATATTAGCACTGAAAGTGTACTCCAAGATAATACTCAACTTATGCGCACAAATGAAAAATGCAAATTACAAAAGTGTACGTGAATAATATACAGTACCTCAATGGGTGTGGAGGCAAACACCATCTCGAACCATTTAAACGGATCACGAGTTGCACCCAAGGTTTCCAGTTTAGGCGCAGAGACCACAGTTATTTGCAAAGGTTTATAACAACAATCAAGGAGCAACCTTTGAAGTGAAGGGGCATCTTCGATGATGATCTCCTATCCTTCAAAACAAATTCCAATGCTTACTAGGTGAGGTGACTTTATTTTGAGACAAGGGATATGGATTCGTATTCCAAAAACAAGCACCAAACGCTCCAGTGAAGGGCAGCTGGAGTGGATGATGCTATGCAGTGAGGACACCGACAGATCAACCAACACAAGCGCAAGTTTTTTCAGCAGTGGGAGTCGAAGCATTTGTACCAGATTGTATGCTAGATGGCACCGGGTCAAGGTGGCGGTGTGGAGAGAGGAGGAAAACCATGAGATGGGCATCGGTGGTGAGAGCACGGATGCAGCACTGGGTGGTAACCCATCGCTGTAGTAATGGTAGAACTCAAGCTGCTGGAGTTTATCGAATTGACAGGATGTCAGCCAGGCGGCCACCATGCAGGGTATGTCCAGCAGGTAGCATGTCGGGATGGAGATGCGTTGAACAGAGCCCTGGTGGGAGGAGATGATGGCTCCGGGGAGTTCAGAATCATCATCGACAGATAGCTGACTACAGTCGAGATTAAGAGGCACGGCGTGCCACTGAGTGCGCCACCGAGATGCGACGACTTGTGTGCGGCAGCCATCCTTGGTGGGGAGAAGGGAGATGATCTCCCCAAGGATGGCGTCCGGGAGATCGCTGATGCGGTCCGCTGGAGATTCTACTGGTTCCTCGGGTCCAGGGGGCGTGGCCGCTTCTGGCCGCGCTGCCGGGTCCAAGATCTACATCCGGCGGCGGCGCTGGCCGGAGCCTCATCCGTGTACATACCAATCTGAAAGAAAAAAATGGCAGAAAAATACTTGTAGGACATTCAAAATCAATTCTCAAGATCTGAAAGAAAAAAAGGCACAAACATATATGTAGGACATTCAAAATCAATTCTCAAGATCTGGCCACAAATTATTAGCATGCACGCTAACCCTAGTCGGATTATTTGCAAAAATCATTTGTAGAGAACAAACAATTAATCACTAACCCTATACAGATACCATTCAAACAATCAATACACTACGTGCATCTAACGGATCTTAATTAATCTGATTTCATGGACTGAGAGAACATAACCATAAGATTTGTATTCCAGAAAAATTAGGGAGGGGGGAGTAACCAGAGAAAACACATGATATGTTTGCCACACAAATGGGTATATAGATGACTAACCGGTTTTCCGTCGAAGTCGTAGTCGTTGCCGGAGTTGCTGTTGACCTCCGGCTCCGGCTGGGGGGGGGCACGACGGCACCGACGAAGTGAAGGTCATGCTGCTGCCCACGCGAGACCTCGTCGGCGGTGACGGCAACCTCTATGCCCAGCTTCACGCATTGCACGGGTGCTTCACCAGCCCCGGCGTCGCCACTCCCTCCGATGGTGCACTTCGGTGGCATCCTCATACACTCCAGAGTCCAGACGTTGATGACCACTGTGGACCGGTGGTGTGGCCGCCTATTATGGCCGGCGGCTCGGGCACGCCATTAATACGGACCAGTGGGAGCGAGGCGGGTGGCGGTCAAAGGCTGTCTCGCCTCCCGGTGAGCCTGCGCGGCGGACTTTTGGCATTCCTATACCATCATTTCACACAGCTACTCGCATGCCTCCCGGTGACACTGCACAGCGAAAACGCCTCCCATCAATTCACACACCTGCACGCACGCCTCCCGGGCTGCCTGCGCGGCAGACTGCTTGCATACATCCTGTCAACTCATGCCTGCTCGCACGCCACACTAGGCGCGTGGCGGCACATATTTTTTTCTTCTGTTTTTTGATGATTCATTCTACCACTTTATTGCTTAACCGAAGCAAGGCACGGTCTAAAGCACATAGTCCAAATAAATATTCCATATGAGATATTGGTTGCCAGTTATTAACAATCTCCCATTTGTAAGTTGATTATATCAAAACTTGTCTCAAATTTGACGAAAAAATACAATATCACAGTCTACTGGTGTCCATTTATGACACCACGATAAGTTTCATGAATTTCAACTAAGTTTTGGATTTACTGAATTTTAAAAATCAACATTCTCAATGTTTTGAAATTTCTTTCATGGGGAAACATGCACCCAGGGCACAGATATGATTTTGCAATCCATTTTGGTGCACATGTAGCTCAAATTTGATTTTTGCACATTAAATCCCTAGGAAATCAATCAATGTATAAAACGGGTCGAATGATCTCTGTTTTTTTTTTCAAACTTTAACATGACACTCCTTTGGTCGTATGTTCACTGCAGAAAAAGTTTGACATGTGTCCTCAGAGTGGAGGTGGTGGTGTGGGATGTGTGTCTGTGTGTGTGTGTGGGGGGGGGGGGGTCCATCAGTACACTACTAGTCGCGAGCCTCCTGGGATTATTGATCATTTTGTGAGTCATGTATATATGCCACACCAAAGTCCTGAATTGGTTATTTAAAGCAGTACACAACCCTTTCATACATACATGTTCGGGCCACATGCATGCATTGGTGGTCCTCTCGGACACTCCCTCATGTGGTTAGCAGCGACGTGCCCATTCGTTAGCCCGTAAAGGTTTTTAGTTTCCACAGACAACGAGAGGCATCGGACCAAAGGTGGATTCATCTTTGGCATGTGTGTTATGTGGATCATGGTGAGATTCCATATCAAAGTTCGAGCACGTGCGTACACATGAGTCCCTCCCACCGGCTCGGAGTGAGGGGTCTATGCATCGTGAACCTATGTGTAGTGCATGTGTTTCCGGTTTGTGATGCATGTGCCACGTCAAAGTTGTGCATTGGGTATTCAAACATCACACAACACACGACAACATGCACACTGTGGTTGTCCTATGACACTCACTCGCGTGTGACTCTCTATGGGCCCACGAGGTCTTCGTCGATCAATTGAACGTACAACGAGAGAGAGGTTAATTTGACCAACAAGGATGGTTATTTTTTTGTTTGTGTTACATATATGCACGGTAGGAGTATGTAGTACATGTCAAAGAGGGGGCAACATGTATACTCTCTCTCTCTCTCTCTATATATATATATATATATATATATATATCTCTGTGTGTGTGTGTGTGTGTGTCATAACCTCGCTCCATGTGGGGACTTTCCGGCTCCCGAGGCAGGTGCCACATGAAAGTTGTGCATTGGTATTCAAACATCATGCAATACCATGCAGGCGGTGGTTGCCCTATAGGAACTAACTCGCGTGCGGCACTTCCGTCTGTGGGCCCGCGAGGTCATCCTCCATCACTTTGACCCAACGAGAGAGAGGCACATTTGATGAACAAGGAGGATTAATTCTTTTGGGGCTGTGTTAGGGTAGGAGTATATATATAGTACTTGTCGAAGTGGGGATGGGACCAACATATACTAGGTGTCACACATGAACCTCACTCTGTGTGGGGACTTTGCGGTTTTTGAGGCAAATGCCACATCAAAGGTTGTGCATTAGGTATTCAAAACATCACAACCACACACCTCTCCATATATATGTTTTGGCACACATGCAAGCGATGGTGGTTGTCCTGTGGCACTCACCCACATGGTTATCGGCGATGCTTCCATCTGTCGGCCTGCTTGGTCCATCACTTTCACCGACAATGAGAGAGGTTAGTTATTTTGACTTAGGAGGGGATTAATTTTTTGTTTGTCTCGCGATATAGGTCATGATGTGAGATTACATATATAATAGCACATCTGTACACATGAATCCATCCCGCTGGATCGAAGGGGGGGTGGGGCGAGCACACGACACGTCATGAACCTCTTGCTCTGTGTGGGGACCTGTGCGATTTTGAATGCATGCACCACATCAATATTGTGCATTAGGTATTCAACACATATGCATGCATCACGCACCTCCATAAATATGTTTGGGACACATGCATGCAATGGTTGTCTTTGGACACTCTCACTCGCTTGGTTATGGGCGGCAAACCTATATATATATATATATATTCATGGGCCCGCGTGGACATCCATCATTTCGACCGACGACGAGAAAGGTTACCAGGGTGGATTCTTCTTCTTTGGTTCGTGTTACCGTATAGTAGGTCGACCATTCTAGGCCTAATTAAGTTTGAGCGCATGCATGCTACGCATCGTGAACCCTCGACCAGTGTGGGGATTTTACGGTTCCAAAGCATGGTGCCACATCAAATTTGCGCATTGCGTATTCAAACACCACACACACCACTTCCATATACATAATTGGGCCACATGCACAGAGTGGGTTTTGTCTTCAGACAGTACTCCCTCGCGAGTTTATCGGCGACAAGCTAGCCCATTTTGCGAGGCCGTGTGGACGTCCATCGCTTGGACCATCAACGAGTGAGAGAGGTTATACAATCAAGTTGGACTCTATTTGGTCCGTGTTACAGTACGTCTTGGTGAGATGCCCTCCCCCCGACACGTGTGTGTGTGGGGGGGGCTACTTCACACTACCCGCAACCTCCATGGGGTCGGGGAAGTCCGGCTATTTTGCGAGGCACACGTGCCACATCAAAGTTGTGAATGGTAGTTAAATATCACACCACACCCTTTTCATACATATAGTATAGGGCCACCCGCAGGTGGTTCGTATGTGGTCTCACCCATCTCTCGCCACAAACACACATTTGTGGGTCATCACACGGTCCACCTTTGTCCGAAAGCGAAAGGGGAAGTTTGACCATATATATGATGGACTCCTATAGGTTTGGTGTTACGGTAGGGTGAGATTTCAAACCTAACTATCTGGGGGCATGCATTCGCAGCTAGGATTCCCTTACCGCCGACACGAAATGGGGTTCAAAGGGGGTGGCTGACTAGCAATACTGTGCGCTTTGTGCGACAGGTGCCACATCAAAGTTGTGCATTGGGTATTCGAACATCAAACCACCCTTTTCATACATATATTTGGTCCACATGCAAGTGTGTTCATGTTATGACCCTTTCCTGCGTTATTCTTTTTGCCAAATTTATAAACAGCACATGAGTTTGATGCAGAAACCGTCTGCGATTGGGTCCGCAACAGACACGGTTCGGTCAGACTACCCGTGTGACACGCCCGTGCCCCTACAGTCACTCACATCGGCACAGTAGATTGGGCTCCACGAGGCTTGCCTCCCGCTCTCAAAAATATCTACTGCCTCATAATCTCAAAAATATCTACCGCCTGGAAGGTTTTTATGTTTGATAGCACACGATTAGTATGTGCGGACCGTATGCGATGTCTATTACTCCCGCTCTGCTTCAATCCCTTGATTCAAATTTTCAGTAGCCCCGGCATTTTACTCCCGCCTCTGCATCCCTCGTAATCTCAAAAATATCTGCTCGCCCTTGATTCAAATTTTCAGTAGCCCCGCCTTGTTACTCCCGCCTCTAAATCCCTCGCAATCTAAAAAATATCTGCTTACCCTTGATTCAAATTTTCAGTAGACCTGCCTTGTTACTCCCACCTCTGCATCCCTCGCAATCTCAAAAATATCTGCTTGCCCTTGATCCAAATTTTTAGTAGCCCAGCATTTTACTCCCGCCTAGTAAAATTTTCAGTTGCTGCGGTATTTCCTCAAACACCACCTTGCCCCCACCCCCCGCCCTCCCTCCACACACACCACACACTCCCCAAAACCTCCACTCACACAGACACACACCACCCCTCCCTCGCTCGAAACCATCGGTAGTTCGCCGCCATTGCCGCCGCCTCCATTCTCAACCTCTGCCTGTGTGTCAGGGAGCTCGAGGAGCCAATGGCCCAAAAGAGGTTTATCGCAGCCTCTTTACCCGATGCCGGTGATGTGGCCGCCAAGGTGTTCCCGTCGTCCTCCGCGGGCTCTTTATCAATCCGTCGTCGCCGGTCGCCCGATCTGCCCGCCGCCGCACCCCTACGCCGTTTCGAGGACTTCCCCATCCTCCCTCAGGCCCGGCCGCCGACGAGGTCCTACCTCGGGGTCTAGCAGCAGCGGTGGGGGACGTGGGTTACTGAGATTATGGATCGGGAGACCCACACCCGCCGGTGGCTCGGTAGCTTCC
Source organism: Thinopyrum elongatum (assembly GCA_011799875.1). Lineage (NCBI taxonomy): Eukaryota > Viridiplantae > Streptophyta > Magnoliopsida > Poales > Poaceae > Thinopyrum > Thinopyrum elongatum. The sequence continues at coordinate 315,085,533 of CM022301.1, forward strand.
ACAGGGCCGAGCTCGCGGCCATGGAGTACGACCGCTGGTAGGACCGCTACCACGGCGCGGCGGCTAGGCTCAATTTCCCCTTCGGCACATGTTCGGTCAACCTGGTTCCGCCGGAGCTAGGGGTGGTGAGCTCGACTATGGCGCGGGAGGACCGCGAGGCGTGGGAGCGCCTCGAGGCCGCCAAGGGGACCTACATGCAAGAGCTCCGCCGGCAGCACCCGGAGCTCGTGGAGGCGGAGCGGGTGATCTTTGCCGGTGCGGAGGGTAACGAGGTTATCTTGCTCTCCTCCGATGACGAGGTCGAAGGCGGTGAGGACGGCAGCATGGAGGGCGTCGAGGTGGGCGGCGAGGACGAGGAGATCGACGTTGATGAGTGGAGGAGTGTCTTCCCCAACGACGGCATCGGCCCGGACCCGGCTTGCAGCACACCGTACCTGACGAGGAAGGATTGGCTCGACCTCCACTTCGACCAAAAGTAGTTTAGCTTAGTTTAAATTTATGTTTTATGTTCAGTTATGCAAAACTATCTATGTTTATGTTTGAATGCATGCTACTTTCGGTTGAACCTGCTTTGAACTTGATCAAATTGAAGTTTACAACGTTAAGTTTAGGGGATTGACTAGAAACGGCCAAAAATTGCTGGAGTATATATATATATATATCCACTAAGGGTTTTAGTCTGTTAACTTTTAAAGGATCGGCTAGAGATGGCCTTATGCCTTGTTTATTTCAGTTCTTCACAATGTGATGCTCTGTATGTGCAACTATTTGCCGTGCAGTTCAATTTCATCACTAACAGTTTCAACAATACCACTATGAATTACGATATTTGGTTGCTGTTAAGGATGTTGCAGTTAACATGCCTTTTAGTTTTTTAACAATAACTAGTGTACTTGAGACCTGCACAATACCAGTTTGAATGACTATATTTGCTTGTTTTTAAGTGTTATGCCTGTTGCAGTTAACACACCGTTCCACTTCTTGTTTTTCTTAACTAGCGTGCTTAAACCTGCACACTGAAGCTATCATTTGTAGATTATGTTGCCTACCATGGATATATTTGGTTGATGTTTAGCCTGTTGTGCTTAACATGCCTTTATATGTACTCATACAGGAAAATATTGAGAACAGCAGCTGTTTACCATCGAGGTTAGTTTCATCGCATTGCTTATATATACTCACTGTTCAGGATATCGGTAGCTGGTACCATATAGCCTAGGGCTGATAAGGTGTCGTGGTTTGACACGATCACCTATGGGGCCATCGACCCCTTTGTGGTTCGGCAAGGGGGAAGGGCATGTTGCACAAAGAGCGGAAGTCGTAGAACAACACGGCAATGGTGACACAAGTGGTTTTTACCTAGGTTCAGGCCGCCGCGAGGCGTAAAACCCTACTCCAGCTTTGGTGGATTGAGTGGAAGACCGTGACAAACGCACAGTGCTCAAGCCCGGCAAGGTTGCTTCGGGGAGAGAAGCTACACGCGTATGAGTGTACAAGGGTCCGAATCCTTTCTAAGGTTGCCTCGGCCCTCCTTTTATAGGTAAAGGGGTTACCACAGTGGCAAAACAGTCATTATCAAGTGATTAGATAGCCACAGTGTTATCATACCTAACTCTGCAGACATGACAAGGTGCATTAAATGCACCACTCAGTGTCACATCATGGAAGCAGCCTGGCAAGCCTTGCCGTGCCATTCAACCACCTTCTCGCCTGTCTGCATGACACGCCCCTGGACGGGTGTCATTTAGGGGTGATCTTCCTCAGAAATGGCTGCCACGTGCTAAATGACTCCACTTAATCACTTGGGGGCTCAAGACCGCACCGATAAGTGACTTGCGTCACTGTGAGGTGGAGCGGTGGAGCCTTGGTGGGATAGCAGGCTGCCAGTGCCCGGCAACCCTTACCGGGGAGGTCTTGGGACTTGCTCTTGGGGTGGCCTCGACCTGACCAGGCTCGCCTGCCCGGCAAGGGAGGCTTTTCCCTTGGTGATATCTTGTTGTTTTGGCTTGTCTTGGTCTTCTTTATCCGCCCTTTGGTTTCCCAAAGAGCTCATTTCTTCTGCTTGGCCCTGTCTTGGATACTTGGTGGGGCTTGCCTCGTTGCTGCCATGCCTGTGTACGGTCCAGGCAACACACACAAAGGTTTGTTGCACCGACAGGAGCCCGCGGGCCTGGTCCAACGTGTTGCTGAGTATCATTGGAGTAGGCCCTTTCAGGTACACAGACAGGGGTCTTGTGTTGATATTCTTTTCTTCCTTGATATTTTCCTTGCTTCTTCATTAATCTGTGCTTGAGTCAGTTTCCGGTTTTTCCGTGCGTCGTGCAAGACGTTATGGGGGAGTTTTAAGCCACGATCCGTGGCTACCCACGTCCCACGTTCATGGAGTGGTAACTGCCATTCCACTAGCTTCTCCGCTTCTGGTGTTTCCGCCATGTATGTTGCATGCATTGCGCAGGGTTGGTGGCGGATGCGGGGAGTGCGGAAATGTGCGCCATGGCAGAAAGCCAGGCGCCATGGATTGGTGCACAGGGTCGGCCTTGATTCCATGTGCCATTGGTGGTGCGGAGGAGTCAGATTGGCAGAGCGGGGTGGTTGGCCCCTTGGTGAGGGGCCAGCCCCCTGCCCCGTTTGCCTATAAAGAGGGAACGTGGGCAAGGTGCTGGCTCACACCTATCTCTTCCTCCTTCCTTCTGGCATTGCTTTTCCATCATGGTGAGGGGAAGAGGTCATAGTGACACTCCAGTAGCGGCGACGAGGGCTTCTGCTCGACAACACCTCCCTCCTCCTGTTGGGGACGCAGGAGCAGAACCCGTTGTGAGGGGAGGCGGGAGAGGACGAGGACGTGGTCGCCGCGGCGCTCGGGTCAAGGAGGATGAGGCGGTGCTCTGATCGCACCTTCTCTGGCTGCTCAGGACCCCAATGAAGGCCACATCGGGAACCAGCCGCTGGAGTTCATCGTCAAGCTGCGAGGGCCCCCGCGCAGCCGTCTTTGGCTTCCTACTCCATTTGCAAGGGTGATGGAGATTGAGCAGTCGCCGGGGTTGAGGCTGCACATGAGGGGCTGCTGTAACGGCAGCATGCGGGCGGACATGGAGTTCCCGCTCCTCATGTCATGCTTCTCCGGCTTGGTTGGAAGACTTTTGCTCGCGCCCATAGCTTGGCGGCCGGGCACGTCCTCCATTTCAAGTTAATGGACGCCACCCTGCTCTCTGTCAAGGTCTTCGGATGCTCAGGTGCTCGCTTAGGGTGCTGCGCGGAGAGCTCGACTGACGACGAAAGCTCCTCCTCGAGCGATAGCGACGAGGAGGACAGTGACGGTGATGACGACGGAGCCGGTGGGGAGGACGACGGCTCCGACTCCGGCTGAACACCAGCCGCACCGTCACCGTCAGCCGGCGGCACCGCCATCTGTACCTGCATCTCCTCCCCGGCAAGGCGATTTGCCGGGGTGTTGGTTGCGGGTGGCACCCTTGCCTCCTCCAGCAGTCTTCCAGCTGGACCCCGGCAGGCTTCCTCGTGGCTCCGGCTTCGTTCGCCCTGCCGCATCCTGCTGGCCCTGGTGGTGGTGACCAGGGCGTCGCCTAGTCGCTTCCCCCATCCATCACCTTCACCCGCGCCCTCTAGATCTTGTCAGGCTCCGTCTTACGAGCTCTGACAAGGTCAGGCTGGGCTTCTACTCAGGCACTCCTTTTGCCCTCTTCACCTCCCACTGTAGTTCCTAGGAGGAGAGGGACAAGAAAGGGATTACGGGGCACTTATCCTTTTTCAGTCTAAAACATGTAGGCATTTGCCAAATTTTAGTCTCAAATATGTAATGTTCTTTATCCATGTTTTTACTCTATAAGATCTGGACTTGTTTATTCGCACATTAATGAAAAAGACAAGCTTTGCCGGGTACTTGTGCATGTATTACATCCATGCAGAGGTGGAATGCCTCTATACGTACAAGTAAACAAGTTTTCTCCGGCAAGCTATCCTGTCGGTGCCTTTCGTTTGTTGCCGCGGGGCTTGGCCTGCCGGGCTCAAAACAATGAAAAGGGACCAGCCCCCTATCGAACCTTCTCTGTCAAAGGCCACTACAACCACCTTGATTGAAGCAACGATCGGGTCAAAGGATGGGAGCACCTATGCTTCGAAGGCGACGAGGTTTCTATATGCACAAGTTTTGCTTCTTATAGAACATGTATGGATAAGAAGAAACTTATCTATTTGGCTTGTCGGGGACCGATATTCAGGCTTGTTTCCATTTCTTCTTTTCGGGACCGAGTCCGTGGCAACAGCCCTGCAGTTTAGTGCAGAGGAAAACAAAGCTACATATGACCTTATCTACATGATCATGCCATGCTCATGTTATCCTATGCATGCATGCAAGTTTTTGGGGCCCCCAACGCTTTGTTTATTTATCTGCTGCTCAGGGTCTGCGCCTAGCTTTGTACAAAGGGTTACATGCAGCATCGGCAAGGCTTGTACAAAAGGGTGGCTGCCGGGCAGGGCCCGACAGCCGCGCCTTACGGGTAGAACTTACGGAGATGCTCAATATTCCATGAGTTTTGCAATTGAATGCCATCTCCGGTCTCCAGACGGACTGCGCCAGGTCTGGTGACTCGTACCACCCGGTAAGGGCCTTCCCACTTCAGTGTCAACTTGTTTGCACCCTTGGCGGACTGAACGCGCCTAAGGACAAGGTCGCCTTCCTCAAGGCTCTGGGGGTGAACCCTATGGCTGTGATAGCGACGCAGGGCTTGCTAATAGCATGCAACACGCGTAACAGCCCGAAGACGGTACTCCTCGAGGAGCACGGCATCGTCATGCCGGTGCTGCTCTTGCTCTACTTCATCGTAGGCAAATACTCGAGGTGACCCGTATATGAGTTCCGTGGGGATCACTGATTCTGCCCCATAGACTAGGGAGAAGGGAGTCTGGCCAGTAGCTCAATTTGGTGTCGTACGGAGGGACCAAAGAACCACCGGCAGCTCGTCAATCTAGCACCTGCCACACTTCTGCAGCCTATCAAATGTTCTTGTCTTGAGTCCTCGCAGCACTTCAGCATTTGCCCTCTCGGCTTTTCCATTGCTTCTGGGATGAGCAACAGAGGCGAATGAAACCTTGCTTCCGAGGGCTTGAACGTATTGCATGAAGGCGCGGCTCGTGAACTGGGTGCCGTTGTCAGTGATGACCCTGGCGGGTACTCCGAAGCAGCACACCAGTCCTTTTAGGAACTTGATAGTTGACTGTGCGGTCACCTTCCTCACGGGCTCCACCTCCGGCCACTTTGAGAACTTGTCGATGGCAACATACAAGAACTCAAAGCCCCCGGTAGCACGGGGGACGGAGCCCAAGATGTCGAGCCCCTAGACCAAAAAGGGCCATGACAAAAGGATCGTCTAGAGAGCTTGAGCAGGTTGATGGATATTCTTGGAGTGGAAATGGCAGGCTTCACATCTGGTGACTAGATCGATTGCATCTTGGAGGGCCGTGGGCCAGTAGAAACCTAGCCGAAAAGCTTTTCCAACCAAGGCCCTTGATCCAATATGAGAGCCACACATGCCTTCGTGTATCTCTGCCAACAGTTTCTTCCCCTCTTCTCGGCAAATGCACTTCAATTTCACATCGTTGGGCCTCCTTCTGTATAGTGCGTCATCGACGAACTGATACATACTGGCCTTCCGGGCTACGCTTTCAGCTTCTTCTTGCTCTTTGGGAAGTTCTCCTGTTTGGAGGTAGCGGACTATGTGTCGTGCCCAAGTTGGAGCCTGAGGCTCGACAACAAGGATCAGAGGCACCTCCTTGTTCCTGGGAGTGCATGCCTCAACCGCAAGGATTGGTAGTTCGGCAGGAGGGTGCTGCTCGCCAAGCGAAGTGGAGTTGTTCCTGCCAACCTCTCTGCCGGGGGCTTCAGGAAGCTCTGCCGAGAGAGGCTTGCTGGAGTCCAGTTTCCTCCTCTTTCTGGCCATTGTTGCCGGGGATACGGAGGGCTGAGTCAGGTGGAGAACAAAAGTCCCTGGTTCCATAGGAAGCTTTTGCGCAGCGCACTTTGACAGATGATCAGCAATGTTGTTTTCCGCACGGGGTACATGCTCTGTTTGCAATCCGTCAAAGCACTCCTCCAGCTTTCTCACTTCCTCCACGTATGCCTCCATCAATGTACTTTGATAATCCTTGTTTACTTTCCTCACCACGAGCTGTGAGTCTCCTCGTATGACCAGCTTCTTAATTCCCAACTCTGTAATGATTATGAGCCCGGAAAGGAGTCCTTCATACTCTGTAGTGTTTTTAGTTGCCTTCTCCTAGGGGAAATGCCTCTGGATCACATACTTGAGGTGCTCTCCAGTGGGTGCGACGAGGAGCACGCCAGCTCCTACACCTTGTAGTGAGAAGGCACCATCAAAGTACATGATCCATTCTTGGGGTGCTTCCTTGCCGGGGATAACTGTTTCTAGTGCCTCTTCGTCTGGGGTAGGCGTCCAATCTGCAATAAACTCTGCCAGTGCTCTGCTCTGAATGGTTGATGTGCTCTCAAACTTCAAACCAAAGCTTGATAACTCCAAAGCCCATTCCACTATTCTGCCAGTGGCCTCTAGATTCCTCAGTATGCGTTGCAAAGGGAATCGGGTGACAACTGTGATCTCGTGGGCTTGGAAGTAGTGGCGCAGTTTCCTTGAGGCCATGACGAGGCCAAAGATCAACTTTTGCACGCCAGAGTACCTCGATCTAGCCCCCTGCAACAGGGAGCTGACAAAGTAAACTGGCCGTTGCACCACCTTCTTCCTTGCCGCAGTCTTGGGGTTGCCTTCGCTTCTCTGCTCTTCCTTCTCTTTATCTGCACTCAGCCTTGCCGGGACTGGTTTACTTCCTTCTCTGGGGAGGACAGTAGCTGCTGCTGCCCCTTCTTCCACTTCCCGTTGTGCCACCAGTGCTGCACTAACCACTTGATTGGTTGCTGCCAGATACAGCAACAACGGCTCTTGTGGTTTAGGAGCGACTAGGGTGGGAACGGAGGAATGGTAGGTTTTTAAATCCTGCAGCGCTGCTTCTGCCTCCGGGGTCCACTTTATGGGCCCCATCTTCTTCAAAATTTTGAAGAACGGTAGGGCGCGCTCAGCAAACTTGGAAATGAACCTACTCAGTGCGGCAACACATCCAGTTAAACGCCTCACGTCTTTGACTTTCTTGGGTGCTTGAATCTATTTTATTGCCCTGATCTTGTCGGGGTTGGCCTCTATCCCCCGGTGAGATACAAAGAAGCCAAGTAGCTTGCCGGAGGGAACGCCAAACACGCACTTCTCTGGGTTCAGCTTCAAGTTGATCTTGCACAGGTTTGCAAAGGTTTCTTCCAAGTCCTGAATGAGCGTTGATCTGTCCTTGGTCTTGACCACTATGTCATCCATGTAGGCTTCAATATTCCTGTGTAGCTGAGACTCAAACCCTATCTGCACTGCTCTTGTAAAAGTGGATCCAGCGCTCTTTAACCCGAAGGGCATCCATATGAAGCAGTATGTGCGATAGGGGGTTATGAACGTTGTCTTCTCCTCGTCTTCTTTGGACATGAATATCTGGTGGTACCCGGAGTAGGCATCCAAGAAGGAAAGCAGATCACACCCGGAGGTGGAATCCATGATCTGGTTGATGCACGGCAAGGGGAACGGGTCCTTCGGGCATGCTTTATTCAGATCTGTGAAATCTATGCAAAGCCTCCAATTCCCATTTGCCTTGCGCACCACCACTGGATTTGCCAACCATGTTGGGTGCAATACTCCTCTGACCAAACCAGCTGCCTCAAGTTTCTTGATCTCCTCGGAAATGATCTGCTGCCACTCCAAGGCTTGCTTCTAGACCTTCTGCTTGACGGGCCAGGCATGAAGGCAGACAACAAGGTGGTGCTCGATTACCTCCCTGGGAACACCGGGGATGTCAGATGGTTGCCAAGCAAACACATCGACATTCGCCTGCAGGAAGGCAACGAGCGCGCTTTCCTATTTATCATCAAGGGTGGAGCTGATAGTGAATGTACCATCAGCGCCAACCAGCCCTACCGGGACCTTCTTCATAGTGGGTGCAGCAACCTTGGATCTCTTGCTAGTAGAACTCTCCGGCAAATCATCGACGGGTGCAGCGTACTCCGGAGAGGCGCGCTTCCCGGATTCCTTGTCGGCATCCTTGCTAGCTTTTCTACCTTGTTTGTTTTCCTTGGCGGGGATTGTAGCTTCCGCGGCCTCGGCAGCGACCGTCTCTCGGTACATCTTGTCCATGCATATGATCGCGTCCTTCTTGTCTGATGGGATAGAAATGACGCCCATCGGTCCTGGCATCTTCAGGGTGTTATAGGCATAGTGGGATGCCGCCATGAACTTTGCCAGGGCAGGTCGCCCGAGTATCCCATTATATGGCAACGGAAGCTCGACCACATTGAACATGATATTCTCAGTCCGGTAGTTCAATTCCCCTCCAAACGTCACCGGCAGCGTGATCTTCCCCTTTGGATGACTCCTGCCGGGGTAGATTCCTTGAAACGTGCCAGTAACCTTGAGCTCTTCATTTTTTATCTGTAGCTTGCTGAGCACCTTGGGGGAAATCAGATTCAACCCGGCCCCACCATCAACCAACATCTTTGTGACCTTGAGGTTGCGGATTGTTGGTGAAACCAACAACGGCAAGCACCCTACCTTAGTGGTGCGGTCAGGGTGATCCTCTTCGTCAAAGATGATGGGCATGCGATACCATTTGAGTGGTTTCCGGGAGTCTGCCGCTGGCTCCACAACATTGACCTCACGCACCCAACATTTCAGTTGGCGGTGAGAGGAGTGCAAGGATGCGCCCCCTTCAATGCATAGGGCGTCAGTGGCTTTCTGAAACTCTTGCTCACTGGTTTCCTCTTCGTCGCCTTCATCACTTTCGTCACCACATTCCTTCTTCTGATGGCCTTTAGCAGGTTTTCCCTGATGTTGGGGGACCTTGCCGGGGCGGCCTCCACGGCCGCCTCGGCCCTTCCCGCCAATGCCATCTTGGTCTCTCTCCTTATCATGCTTCTCATACTCAGCCTTCTGCTTCTTGATGAGTTGCTCAACTTGGTGACATTCTTGGAGATCATGGCCTTTGGTTCGATGGATCTTGCAGTATGGCCTGTCAGCCTTCCCAGCCTTCTCGGCCGCTGCGGCCTCCCGGCAGTCGGCGCACGCGGCAACCTCCTTGCCGAGGGCTTCGGCCTTGGCCTTCTTGACGGTACTAGGAGTACCTGACCCCTCGACAGCCAGCACTGCTTTCTCCTTGCGCTTCTTGTTGTGTTTCTTGTTCTTCTTCTGGTTGGCGGCATCGTCGTCATCTTCTGAGTCGACGTCGACACCATCCTCTTCTCCGGGGAGACGCCTCCCCTCCTCCGTACGGGCACACTTATCCACCAAGGTGTAAAGCTCGTTCACAGTCTTGGGCAACCGGACATTCATTTTGGAACGTATCCTGCGGTTGCGTACATTGGACTGGAACGCGGCAATCACAGCTGCCGGGTGGATATCTGGAATGTTCCTGTGCACCCGGCTAAACCTCTGCATGTACTTCTGCAAACTCTCCGCTTCCTTTTGTGGAAGGAGCTGAAAATCGCTGGGCTGCCCTGGTTCTTGATGGCCACCCGTGAAGGCACCAACAAACTCGTGGCACAGATCAGCCCAAGTCGAGATGGAGTTCTCCGGCAAGTGCATCAGCAACAACCTCACATTTGGCTTGAGCGCCAAAGGGAAGTAGTTGGCGAATATCTTTTCATCTCTTCCTCCGGCGGCTTGAATAGCAATGGTGTAGATGCTCAAGAACTCTGCCGGGTTCAGTCTTCCATCATATTTTTCTGGTATCTCTGGCTTGAACGTACGTGCAGATTGCCAACGGACTTGCCGCAGCTCGCGAGTGAAGTCAGGACACTGATGTGGCTTGAAGCAACGTCGGTATTTCCCCAAAGAGGAAGGGATGATGCAGCACAGCGGCGGTAGGAATTTCCCTCAGTGATGAAACCAAGGTTATCGAACCAGTAGGAGAACCAAGCAACACTACGTAAACAGCACCTGCACACAAATAACAAATACTCGCAACCTGACGTGTAAAAGGAGTTGTCAATCCCTTTCGGGCAACGGCGCCAAAAATTGGCAAACGGACGTGAGAGAGTAGTAAATATTGATAGATCGAACGCCAAATAAAATAAAGTGCGGCAAGGTATTTTTGTATTTTTGGTTTAATAGATCTGAAAATAAAAGTTGCAAATAAAGAAAAGAGCAAATAGCAAAACAGATCTTGAAAGCAAATATATTGGAAAAGAGACCCGGGGGCCGTAGGTTTCACTAGTGGCTTCTCTCGAGAAAAATAGCAAACGGTGGGTGAACAAATTACTATTGGGCAATTAATAGAACTTCAAATAATCATGACGATATCCAGGCAATGATCATTATATAGGCATCACGTCCAAGATTAGTAGACCGACTCCTGCCTGCATCTACTACTATTACTCCACACATCGACCGCTATCCAACATGCATCTAGTGTATTAAGGTCATGGATAAACGGAGTAATGCAATAAGAATGATGACATGATGTAGACAAGATCTATTTATGTAGAAATAGACCCCATTGTTTTATCCTTAGTAGCAACGATACATACGTGTCGGTTCCCCTTCTGTCACTGGGATCAAACACCGTAAGATCGAACCCACTACAAAGCACCTCTTCCCATTGCAAGACAAATAGATCAAGTTGGCCAAACAAAACCCAAATATCGGAGAAGAAATACGAGGCTATAAGCAATCATGCATATAAGAGATTAAAGAAGACTCCAATAACTTTCATGGATAAAAAGATAGATCTGATCATAAACTCAAAGTTCATCGGATCCCAACAAACACACCGCAAAAAGAGTTACATCATATGGATATCCAAGAGACCATTGTATTGAGAATCAAACAAGAGAGAGAAAGCCATCTAGCTACTAACTACGGACCCGTAGGTCTACAAAGAACTACTCACGCATCATCGAAGAGGAACCAATGGAAGTGGTGAACCCCTCCATGATGGTGTCTAGATTGGATCTGGTGGTTCTGGACTCTGCGGCGGATGGAATTGATTTTCGTTGACTCCTCTAGGGTTTCTGGAATATTGGGGTATTTATAGAGCAAAGAGGCGGTTCGGGGGCCACCCGAGGTGGGCACAACCCACCAGGGCGCGCCCTGGTGGGTGGTGCTCCCCTCGCAGCACCCCCCAGGCGCTTCTCTGGTCCACTGGATGTCTTCTGGTCCCAAAAAAATCCACAAAAAGTTTCGCTGCGTTTGGACTCCATTTGGTATTGATTTCCTGCGATGTAAAAAACATGCAAAAAACAGCAACTGGCACTTGGCACTATGTCAATAGGTTAGTACCAAAATATGATATAAAATGACTCTAAAATGATTGTAAAACATCCAAGAATGATAATATAACAGCATGGAACAATCAAAAATTATAGATACGTTGGAGACGTATCAGCATCCCCAAGCTTAATTCCTGCTCGTCCTCGAGTAGGTAAATGATAAAAACAGAATTTTTGATGTGGAATGCTGCCTAACATGTCATATCATATTCTTTCTTTTATAGCATGGACATTTGGACTTTTATATGGTTCAAAGCAATAGTCTAGTTTTGACATGATTACTTAAATACTCAAGCATATCAACAAGCAACTATGTCTTTCAAAATATCAACGCTAAAATAAGTTATCCCTAGCCCATCATGCTCAACCATTGATCCTTTCATGAAACACACTCGAATATTAACTACACCCAATGCTCAAGTACGATCATAGTGCCTCCTAGTTGGTGCTTTATAAGAGAAGATGGAGACTCAAATTAAAAATAAAAATTGCATAAAGTAAAGAAAGTCCCTTCGCGGAGGGAAGTAGGGATTTGTAGAGGTGCCAGAGCTCAAAGCGAAAAACTTAGAGATAAAAACATTTTGGGAGGTGTGCTTTTCCCACCAACGAAAACGACTTAGAGTTCCCAGCACTTTCCATGCTAGATATATCATAGGCGGTTCCCAAACATAAAATAAAGTTTATTCCTTTTTCCACCATTTCTTTCACTTTCCGTGGCTAGCCGTATCCATGGGTGCCCTCCATACCAACACTTTCCAAGGAATTTATTATTTGACAACATAAAGTAAATTCATTTTTTCATTTCGGGACTGGGCATCCCTAATACCTTTGCCTTACTCTCGTGCAATGACAAGTGAATAAACACTCATCGTGAGAATAACACATCTAGCATGGAAAATATTAGCCACCCCTCACCGCCTCGCGAGCGGTACGAACACACAAAAGAGAAGTTTATTTTGAAAATTAGAGATGGCATATTCAAATTTGCTTAGAACGACAAAAGAATACCGCATATAGGTAGATATAGTGGACTCATGTGGCAAAACTGGTTTAAAGGGTTTTGGATGCACAAGTAGTGATCATACTTAGTGCAAAATGAAGGCTAGCAAAATATTGAGAAGTGACCAACCAAAAAAATGAATAATCTCATAAGCGAGCATTAAGCATAATTAACACTGAATAATGCACCACAAGTAGGATATAATTTCATTGCATGACTATTGACTTTCGTGCTTGCATAGGGAATCACAAACCTTAACACCAATATTCTTACTAAAGCACAATTACTCATCAACATAACTCACATATCACATCATCATATCTCAAAACTATTACAAGGAATCAAGTTTATTTTATCCAATGATCTTCATGAATTTTTTTATTATATCCTTCTTGGATATCTATCACTTTGGAACTAATTTTCATGTGTTGCTTTTGATAAGCTCAAACAAATATAAGTGAAGATCATGAGCATGATATTTCTTTCTCTCAAATTAATTTAAGTGAAGAAAGAGAGAATTTCTTAAAAATTTACTAACTCCCAAATAAATCTATGTGAAGCATGAGAGCATTTCTTCAAAAATAATACTAAAGCACGCCGTGCTCAAAAAGATATAAGTGAAGCACTAGAGCAAATCCATTGCTCATAAAAATTTAAGTGAAGCATAGAGAGCAATTCAACAAGTCATGGCATAATTTTGGCTCTCTCAAATAGGTGTGTCCAGCAATGATTCATAACTTAGAACATAAAGCAAAACAAGCAAAGACTCATATCATAAAAGACGCTCCAAGCAAAACTCATAGTATGTGACGAATAAAAATATAGCTTCGAGTAAAATACCGATGGTCGTTAGAAGAAAGAGGGGATGCCACTCGGGGCATCCCCAAGCTTAGTTGCTTGCTTATATTTGGATAATATCTTGGGATGCCATGGGAATCCCCAATCTTAGGCTCTTCTTACTCCTTATTCCTTCATCCATCGTAAGGTAACCCAAAACTTGAAAACTTCAATCACACAAAACTCAACAAAACCTTCGTGAGATCCGTTAGTATAAGAAAGCAAATCACTACTATAAGTACTGTAGAAAACCAATTCATATTTTATACTTGCATTATATATACTGTATTCCAACTTTTCTATGGCAAAAATTCATCAAAGAAAACCATAGAATCATCAAAACAAGCACACAACGCAAAGAAAACAGAATCTGTCAAAAACAGAACAGTCTGTAGAAATCTGAATATTTAAATACTTCTGAAACTCTAAAAAATCTGAAAAATTAGGAAAACATAGGAAATTTGTATATAAATCTTGTGTAAAAAATTAAGAATTTTTCGTCTCTTCCATGAATTTTCAAAATTGTTTTAATGGACGCAAAAGTTTCTGTTTTCCAACAAGATCAAATCAACTATCACCCAACATAATCCTAAAGGCTTTACTTGGCACAAACACTAATTAAAACACAAAAAACAGTATTATAACAGTAGCATAATTGTGCAAACACTCAAGAATAGAAATAAAAAAGCGAAAATAAGTTTTATTCATTGGGTTGCCTCCCAACAAGCGCTATTGTTTCACGCCCCTAGCTAGGCATAACACAAGGATCTAAGTTTTGTCATCTTTGTTTCGAGATCCATAAGATGCCCTCGTGATTGATTCATATGGAGGCCTAATTCTTGTTCTAGGGAAGTGTTCCATACCCTTCCTTAGTGGAAATTGAAATTTAATATTGCCTTCTTTCATATCGATCACGGCACCAATAGTGCGTAAAAACGGTCTACCAAGAATAATTGGACAAGACGGATTACAATCAATATCAAGAACAATAAAATCTACGGGCACATAATTCCTATTTTCAAGAATAAGAACATAATTAATCCTTCCCATAGGCTTTTTAATAGTAGAATTCGCCAAGTGCAAATTTAAAGAGCATTCTTCAATATCGGTAAGACCAAGCACATCACATAAAGATTTCGGAATTGTAGAAACACTAGCACCCAAGTCACACAAAGCAAAACACTCATATAATTTTTAATCTTGACTTTGATAGTAGGTTCCCACTCATCATGTAATTTTCTAGGAATTGAAACTTCTAATTCCAACTTTTCTTCCAAAGCTTTCATCATAGCATCAACAATATGTTTAGTAAAAGCTTTATTTTGTTCATAAGCATGGGGTGAATTTATCATGGATTGCAACAAAGAAATACAATCAATCAAAGAGCAGCTATCATAATTAAAGTCTTTGTAATCCAAAATAGTGGGCACATCACTAGTTAAAGTCTTGACCTCTTCAAACCCACTTTTATCAAAATTTTCAACAATATTTTCACCCCCCAAATTATCGGGACGCATTCTAACTAAAGTTGACTCTTCTCCAGTCCCTTTTTCATCAATCTTAATTTTACTAAACAAGGAATCAATAGAAGAAACACCAATCATTTTAAGATCTTCATCACTTTTATGAAAGCAATCACTAGAAAACGCCTTTTCTAAAAATTCTCTTCTAGCTCTAAGCATAGCGGTTCTTTTCTTACTTTCATCCATAGAAACATAAAGAGCTTTAATTGATTCCTCAACTTTAGGCACAAAATTTTCATCTTGAGATTTTCCATATCATGACAAATTTTATCAACGCTTCTAGACAAATCATCAATCTTACTCAATTTTTCTTCCATCATAGTGTTTAAATTCTTTTGAGCATTGATAAATTCTTTAATATTATTTCAAAATCAGAGGGGTTTCCTATATTATTATAAGAAGGATTGACCATAGGAATTACCATAATTATTAGAGGAATTACTAGGAAAAGGCCTAGGATTAAAATTACCTCTATAAGCATTGTTATTGAAATTGTTTCGCGAAATAAAATTCACATCTACTGCATCACTATTTTGCTCAATCAAAGTAGACAAAGGCACATCATTAAAATCAATAGGAGCACTTTTACTAGCAACCAATTTCATAAGAGCATCAACTTTTTCACTCAAAGAAGAAATTTCCTCAACCGAATTAACTTTTTTACTAGTAGGAGCTCTTTCGGTATGCCATTGTGAATAATTTGCCATGATATTATCAAGCAATTTGGTGGATTCACCCAAAGTAATTTCCAAAAAAGTACCACCCGCGGTGGAATCTAAAAGATTACAAGAAACAAAATTCAACCCCGCATAAAATTTTTGTATGATCATCCAAAGATTTAACCCATGAGTTGGGCAATTCCTTAGCATCATTTTCATCCTTTGCCAAGATTGTGCAACATGCTCATGTTCAAGTTGCTTGAAATTCATGATCTGGGTTCTAAGGGAAATAATTTTTGTGGTCGGAAAATACTTAGTGACAAAAGCATCTTTGCACTTATTCCAAGAATCGATACTATTACGAGGCAAAGAAGAAAACCAAATTTTTGCATGATCTCGCAAAGAAAACGGAAATAATTTCAACTTCACAACATCATTGTCCACATCTTTTTTCTTTTGCATATTGCATAATTCCACGAATGTGTTAAGATGGGACGCGGCATCCTCATTAGGAGTACCGGAAAATTGATCTTTCATAACAAGATTCAGCAAAGCAGTATTAATATCACAAGTCTCTACGCTAGTGGCGGGAGGAGCAATCGGAGTGCTAATAAAATCATTGTTGTTGGTATTTGAGAAATCACACAACTTGGTGTTCTCTTGAGTCATGGTGACTACGCAACAAGATTGCACTCAAAAACAGATCTGACAAGAAAATGGCGAACGAGAAAGAGGGTGAATAAAACGGCAAATTTTTGTGAAGTGGGGGAGAGGAAAACGAGAGGCAAATGGCAAATAATGTAAATTGTGAGGAGATGAGATTTGTGATTAGGAACCTAGTATATGTTGTAGATCCTCCCCGGCAACGGCGCCAGAAATTCCTTTTGATGCGGCTTGAAGCTACGTCGGTATTTCCCCAAAGAGGAAGGGATGATGCAGCACAGCGGCGGTAGGTATTTCCCTCAGTGATGAAACCAAGGTTATCGAACCAGTAGGAGAACCAAGCAACACTACGTAAACATCACCTGCACACAAATAACAAATACTCGCAACCCGACGTGTAAAAGGGGTTGTCAATCCCTTTCGGGCAACGGCGCCAAAAATTGGCAAACAGACGTGAGAGAGTAGTAAATATTGATAGATCGATCACCAAATAAAATAAAAGTGCAGCAAGGTATTTTTGTATTTTTGGTTTAATAGATCTGAAAATAAAAGTTGCAAATAAAGAAAAGAGCAAATAGCAAAACAGATCTTGAAAGAAAATATATTGGAAAAGAGACCCGGGGGCCGTAGGTTTCACTAGTGGCTTCTCTCGAGAAAAATAGCAAATGGTGGGTGAAAAAATTACTGTTGGGCAATTGATAGAACTTCAAATAATCATGATGATATCCAGGCAATGATCATTATATAGGCGTCACGTCCAAGATTAGTAGACCGACTCCTGCCTGCATCTACTACTATTACTCCACACATCGACCACTATCCAGCATGCATCTAGTGTATTAAGTTTAGGGAGAAACGGAGTAATGCAATAAGAACGATGACATGATGTAGACAAGAATCTATTTATGTAGAAATAAACCCCATTGTTTTATCCTTAGTAGCAATGATACATACGTGTCGGTTCCCCTTCTGTCACTAGGATCAAGCACCGTAAGACCAAACCCACTACAAAGCACCTCTTCCCATTGCAAGATAAATAGATCAAGTTGGCCAAACAAAACCCAAATATCGGAGAAGAAATACGAGGCTATAAGCAATCATGCATATAAGAGATCAAAGAAGACTCAAATAACTTTCATGGATAAAAAGATAGATCTGATCATAAACTCAAAGTTCATCGGATCCCAACAAACACACCGCAAAAAGAGTTACATCATATGGATCTCCAAGAGACCATTGTATTGAGAATCCAACGAGAGAGAGAAAGCCATCTAGCTACTAACTACGGACCCGTAGGTCTACAAAGAACTACTCACGCATCATCGGAGAGGCACCAATGGAAGTGGTGAACCCCTCCATGATGGTGTCTAGATTGGATCTGGTGGTTCTGGACTCTGCGGCGGCTGGAATTGATTTTCGTCGACTCCTCTAGGGTTTCTGGAATATTGGGGTATTTATAGAGCAAAGAGGCGGTTCGGGGGCCACCCAAGGTGGGCACAATCCTCCAGGCGCGCCCTGGTGGGTTGTGCTCCCCTCGGAGCACCCCCCAGGTGCTTCTCTGGCCCACTGGATGTCTTTTGGTCCAAAAAAAATCCACAAAAAGTTTCGCTGCGCTTGGACTCCGTTTGGTATTGATTTCCTGCGATGTAAAAAACATGCAAAAAATAGCAACTGGCACTTGGCACTATGTCAATAGGTTAGTACCAAAAAATGATATAAAATGACTATAAAATGATTGTAAAACATCCAAGAATGATAATATAACAGCATGGAACAATAAAAAATTATAGATACGTTGGAGACGTATCAGACACCCAACCTCGAAAGGCAGATATCCGTCTCCACCAGGCGCAGGCTCGTCGACGTTCGGGCCATTGCGCCTGTCAGACTGGCGGTGGGTTTCGCGGTGCTGTTCTATGGTGACGCACGCGTCTTCCCTCCGCCTATCCTCCAGGACCTGCCGCTGATCTTGACGGGCTCGAGGATCAGATGAAGCCATCGACACCTCATCGTGTTCTTGGTTGTGTGGCTCTGGCTGCGGCCCCTGCGCTGGCTGTCGTGGGGGGGGGGGATTGCACCGTAAGGTTGGCCCCTTCAGCATGGCCAGCGGCTCAGGCCATTGTCGCTGCCTGCGGATGTCCTGGTGAGCCCGCTTGTTGTGATCCCTCTGCCTCAGCAAAACCAATCAAACTCTGAATGGTGGCTCTCCATTCATCCATTTGGTCGGCCGCTGGCGGGAATCTCAATAGGAGCTGGGCTCGAGCCATGGCCTCTGATGCAGTACTTGGCATGGACGACGACGCAGATCGCAACGTCGCCCGACTCCTGACTGTACCGGTAGTGGCGGCGTCGTGCTCGCGTCATTGCGAGCTAGTCGCGAGGGCTGCGTGATGACGAGAACGACGCGCTTGGGGTTGACGGCCCCGTTCGGCGCTTCGTCTTGATTGCCTTGCCCTGGGGAGGGCGTGTGCCTCGTAGCTGCACCCATAGCAGGGGCAGCTAGGAGGTCGCGATTCATGCCGGAGCGGGCACCATCATTGCAATTGCGTTCTCCAGTGAGGTGGAGAGGCGGGGATTGGATGTTCTTCCCTCCCGCATCTTGTGGAGCGTGGCCGCTAGGGTGTTGTTGATGCTGTCCTCCTCCGACGCCTCCTGCTCCCACCTTAGCCGTGGAGGGGACGATAACGGAGCCGCCTTCGCCGGTCGCATCCCCCGCGGCGTTTGCGTCCCCCAATGCCACCGCAACCGACATGGGATCAGTGGCTGCATGCGAGGGGTCCTTCGAGCTGGAAGGACGGGCTGCTGTGCCAGACTTTTTCTTGGGCGCCATGGATGATGACGCCATCGTCGAAGAAGATGGTGAAGAAGATTGATGCGCTGTTTACATCCTCGGGTCCGCACAAGCGCTCCCCCCTACCTGGCGCACCAAAGATGTCGTGGTTCGACACGATCACCTATGGGACCATCGGCCCCTTGGTGGTTTGGCAAGGGGGAAGGGCACGTTGCATAAAGAGCGGAGGTCGTAGAATAGCACGGCAATGGTGACGCGGGTGGTTTTTACCCAAGTTCGGGCCACCGCGAGGCGTAAAACCCTACTCCTGCTTTGGTGGATTGAGTGGAAGACCATGACGAACGCGCAGTGCTCATGCCTGGCAAGGTTGCCTCGGGGAGAGCAGCTACGCACGTATGAGTGTACAAGGGTCTGAATCCTTTCTAAGGTTGCCTCAGCCCTCCTTTTATAGGTAAAGGGGTTACCACAATGGCAAAACAGTCATTATCCAATGATTAGATAGCCACAGTGCTATTATACCTAACTCTGCAGACATGACAAGGTGCATTAAATGCACCGCTTAGTGTCATGTTGTGGAAGCAGCCCGGCAAGCCTTGCCGTGCCATTCAACCACCTTCTTGTCTATCTACATGACACGCCCCTGGACGGGTGTCATTTAGGGGTGATCTTCCTCAGAAATGGCTGCCACGTGCTGAATGACTGCCACTTAGTCACTTGGGGGCTCGACACCGCACCGATAAGAGACTTGCATCATTGTGAGGTGGAGCGGTGGAGCCTTGGCGGGATAGCAGGCCGCCAGCGCCCCGGCAACCCTTGCCGGGGAGGTCTTGGGACTTGCTCTTGGGGTGGCCTCGACCTGACCAGGCTCGCCTGCCAGGTAGGGGAGGCTTTTCCCTTGGTGATATCTTGCTATTTTGGCTTGTCTTGGTCTTCTTGATCCACCCTTTGGTTTCCCAAAGAGCTCATTTCTTCTGCTTGGCCCTGTCTTGGATACTTGGTGGGGCTTGCCTCGTTGCTGACGTGCATGTGTACAGTCCGGGCAACACACGCAAAGGTTTGTTGCACCGACATAAGGGATTAATCATCGAATCGGACATTTCACTGAATATATCTATAACCCATTTATCGATAGGTTTACTACGGCCATATCTAATATATCTGAGGCCACATAGCAACATGCATTGTACTGAAAGACCAAATATGCAATCCCAGGCTACATAGCAACAAGGAAGAGTGTTTAATTTAATGTTCTGATGATGTCTAGATATACATGTAATAAGATCTTATATAATGGGATGGAGGGAGTGTTGTACTACATCATTTTGCAATTGTTGTTTAGGTTCTAATATTAACCTGGTGCTTTTAGGTACATGTGCCATTGCCAAAGATCCACACTTCGGCCCTTTCTACGTATGGGGCAATGAGATATTCATGAGCCAGCATCAAGTGAGGAAATTGATAAAGATTGTTATTAAAATGGGTCAAAAGATGTCAATCGAACTATTTGTTTACACTTTATGCAAGACAACAGTGAACTGCAGGATGGTAAGTAAGAACTCTATAGCCTTCCTTTTACTGCTCGTAATGAGTTGTGTTAGATGACAATGTCTGAATCTTTTTCCTTTGTAGTGGATCCTGAAGCAGTTTACTCAAGATTACCTCTCAAACTACATGATTGGCGGCCGGCCATCACAAGGGGTTGGACTAGAGTCGTGCGTGCCTTCTGCATCGAGGAGAGCACAATAGGGCCATTCCGCTTCACCTTGTTCAGCAACCAGAATGTCTCTCGCCTCTTTCTTTACCATCTATAATAGTACAAGTATACAACTATGGTTCATCATTCTTTATTTGGTGCTTATGTAATTCTTGAACATATGTACATGTGAATCGAATAATGCATTGGTTGTTTGAACCTGATGGATATGAATAAAGCTATAGCCTACTTTCAAATTCAAATTAGGTACAATTTTAAATAGCAGCAATTAAATTAGGGTGAAATTACGCTCTACAGGTCATTACAGCGCACATGGTCTATAAAGCACAGCGTGTGCGATATACATCATAATCCGACACGGTTCACGGAAGAGACGCCCCCGACTCAATCGTGCACTAATCATACACGCAAACATGCATGATCAAGCACAGGGACTCACGGGAAGATATCACAACACAACTCTAACACAAATAAACGGAGATCCACAATATTACAGACCAGGGATCATGAAGATCCGAATACATAAGTCAGTCATACAAATAATATCTGGGTACAGACATAGTTAGCCAAGGTTTGCCTTAAGAAGGCTAGCACAAACAACGACTCTAGATTGAAAGGCGTAGGCCTCCTGCCTGGGAGCCTCCGATCCTACTCCTGGTCGGCTGGCTCAATCCAGTAGTAAGTACCGTCTGGACCCATCTGGTAGTACACTCCTGCAGTGTCATCTGGCTCCTGGGCTCCATCGTCTGTTGTATCATCAAGTAGGGGAATATAGGGAAAAAGAGGAAGAAAAGCAATCGTGAGTACTCATCCGAAGTACTCAGCAAGCAAGGATCTACACTACATATGCAACATTATCAAAGGGGGAAAGGCTGTATATGTGGACTGGACTGCAGAAATGCCAGAATAGAGAGAAGGCCTAGTCCTATCGAAGACTAGCATCTTCAAACATCTTCACGAAGCCACCATCTTGCAGCAATAGAAGAGAGTAGAATAGCATTTTATTAAGCAAACATGTTGAAGTACAGCTTAAAGATCCTTCCTCGACTCCCTACGAGAAAGCGATCCCGAAGCTTCAGTTAAGTATCAAGTATCCAGTTCAAATAATAGATCGGGATACACAAACTGAGCGTCCTTTATCGTAGGACCGGCTATCAATAGATTATTCATCCCTGCAGGGGTGCACTACTGTTACCCAACACGCTCAATCAACTCTGCCCGGACACACTTGCTGGGTAATGCCCGGCCTCGGGAGATCGACACGAAGCAGCGCCCTAATTAGGCTCAGCAAAGAGGTCAGCACGCCGGACTAACCTATGCACCCAGAGGTCTTGGGCTATCGCCCTGGGCACCCTGCGCGTTGCGTGGCTAGCCGGGGTGCAGGCGCGACACTGAATTCGTCCGTGAAGTATCCAGCCCATTCACAACGATCAGCCCGCACGATGAACCATGACGTCTGAAGAGCTTTCAGGAGAAACGTACAACGCAGAGGGCCCCATAAACCATTATCCCGCGTGGTGGTAGTGCGTATAGGGCATGTCGACCCACTCAGATCAAATACCCAAATCCGATAGGCTGATTTAGTAACACACGGAGACGATCAGAGTTTCTGAAGCTCCGCCACAATATCACACTCGAGTGCCCTTACAGCACACCCGACATCATAGATCCCCTGCGGGTACCCATCAGGGTCGACCCGCCTGTAACAAAGGTCAAAGTAACCGTGTGGTCATAACATCAAGGGGGAAACCCCGAGGAATCACCCTCGGTGGATTCCACTCGATGAAATCATCAGGGTGAACGTATGAGGCATCACCCTCGAGGTTCACAATGAGGGGTTGCACGACAGAGTCGTATCGGAAGTGGAGAAGGAGGAATCACCCTCGATGACCATGACCGAACAGCTACACTGCAGAGTATTCATCAGGAGTGCGTTATGAGGTATCACCCTCAGCACTCGATAGTAACTATGCAGAGTCATACAACTAAGGGGGGTGAGGTGATGTGTCGGTCTCGGGTCGATGATCACATTGATCGAGTCGTCGATGATCAAGCAGGGGCAACAAGGGTAAGGTGGTGGGGTCACTAATGGTTCACTACCAACCTATACTAAGCAGTTTAACATAGGCAGGTAAGGTAACAATAAACAGGTTACAAAAGCAGGCTATGCATCAGAATAGGAGCAAACATTAACAGTAGCAAAATCTAATGCAAGCAGGAGAAATGGAATGGGCGATATCTAGATGCTCAAGGGGGGGGGGGGCTTGCCTGGTTGCTCTGGCAAGGAGGGGTCGTCAACGGGCTACTCATCTGGAGCGCAGTCGTACTCAGCTGCAATGGCATCGGTCTTGGGGTCTACCGAAGAAGAAGAAGAGGGGAGAGAAACAGTAAATATGGATCAAACAAAGCATCACAAAATATAAAAAGGCAATACGCGATGCCAGGGGTGATCTAACGCAGGGATAGGTGATACCGGTGAAGGGGGAAAACATCCTGGAAAGTATTACCGGTGTTTCGCATTTTCGGACAGATGAACGGAGGGCGTATTCGGATTCGTCTCGTCGTTCTGAGCAACTTTCATGTATAAAACTTTTTCATCCGAGTTACAGATTAATTTATATGATTTTCTAAAGTTTTAGCGATATTCTGGAATTATTCTAATTCGAAATTAAACAGAAAATACTAAGTGTACCCAAGCATGTGCTAGCCACGGAGGCTGACTGGTGGGGTCAGGGGGGTCCAGTCAACAAGTTGACCAGTCAATGTTTAACTGGTCAACTGGGTCCTGGGACCCACATGTCATAGGCACATGTGTTTAATAAGTTTATTTAACAATACCTAAATAGTGGTGGGGCCCACTATCATTGACAGAATATGGATTAGATTTATTTTAAACATTTAGTTAACTGAGAGGGCCCACACATCATAGTCTATAGAAGGGGGGTTAGTGCTAATGGGGATTAGCCCCAAAATTATTGGACCGGGCCCAGAGGCTGTGGCCATTGGACCGGGCCTAGAGGCAGTGGCCGGTGGCCACAGCCCGCACGCAGCCACTGGCCGAGGCCAGGGCGCGGCGAGGCCGGCCGGTGCAGCCGCAAGCGGGGTGAGTGTGGGGGGGTGAGGTGGGGTGCTTGGGGGACGGCTGCCGGCGCTAGCGGCGGGCGGAGGTGGCGGCGATGTCAGGCGAGCAGCGGCAGACAAGGCGCGCGCGGGCGGCGGCCTACAGCGAGCGGCCACGGCGGGGGGCAGCAGGCAGAGCGGCAACAGTGAGTAGCCGAGGCGAGTGGGAGGGCGCGTGGCTGCCGGCGCAAGGGAGCGGCGGCAAGCGCTGCCGCGGTTCGAGCGCGTGCACGAGCAGCACCTGCAGCAGGCAAGTAACGCGGGGAGCGGCGGCTGGAGTGGCCAGCGCGCGGCGGCAAGTGGCGGGCATGGGGGAAGGCAAGCGGGGCGGGGCCCAGGCGCGGCGTGCGGCAACAGTAGTCGCCAGTAGCGGTAGCGGCAAGTAGAGCAGCAGCCGCAAAGCAGCGGGCGCGACCATGGGGCTTGGGCGCGCGGGGTTCTGGACGAGATCGAGGCGACGACTACGATGGTGATTCGAGGAGGGGGAGAGGGGGAATAGCTACGAGAGCTCACAATGGGGCCGGCAGGGGGCTCAGGGGAGCCGGAGGGGTCTCGATGGAGCGGATCGACGAGGTGGACGACGGCGGCCGTGGTTGGGGAAGACAACGATGGCGGCGGCGGCGTGGCGTCCTAGCCTCGATCGAGCGATGTAAGGGACGAAGATGATGATGGCGGACCTCCTTGGCACGGTCTCACCGCTCGGGGAGGCTAGTGGCCATGGCTAAAACGACGGTGCAGCGATGGCTGAGCTCGGGCGAGCTCAGACCAAAGTGAGGAAGGCGCGAGGGGGGAGGAAACGAAGCTAGGGTTAGTGAGGGTGGTCGAGGTGGCCTTGTAGACGCCGAGGGGCCGCTGGATGGCTGCCGCGTGGCCATCCGCGGCCACTGACGTGTGCGCGGCATCCAGCGCGCTCGATGAACAGGAGGTTGAAGGAGAGCGTGGTTGGCCAGGCTGGGTACTATTCATCATGGGCCAAAGTGCACAGGAGACTTTCTCCTCCCATTTTTTTGTAATAAAAAAATGCTAATGTTCCTATTTAGTTTTAGATAGCAATTGATTTTTGTTGGAGCTCAAACTTTGCACGAAAATGCTATGCAATATTCTAGGGCTGCACAAAAAGTTTTGGGGCATTTGGAATTGTATAACTATCTGTTTATTTTGAAAAGGCTACTTTTATTTATTGTTGGACCACTTTATAACTTCCTAGGTGTTAATTGTTGAGTCAAATGATGTTGATTTCAACGTGACAAATGATCAGAAGAATTTTTAGAATAATGCAAACATTTTAGTTTTACTGTTTCAAGAAATATTATATTTGACTTTATTTTAAATTTGAAGTTGAACTGGGTTTGGATCGAAATGAATTTTAGCAAAATTAATTGTGATGATGTGGCACCATTAGTGGGAGATACTGTAGCATGATTCTCGGGGTGTTACAACGGAGAGGAAACGTGTGTAACCATGCACACAGTTGCCATTTGCAAACCATGTGTGATGTCAGACAATATCACAAATGGTGCGGGAAAACCAAATGTGTGTGATTGTCGCCCTATCATACATGGTTTATAATGATGAACTGTTTGTGATGTGCCAGGCATCGTAAACATAGAGCCGGTTTGGTACATGCCTGGAATGTGCCTAGACCGCGCCTCGAAAAATCCCGTGCCTGGAATGTGCCTGGAGTGCGCCTGGTTTTAGGTAAAACCACAGAACTCCGACTGCGATGGCAATGCGAGCACAAACGAGTAGCAAGGATGAAGCATTTGGGATATTCGACATATCAGAAATAGTTTTATAGGGACAACTGTATGCATCAAGGCTCCCTATCCTCGACGGTTTCTGGTTCGTGTCGGAAGGACCCCCCCTATCGCAGTCACTCACTAGGCGACGGTTCAGAACACCGTCATGGAAAGGGATAAAACCATTTGTATAGCACCTCGCTGTACCAGTGTAAAGAACCGATCATAGTTAAAGATGAAACTATTATTTACAATGTTGATCCAGTTGTGCCTACTACTTATATTGAAAAACCACCTTTCCCTGTTAGGATAAAGGAACATGCTATGGTTTCAATTGTGGTTCGCAAAAGTAATATTAAAGCACCTAAACCTGCTGAACAAATTAAAGTAGAACCTAGTGTTGCTATGGTTAAAGATCTCCTGGTAGAAAATATTGATGGGCATGTTATTTACTTCTGCGATGAAGTTGCTAGAATTGCTAAACCTGATGAAAAAGATAAACATAGACCGGTTGTTGGCATGCCTGTTGTCTCAGTTAAAATAGGAGATCATTCTTATCATGGTTTATGTGCTTAGGTGCTAGCGTGAGTGCTATTCCTTTTACCTTATACCAAGAAATTATGAATGACATAGCACCCACTGAAATAGAAGACATAGATGTTACTATTAAACTGGCTAATAGAGACACCATCACAACACTTGGGATTGTTAGAGATGTTGATGTCTTGTGTGGGAAAATAAAATACCCTACTGATTTTCTAGTTCTTGGTTCCGCACAAGACGATTTTTGTCCCATTATCTTTGGTAGACCTTTCTTGAATACTGTTAATGCTAAAATAGATTGTGAAAAAAAAATCGATGTTAGCTTTGGTGATGAGTCTCATGAGTTTAATTTCTCCAAGTTTAGTAGACAACCTCATAAGAAAGAATTACCTAATAAGGATGAAATAATTGGTCTTGCTTCTATTGCCGTGCCTCCTGCTAATCCACTAGAACAATATTTGCTAGACCATGAAAATGATATGCATATGCATGAAAGAAATGAAATAGATAAAATTTTCTTTGAACAACGACCTCTGCTCAAACACAATTTGCCTATTGAAACTCTAGGAGGTCCTCCTCCACCTAAAGGTGACCCTGTGTTTGAATTAAAAAAATTGCCTGACACCTTGAAATATGCTTATCTCGATGAGAAAAAGATATATCATGTTATTATTAGTGCTAACCTTTCAGAACATAAAGAAGAAAGATTATTGAAAATTCTGAAGAAGCACCATGCTGCCATTGGATATACTCTTGATGATCTTAAGGGCATTAGTCCCACTCTCTGTCAGCACAAGATTAATATGTAACCTGATGCTAAACCCGTTGTTGATCATCAACGAAGTTTGAATCCTAAGATGAAAGAAGTGGTAAGAACTGAAATATTAAAGCTTCTGGAAGCAGGTATAATCTATCCCATAGCTGATAGTAGATGGGCAAGTCCCGTTCATTGTGTCCCTAAGAAGGGAGGTATTACTATTGTTCCTAATGATAAAAATGAACTTATTCCACAAATAATTGTTACTGGCTATAGAATGGTAATTGATTTTAGAAAATTGAATAAAGCAACTAGAAAAGATCATTACCCTTTGCCTTTTATTGATCAAATGTTTGAAAGATTATCTAAGCACACACACTTTTGTTTTCTTGATGGATATTCTGGTTTTTCTCAAATACTTGTTTCACAACCTGATCAAGAGAAAACCACCTTTACTTGCCCTTTTGGAACTTATGTTCCATTTGTTTTTTATGATGATCGTGTAGAAGCCTTCGAAACACTTAAGAAAGCCTTAACTTCTGCACCTATCGTTCAACCACCTGATTGGAACTTGCCTTTTGAAATTATGTGTGATGCTAGTGATTATGATGTTGGTGCTGTTCTAGGACAAAGAGTTGATAAGAAATTGAATGTTATTCATTATGCTAGCAAAACTCTAGACAGTGCCCAAAGAAATTATGCTACTACTGAAAAGGAATTTTTAGCAATTGTGTTTGCTTGTGACAAATTCAGATCTTATATTGTTGATTCCAAAGTAATTGTTCACACTGATCATGCTGCTATTAAATATCTTATGGAAAAAAAGATGCTAAACCTAGACTCATTAGGTGGGTTCTTTTGCTACAAGAATTTGATTTACATATTACTGATAGAAAAGGACCTAAGAACCCCGTAGCTGATAACTTGTCTAGGTTGGAGAATATTCTTGATGACCCACCACTACTAGAAAAAGGCCTGTTAGTGGCGCACCTATTTTTGCCATTAATGGCGCACTATAGGTGCGCCACTATTATCACGCCATTAGTAACAAATACTAATGGCGCACATTTGGTGCGCCATTACTATCACAGATAGTAATGGCGCACCTATAGTGCGCCATTAGTATGCCTAGAAGTGCGCCATTACTATCTGACTTAGTAATGGCGCACCACATAAGAAGTGCGCCATTACTAACAATTTTTTTTCAAAATTGTTTTCAGAAAAAAAAATTCAAAATATTTTCATAATTTTTTTCAAAAAAAAAATTTCAATTTTTTTTTGTTTTTTTCTTAATCTCGGGTCACTATGGCTTAATCTCAAGTCAAATCGCACTCCGTGGTCAAACTTCCCGGAAGGTCACCCATCCTTACACTACTCCAGCCCACGCTTAACTTCGCAGTTCTATCCAACCCTAGCACCACCTCACTTAACAGGCACTTGTTGATATATCTATCATATCAATCATATTAAACCTTGTTGATGTCTAGGACTTTGTTCATGTTCATGAGTGTGATGAAATTTTGAAAAAATATTTCAAACTTCCCGGTCATATTACGTATCATATTTTGAAAAAAAATTCCAAAAAAAAATTCGAAACCAATTTTTTTTCTGTTACTAGTGGCTCACCTAGCAAATGGTGTGCCACTAGTAAGTTTGAATTTTTTTTCATTTTTCCCCCTCTAGATCTTAAAAGCCCCGTATCTTTTATTCTGTTAGGTTTTTGGGGATTCTGAAAATCTTCAACGAGGGTTCCCCCCCAATTGAATTCGGATGTAACTTTTCGAGTAGATGATTTTTCATATAAAAAACTTTTTAATCCAAGTTCGCATGCAAAAGTTATGCCCATTTTACTAAATTCCAGAGAGATTTTGCAAATAAAGTCGAAATTCATATTTGTAAATTTTCCCAACAACTAGACCACATATCACGTGGGAAACTTATTTTCTTTTATTTTTTTGACATTTCCATCATTTTCTTTTTTTTTTTAAACTGAAAAGGCGATCCACTAGGGGGGGGTGCATTTGTTCAAGTCATACACATAGTAATGGCGCACCTATACAAAGTGCGCCATTACTATGTGTATGACTGGGTCAAACCTCGGTCAAACTTAGTAAGGCGCACTTTGCATAGGTGCGCCATTACTAAGTTTGACATAGTAATGGCGCACCTATGCAAAGTGCGCCGTTACTAAGTTTGACCGAGGTTTGACCCAGTCATACACATAGTAATGGCGCACTTTGTACAGGTGCGCCATTACTATGTCAACTAGTAATGGTGCACTATACCCTGGTGCGCCACTACTAACAAATTTTTTTTTAATCTTTTTTTTCAAAACTATTAATGGCGCACCACACACCAGGTGCGCCATTAGTAATATGCCATTAATGGCGCACCTGTATATGGTGCGCCACTGCTATATAGCAGTGGCGCACCACATACATGGTGCGCCATTAATGTCCATAATAGCTATAGCCATTTTCCTAGTAGTGCACTACCTATTGATGATAGCTTTCTTGATGAACAACTAGCTGCAATAAATGTTTCTCATAATACTCCTTGGTATGCTAACTATGCTAATTATATTGTTGCTAAAGACATACCACCTAGTTTCACATACCAACAAAAGAAAAAATTCTTCTATGATTTAAGACATTACTTTTGGGATGGCCCACATCTTTATAAAGAAGGAGTAGATGGTATTATTAGACGTTGTGTACCTGAGCATGAACAGGAAAAAATCATACGGAAATGTCACTCCGAAGCTTATGGAGGGCATCATGCGGGAGATAGAACTGCTCACAAGGTATTGCAATCTAGTTTTTATTGGCCTACTCTCTTCAAGGATGCCCCTAAGTTTGTTTTATCTTGTGATGAATGTCAAAGAATTGGTAATATCGGTAAGCGTCAAGAAATGCCAATGAATTATTCACTTGTTGTTGAACCATTTGATGTTTGGGGTTTTGATTATATGGGACCTTTTCCTTCCTCTAATGGGTATACACATATTTTGGTTGCTGTTAATTATGTTACTAAGTGGGTAGAAGCTATTCCAACTAGTAGTGCTGATCATAACACTTTCATTAAAATGCTTAAAGAAGTCATTTTCCCAAGGTTTGGAGTCCCCAGATATTTAATGACTGACGGTGGTTCACACTTTATTCATGGTGCTTTCCGTAAAATGCTTGCTAAATATGATGTTAACCATAGAATTGCATCACCCTATCATCCTCAACCTAGTGGTCAAGTTGAACTTAACAATAGAGAAATAAAACTAATATTACAAAAAATTGTTAATAGGTCACGAAAGAATTGGTCTTAGAAATTGGTGATGCACTTTGGGCCTACAGAATAGCATATAAAAATCCTATGGGTATGTCTCCCTATAAAATGGTTTATGGAAAAGCTTGTCATTTGCCTCTAGAGTTAGAACATAAAGCTTATTGGGCAATTAAAGAACTCAACTATGATTTCAAACTTGCCGGTGAAAAGTGGTTATTTGATATTAGCTAATTAGATGAATGGAGAACCCAGGCTTATGAAAATGCCAAATTATTTAAAGAAAAAGTTTAAAGATGGCATGACAAAAGAATCCAAAAGCGGGAATTCAAAGTTGGAGAATATGTTCTTTTCTACAATTCTCATTTTAGATTCTTTGCAGGAAAACTTCTCTCTAAATGGGAAGGACCATATATTATCGAGGAGGTTTATCGCTCTGGAGCTATCAGGATTAATAATGCCAAAGGTACTAACCCAAAGGTGGTCAATGGGCAAAGAATTAAGCACTATATCTCAGGTACGCCTATTAATGTTGAAAGCAATATTATTCAAACCATGACACCGGAGGAACACATAAAAGAAACCTTCCGAAACACTCCAGAATCCTGAAAAAGAGGGGGTATGTGATACGGTAAGTAAACGGACTCCGAAAAATCCACAAAAATATTTTTTGTCATTTTTGGAATATTACAAAAATTAAGAAAATAAGAAACAACCAGGAAGGCAACCAAGGAGGGCACAAGACACCAGGGCGCGCCTGCCTTGCCTGGCGCGCCCAGGTGGGTTGTGCCCACCTCGAGAACCTTCCTGACTCCGTTTTACTCTCGTTTGCTTGTTTCGCAAGATAAAAAAAATCTTTATATACCCCCTCGAACGTATTGACCTCCGTATCATGAAGAAATCTTCTGTTCTTCTTTCTTGCTATTTTCTAACAGATCTAGATCACCATGGCCACTTCGAGCTCCTCCAAGGACAAGTTCTTCGAGAATGTCATCAACACGTATTTGCGGGAGGTGATGCAGCACCCTCAAGCCATTGAGATGCGTGAGGGGGTGCTCCACATCCGGGATGTCTAGCGGCCCAAGAGGACGGGAACCGTGGAGGCCAGGCCTGAAGCCATGGAGCAGGAAGTCTTCAAGTGCAAGGGGATGGTGGAACATGGGCTCAGTGCCAATCACCTTATGATTACGGAGTTCACCCGTGGTCACAAGGTGGATGGCCGGTCCATGAAGGACATCGTCTTCACCATCAACGAGCAAATCAATTTTCTGCAAAGCCAATTCTATTATCTCCAAAATCAAGTCTTTGAATACGAGGCGAGATTTAAAGGTATGAGTTTAGCTGCCAGTTGCAGGACTCATGAGACTCGCGCTTCTTCTTATGATGGTGAACCGCTGCCATGGAAGCTGGAGGATCAGCTCGCCACTACCTCATCACCACCACCATCATCATCTTTCCCAACAAAGGAGACTTGAGTTCATGGTATGGGCACTCCCCTTGGCTTGTGCCAAGCTTGGGGGAGGTTCCCCTGCATCGTATCACCACCACTATCTTTGCCTTTATCTATTTTAGTTCGATATTTAGTTATCCTATGATTTAGTTGAATAAAAGTTTAGTTCGATCTATTTTCGAGTGCTTGGTTAGTGATCTATCTATATATGTAATCGTGTGTGAGATATATAATAAAGAGTAGTTTGAGTTTTGTTTCTTTACTCTTATGTTTCAATAAAAAGAAAGGAAAGTAAATGAAAAAGATCATATGCTAATCTTATGGTAAGTAATGACATCATATAAGGAAAATTATAAGTGGTAAAATTTATTGGAGATTAACAAACATAGCATTGGTCAATGATGCAATTCATGAAAGAAATAATAAGGGAAGAGAAGATTCACATGCAAATACACTATCTTGGACATCTTTTATGATTGTGAGCCCCCATTAAATATTATATGCCAAAATTGTTGACGTTGACAAGGAAGACAATGTAATGATTTATGTTTTTTCATATTCACATAGAAGTTATATTGTCATAGATCCTTCAACATGTGGTGCTTGCTCAATATCTTTGCTAGCCAAAAACTCCGCACTAAGTAGAGATACTACTTGTGCATCCAAAAACCCTTAAACCCAAAATCTTATGTCGAGAGTCCACCATACCTACCTATGGATTGAGTAAGATCCTTCAAGTAAGTTGTCATCGGTGCAATAAGGCAATAAAAATTGCTTTTAAATGTGTTGGATCATTTAGTATAAGATAAAATTTAGCGTTGTACGAACTTGTGATGGCAAAATAATAAAAGCAATGGACTGCAAAATAAAGGTTGCTATCATAAGGGGCAATACAACGTGATGTTCTTTTGCATTAAGGGAATTCGAATACAAACAAAAAGCGCATGGCAACCTCTGCTTCCCTCTGCGAAGGGCCTATCTCTTACTTTTATGCAAGAGTCAAAGTATTCTTCCCTATTCCTTTTTATTTTCTCTTTTTGCAAGCACCATGTGGTGAGGAAAGATCTCGGCACATATATCCAGTTGGATATGAGTGAGCATGAGTTATTATTGTTGACATCACCCCTGAGGTGAATATGTTGGGAGGCGAAACTATAAGCCCCTATCTTTCTATGTGTCCGGTTGAAACTTTTTGTTCATGGGTATGCTATGAGTGTTAGCATTCATAGAAGGTTAAATGATGGTTGAGTATGTGGACTTGCCAAAAGGCTCCGATACGTGACCCTTCCTGAAAATATGATGAATTGTAGTTGCAAAGTTGACTGAGAACATAGTTTGTTGGTTTTCAATAAAGTTTATGCTTTATACTTCAATGTTGTGACAAATTGTTACTTGTCCATGAGAAGTTATATGATAAAGTTTTATGTTAAAGTTCTTTGTTGTTATAATAATAAGCATGATGCTTCTATATCCGTATTTTGTTTTTATCGACACCTCTCTCTCTCTCTAAGCATGTGGGCATGTTTTTCGATTTCGGTTATTCGCTTAAAGACAAGCGAGG
Organism: Thinopyrum elongatum; assembly: GCA_011799875.1. Classification (NCBI taxonomy): domain Eukaryota; kingdom Viridiplantae; phylum Streptophyta; class Magnoliopsida; order Poales; family Poaceae; genus Thinopyrum; species Thinopyrum elongatum. Next base: position 315,118,543 of record CM022301.1, read on the forward strand.
TCTAAGCTTGGGGGAGTTGATACGTCCATTTTGCATCATGTTTTCCTACTGTTATTTATAATGTTTTTATGCATAATAATGCTTTATGGAGTAATTCTAATGCCTTTTTTCTCATAATATGCAAGGTTTACACAAATAGGGAGAATGTCGACAGCTGCAATTCTGAACCTGAAAAAGCTACGTCAGAGTTACCAATTCTACACATCTCCAAATGAGCTGAAAATTTACGGAGAATTATTTTGGAATATATAGAAAATACTAGAGCAAATAACTACCGGAGGGGGCCACCTGGTGAGCACAAGACACCAGGGCGAGCCAGGCCCCCCAGGCGTGCCCTGGTGGGTTGTGCTCAGCCCAGCCCACCTCCGGTGCCCATCTTCTGGTATATAGGTCATTTTGACCTAGAAAAAATCAGGAGGGGACTTTCGGGACGAAGCGCCACTGTCTCGAGGCGGAACTTGGGCAGGAGCACTTTTGCCCTCCGGCGGAGCGATTTCGCCGGGGGAACTTCCCTCCCGGAGGGGGAAATCGAAGCCATCGTCATCACCAACAACCCTCTCATCTTTGGGAGGGCAATCTCCATCAACATCTTCAATAGCACCATCTTCTCTAAAACCCTAGTTCATCTCTTGTGTTCAATCTTTGTACCGGAACCTCAGATTGGTACCAGTGGGTGACTAGTAGTGTTGATTACATCTTGTAGTTGATTACTATATGGTTTATTTGGTGGAAGATTATATGTTCAGATCCATTATGCTATTTAATAACCCTCTGATCTTGAGCATGATTATCATTTTTGAGTAGTTACTTTTGTTCTTGAGGTCACGGGAGAAGTCATGTTGCAAGTAATCATGCGAACTTGATATGTGTTCGATATTTTGATGATATGTATGTTGTGATTCCCTTAGTGGTGTCTTGTGAATGTCGACAACATGGCACTTCACCATATTTGGGCCTAAGGGATTGCATTGTGGAGTAGTTATTACTCCCTCCGTTCCTTTATGTAAGGTGTATTATTTTGGGCACGGTGACCAAGGCATAGAATTATAGACATGTTAAGATGAAATTACCCTTGGCAAATTTATTGGTTAGTGGCAAGTAAATAAGTTAGTCCAGGAAAGTAAGAAATACATGCAATCGATAGAGAGATATTTTCCTTATTTTGCTACAAGCAGAGATTTAGACAATCAGGAGATAGATACTTTCCTTTTTTCTGGAGGGCTAACAAGGGAATTATGAGAAATTAGAAGAAATGCACCTTACATTGTGGAATTTTAGGAAAAACAAATACACCTTATATAAAGGAACGGAGGGAGTAGATGATGGGTTGCTAGAGTGACAGAAGCTTAAACCCTAGTTTATGCGCTACTTCGTAAGGGACCGATTTGGATCCGAAAGTTTAATGCTATGGTTAGATTTTTATCTTAATACTTTTCTCGTAGTTGCGGATGCTTGAGAGGGGGTTAATCATAAGTAGGAGGTTTGTTCAAGTAAGAACAGCACCTAAGCACCGGCCCACCCACATATCAAATTATCAAGCGAACACGAATCAAACCAACATGATGAAAGTGACATGGTGAAATTCCCGTGTACCCTCAAGAATGCTTTGCTTATCATATGAGACCTTTTTGGCCTGTCCTTTGCCACAAAAGGATTGGCTACCTTGCTGCACATTATTTATCATTACTGTTACTTGTTCGTTACAAATTATCTTGCTATCAAACTACTTGTTACCGACTATTTCAGTGCTTGTAGAAAATACCTTGCTGAAAACCACTTGTCATTTCCTTCTGCTCCTCGTTGGGTTCGACACTCTTACTTATCGAAAGGACTACGATTGATCCCCTATACTTGTGGGTCATCAGAGATAACCCGGAAGTTTTAGAGAGTCATTTTATTTTGTTGTGTGCTTTTAAAAAGTGTAACAACAAAAAAATATAGAGGGGAACCTAAAACTTTTCAAAAAGAAAAGTGAAAGTAAGAAAGATGAGCATCGTTGAAGTGGGGGAGCTCCTTGAACTTTGTTCATGCCCATGGAAACTTTGCAAATCTTGAATTACAGAAACTTTTCAACAAAAATAATTATCCCCTTGTACAAATCCATTGTATTATAAAAATAATGTGCCAATATTTGCCTTTAGGATGATTAGATTGCTTGTTTGGTCTGTGCAGCGCAAAAACATAAACTTTGGCTGTAGTGCGTGAATTTACATTTTTTACTAGAACGCTTGTACATGAGTGTGGTCGACAAACGTGAATGTTGGTTGCACCGACAGGATCCCCTAGGCCTGGCCCACACGTGATGCCGGGCATCGTTGGGGTAGGCCCTAACAATGCACAGGCGGGCACCCTGACCAAGCCATGGCGGGATCCATGTTTCTGAGATCTTCTTTGCTTCTTCATTAACCTGAAATTGGATCAATTCTCGGGTTCCCCGCGAGTCGTGCGATGTTGAACGACGTGGGTCTACCCTCGTAATGGGCCAGGGGACGCCCATGTTTACGGGAAGTTGATTGAAGCGTCTGCGCGCGATCCGGGGGGTAACTGCCTTTTTACCCATCCCACTATGCCTGCCGTTTCCGCCATGTACGCTGCATGCATTGCGCAGGGTTGGTGGCGAACGCGCAGGGCACGGGAATGAGTGCCATGGTAGAAAGCATGGCGCCAGGTATTGGCGCAGGAGGGCGGTCGGTGAATTTGGGCGCCGTCAGTGACGTAGATGAACTGGATTGGTGAAGCGGGGCGGTTGCCACAGGATGGTGGGGAGCCAGCCCCCCGCCACGCTCCGCTATAAAAAGGGAGCGTGGAGGTGAATGGAAGGGCTCACCCACATAGCTTCTCCTTCTTCTTCTCATGTCCGTCTCCCACCATGGTGAGGGGAAGAGGGCGTGCATGAGCTCCGGCGGCGGCGACAAGGGCCTCCTCTCGGCACCGCATCCCCGCCCCGGCTGGGGATGCAGGGGCAGGATCCAGTGTCCTAGGCGAAGCCGCAGGACATGGTCGTGGCCGGCGTGGTGTTCGGGGCCGAGGAGGACGCGGTGGTACTCCGATCGCTCCTCCCCCAGCCGCTCCGGCTCCAATGGAGGGCCATGTCGGAGATACAACGCTGGAGTTTGTCGTCAGGCTGCGCGAGCCCCCGTGCAGCTGTCTTCGGCTTCCTGGCCCTTTTTCAAGGGTGATGGAGGTTGAACAGCCGCACGAGTTGAAGTTGCAGATGAGAGGTTGCTGTAATGGCAACATGCGGGTGGACATCGAGTTCCCCGCACCTCATGTCATGCTTCTCCAGTGTGGCTGGAAATTTTTTGCACGTGCCCATAGCTTGGCGGAGGGGCACGTCCTTCATTTTAAGCTAATGGAGGCTGATCTGTTCTCCATCAAGGCCTTCGGGCGTTCGGGTGCTCGCTTAGGGTGCTGCGCGGAGAGCTCGCCCGATGACAAAAGCTCCTCCTCGAGTGACAGCAATGAAGAGGACACTGATGGTGAAGACTGTGGCACTGAGCCCCCGGTCCTCAAGCGGGAGGACGGCAGCTCAGACTCCAGCTGAGCATCGGTCACACCGTCACCGTCAGCTAGGCGCCGGCAGCACCATCATCTGCAGCTGGACCCCGGCGGAGCGATTTGCCAGGGGGTGCTTGGCCTGGTCGACTCCGCTTCCACCAGCTAGACCTCGACAGGCTTCCTCGTGGACTCCCGCTTCGTCTTACCTGCCAGGGTTCCTCTTGCCGCATTCCTCTGGTCCTGGCGGGGGTGACCAGGGCATTGCCTAGCCACTCTCTCCGTCCCTGGCCTCTTCTTCCTTGCCGGGAAGGCGCCCTTCCAATCTTGTCTGGCTGCGTCCCGCGGGCCCTGACGGGGTCGGGCTGGGCTTCTGCCCAGGCGCTCCTTTTGCCCTCTTTCCTTCTTGATGCAACTCCTAGGAGGAGAGGGACAAGAAAGGCATTAGGGGGCAATTATCATTTTCCAATTTAAAAGATGTAGGCACTAGCCAAGTTTTAGGTCAAATTATGTAACCCTCTATCCATGCTTGTATCCTGTATGATTCCTACTTGTTTATCTGTGTATTAATGAAAAAATAATGCCCGCCGGGCACTTCTGCACGTATCATATCCATGCTGAGGGATGATCCCTCAATACTTTCAAGTAAACAAAGTTCCCGGCAAGACATCTTGCCGGTCCCTTCCATAGCTGCTACTGAACCCTGTCTGATGGATTAGGAGTGTGGATGGAAACCGGCCCCTCGTCAGCACCGCCCCCCCCCCCCCCCCAAATGCTACTGCAACCAACCTGACTGAAGAAACTTTGAATCAAAGGATGGGAGCATAGATGTTAGGAGGGACAAGGTTTCCTTAAGCACAAGCTTTTCATACAGGAGCATATCATGGATGACGAGGTGAACTTATCTGCGTTTGCTGTCCTTCTTATCGCTCCCGATAAAGAACAGCTGTCGGGGACCAATATGCTGGCTCGTTCTCACTCTTCCTTTCGGGAAGTTCATCCACGACGGGGGCCCTGCTATTGATCAAAAAAGAAGAGCAGGGGAGAAAACAGTTGCATATGATCCTTTGTGAAGGGTTAATTGTCTCATGCTAGGGTTATTGTAACCAAAATAAAGCCATGCTTAATTAAACATGCATGCAAGTTTTATGCCAGCGCTTCATTTTATTATCTTTGCACAGGGTCTTCGCCTGGCTTTGTACAAAGGGTTAGAAGTCCAGGGGACTATGCTTGTACAAAACAAGCTGCCTAGGCAAGGCCCGGCAACCGTGCCTTACTGGTAGAACTTATAAAGATGCTCAATATTCCATGAGTTTTGCATCAGGATGCCATCTTCGGTCTCCAGATGGACTGTGCTAGGTCTGGTGACACGTACTACCCGGTAAGGGCCTTCCCACTTCAGTGTCAACTTGTTTGAACCCTTGGCAGACTGGACACGCCTAAGGACAAGGTCACCTTCCTCAAGGCTCCGGGCGTGAACCTTGCGACTATGTAGCTGACTGCGCCATCACATTTCTAACTGATTCCACTTCGGGCCACTTTGTAAACTTGTTGATTGCAACATACAAGAATTCAAAGCCCCCGGTAGCACGGGGAAAAGGGCCCAAGATGTCGATCCCCCAGACCGTGAAAGGCCAAGACAAAGGGATGGTCTGCAAGGCTTGAGCTGGCTGATGGATATTCTTGGAGTGGAACTGGCATGCCTCACACTTGGTGACGAGCTCAGTTGCATCCCGGAGGGCGGTGGGCCAGTACAATCCTTGTCGAAAAGGTTTCCCGACAAGTGCTCTTGATCCCATATGTGAGCCACACGCGCCTCCATGTATCTCTGCAAACAGCTCTAGTCCATCCTCTTGACTGATGCACTTCAACTTCACACCATTTGGCCTCTTTCTGTACAGAATGTTGTCCATAAACTGGTACATACTCGACTGTCGGGCTACTTTCTCAGATTCCTCTGGATCGTCAGGAAGTTCTCCAGTTTGTAAGAATCGGACTAGGTGCTATGCCCATGTCGGGGCCTGAGGTTCGACGACAAGGACTAAAGGCATTTCTTCAGCTGTGAGAGCACTTCCTTCAGCGGAACGAGCTTGGGATTCTTCCTGAGGGCGTGGCTCGCCAGTTAGCGTGGGGTTTACCCTGGCAATCCTTTCTCCAGTGGCTCCAGGGAGCTCTGCCAGAAAATGTTTGCCAGTGTTGAGTTTCCTTCTTTTTCTGGCCAAGGCTGGCAGAGAAATTGTTGGTTGGGTGAGGTGGAGCACAAAAGTGCCTGGTTCCACAGGAAGCTTCTGTGCAGCGCACTTCGACAGGTAATCAAAGATGTTGTTTTCCGCACAGGGTACATGCTCTGTTTGTAGCCCGTCGAAGTGCTCCTCCAGCTTCCTCACCTCTTTCATGTAGGCTTCCATCAGCGGGCTCTGATAATCTTTGTTCACCTGCTTCACCACAAGCTGGGAGTCGCCGCGTATGAGTAATTTCTTGATTCCCAATTTGACAGCAATTCAAAGCCCGGCAAGGAGCCCTTCATATTCTGCTGTGTTGTTGGTGGCGTCTTCCCTGGGGAAATGCATTTGGATGACATACTTGAGGTGTTCTCCGGTGGGCGCAATGAGTAATACTCCTGCGCCAGCACCTTGGAGCGAGAAAGCACCGTCAAAGTACATGATCCATTCCTGAGGGGCCTCCTTGCCGGGGAGAGCAGTTTCCACGGTCTCTTCGCCAGACGTCGGCGTCCACTCCGCTATGAATTCTGCCAGTGCTCTGCTTTGGATAGTTTTCGCGCTCTCAAATTTTAGGGCAAAACTTGATAGCTCCAGAGCCCATTCTAATATCCTGCCCGTGGCTTCGGGGTTCCTCAAGATCCTCTGCAGTGGGAGACGAGTCACAACGGTGATCTCGTTGGCTTGAAAGTAATGGCGCGGCTTCCTCGAGGCCATGAGGAGGCTGAAGATTAATTTTTGGATGCTAGAGTACCTTGATCTCGCTCCCTGCAAGAGGGAGCTAACAAAGTAAAATGGTCGCTGCACCATTTTATTCTTTGCCACCCCCTCCTGTTCGTCAGTGCTGATCTGTGGTCCCCCCCCCCCCCCCGGTCGCCGCTGGCAGACCTTGCCTAGGGTAAAGTTGGCTCAACACCGGTTGGTTCTGTCGCAGTAGCTTCTCCGATGTCCACTTCCCTCTGTGCTACCAAGGCTGCACTGACCACTTTATTTGTTGCCGCTAGATATAGTAGCAACGGCTCTTGTGGCTTGGGTGCGACCAAGGTTGGAGCAGAAGAAAGGTAAGCCTTCAGATCCTGCAGCGCAGCCTCGGCCTCTGGAGTCCATTGGACCAGCCTTCTTCAAAATTTTGAAGAACGGTAAGGCGCCAGCCTTCTTCAAAATTTTGAAGAACGGTAAGGCGCTCTCAGTGGATTTAGAAATGAACCTGCTAAGTGCATCCATGTAGCCAGTCAAACGTCTCACATCCTTAACTATCTTCGGGGCTTGGATCTGCTCTATTGCTTTGATCTTGTCGGGGTTGGCTCTATCCCTCGCTGAGACACAAAGAACCCAAGAAGCTTGCCGGACGGAACGCCAAACACACATTTCTCCGGATTAAGCTTCAAGTTAATCTTTCGCAAGTTTGCAAAGGTTTCTTCCAGGTCCTCGATGAGTGAAGACTTGTCCTTGGTTTTGACCAGTATATCAGCCATATATGCTTCAATGTTTCTGTGTAGTTGAGGCTCAAAACCAATTTGCACGGCCCTTGCGAATGTGGACCAGCACTTTTCAGCCTGAAAGGCATACGTACAAAGCAGTACGTGCCACATGGGGTGATAAAGGCGGTCTTTTCTTCATCTTCCTTGGCCACGAAGATCTGGTCATACCCAGAGTACGCGTCCAAGAAGGAAAGCAAATCAAATCTAGAGGTGGAATCAATGATCTGATCAATGCGCGGCAAGGGGACGGGATCCTTCGGGCAGGCTTTGTTCAAGTCAGTGAAGTCAATACAAAGTCTCCACTTCCCATTAGCTTTGCGCACCACCACTGGATTTGCTAACCAAGTTGGATGCAGTACCCCTCGGACCAAACCTGCTGCCTCTAGTTTCTTGATTTCCTCAGCAATGAACTGTTGCCATTCCAAATCTTGCTTTCTGACTTTTTGTTTGACGGGGCGGGCGTGAGCACAGACATCAAGGTTGTGCTCGATTACCTCCGTGGGAACACCGGGGATGTCAGGGGGTTGCCAGGCAAACATATCAACATTCGCCCGCAGGAAGGTAACGAGTGTGCTTTCCAATTTGTCGTCAAGGGTAGCACTAATGGTGAAGGTGCCATCAGTGCCATCCTGCCGCGCCATAACTTTCTTGGTTGCCGGGGGAGCAGCCTTGGATCTTTTGCTAGTTGAACTTTTCGGCAAGTCACTGTCGGGCGCGGCATACTCTGAAGAGATGCGCTTCTCGGAGTCCTTATCGGAGTCCTTGCCGGTTTCCTTGACCTTTTTATCCCTCTTGGCGGGAGCTGGGGCCCCGACAGCCTCTGCTGCAACCACATCTCTATACATTTTATCTACATAGATAACTGCATCTTTCTTGTCTGACGGGATGGTGATGACTCCCATAGGACCAGGCATCTTCAAAGTGTTGTAGGCATAGTGGGACGCCGCCATGAACTTGGTCAGAGTTGGTCGGCCAAGAATTCTGTTGAATGGCAGGGGAAGTTCAACAACATCGAACACAATCTTCTCTGTCCTGAAGTTTATTTCCCCGCCAAGGTAATCTTTCCCTTCGGCTGGCTCCTTCCTTGGTTGATTCCTTGGAAAGTGCCAGTCTTCTTTAAGTCCTCATCTAGAATCTGGAGTTTCTGCAGCGCACTCGGAGAAATCAAATTCAAGCCTGCCCCACCGTCAACCAACATCTTAGTGACCTTGAGGTTGCAGATTGTTGGTGAAACCAACAATGGCAAACATCCTACCGCAGTGGTGCAGTCTGGATGATCCTCAATGTCAAAGATGATGGGCGTGCGGGAGCACTTGAGCGGTTCTTGAGCGCTTTCTACTGGTTCTGCTGCAATAACCTCACACGCCCACTGCTTGAGCTGCGGTGAGAGGAGTGCAAAGATGCACCCCCGTCAATGCACATCACCTTAGTAGCTTTCCGGAACTCCTGTTCACTGGTTTCATCATCTTCCTCTTCGCTGTCATCTTCATTTTCTTTCCTCTCATGGCCTCTGGCGGGTTTTCACTCTGCTAATCAGACTTGCCGCAGTGTCCGTTACGACCACCACGGCCCTTCCCACCAGTACCATTCTGGTTTCTCTCCTTGTCGCGCCTTTCATACTCAGCTTTCTACTTCTCAACCAACTGCTCGACTTGCTTCCAATCTTGGAGATCATGACCCTTGGTCCTATGGATCTTGCAGTATGGCCCGTCAGACTTGCCAGTTTTCTCAGCAGCCGCAGCCGCACGGCAATCAGCGCATGTAGCAGCTTCCTTGCCGGGCGTCTCAATTTTTGCCTTCTTACCGGTGCTGAGATCACCAGTACTCTCAACGGCCATCACTGCCTTCTCCTTCTCCTTCCGCTTCTTGTTGTGTTTCTTGTTCTTCTTCCTGGGGGCGGCAGTGTCGTCGTCGTCCTCCGAATCAACTTTGACGCCAACCTCTTCCCCGGGAAGTCTTCTCCCTTCTTCAGCATGAGCACACTTATCTGCCAGTGTGTAAAGCTCACTAGCAGTCTTAGGCAACCGAACATTCATCTTAGCCCGCATTCTGCGGTTGTGCACATTCGTATGAAATGCGGCAATCACAGCTGCCGGGTGTATCTTTGGAATGTTGCGGTGCATTCGGCTGAACCTCTACAGATACTTGCGCAAACTCTCTCCCTCTTTCTGTAGGAGGGTCTATAGATCACTAGGCCCCCCTGGTTCTTGATGGCCGCCCGTGAAGGCGCCTGGTGGGTTGTGCCCACCTCGGTGGCCTCCCGCACCGCTTCTTCTCTCTATAAATACCGAAATATTCCAAAAACCCTAGGGGAGTCAACGAAACACAATTCCAGCCACCGCAAGTTCTAGAACCACAAGATCCAATCTAGACACCATCACGGAGGGGTTCATCATCCTAATTGGTGCCTCTCCGATGATGCGTGAGTAGTTCATTGTAGACCTACGGGTCCGTAGGCAGTAGATAGATGGCTTATTCTCTCTTTTTGATTCTCAATACAATGGTCTCTTGGAGATCTATTTGATGTAACTCTTTTTGCGGTGTGTTCGTTGGGATCCGATGAACTTTGATTTTATGATCAGATCTATATCCATGAAAGTTATTTGAGTTCTTTGATCTCTTTTATGCATGATTACTTATAGCCTCGTATTTCTTCTTCGAATCTTTGGTTTAGTTAGGCCAACTAGATCAATTTTTCTTGCCATGGGAAGTGGTGCTTTGTGATGGGTTTGATCGTGCGGTGTTCTTTCCTAGTGACAGAAGGGGCAGCAAGACACGCATGTATCGTTGCTATTAAGGATAACAAGATGGGGGCTATTCCTACATGAATAGATCTTGTCTATATTATGTCATCGTTCTTATTGCATTACTCCGTTTTTCCATGAACTTAATACACTAGATGCATGCTGGATATCGGTAGATGTGTGGAGTAATAGTAGTAGATGCAGGCAGGAGTTGGTCTACTAATCTTGGACGTGATGCCTATATAATGATCATTGCCTTTATATCATCATAATTATTTGATGTTCTATCAATTGCCCAACAGTAATTTGTTTACCCACCGTATGCTATTTCTTGAGAGAAGCCACTAGTGAAATCTACGGTCCCTGGGTCTATTCTTTATCATATTTGCTTTCCGATCTATTTTTATTCGCTTTAATTTTCAGATCTATTATTCCAAAACCCAAAAATACCTTGCTGCACCTTTTTGCTATTTATTTTATTTTGCGTTTTACTGAGATCTATTTATCCAATCTATCACAAATTTATCTATCTTTTTACTCGTAGAGGGATTGACAACCCCTCTTAATCGTCGGGTTGCAAGTATTTGTTATTTGTGTGCAGGTACCATTTAAATAGTGTTTCTTGGTTCTCCTACTGGATTGATACCTTGGTTTCATAACTGAGGGAAATACCTAATGTAGCTGTGCTGCATCATCCCTTCCTCTTTGGGGAAATACCAATGTAGTTCAAGCGACATCACTCGCCGCCTTGGGCCAGTTGCTAGAGGGACCTAACGCAATCGGAGCTGTTATTGGTGACCAAGCTCTTTATCAGTCGGGCCTTTCCTGCGCAGGCGTGGTCGCTGGGGGTCGGCGGCACCGCACGGGGTGTTATTGCGCTCGCCCAACGCGGGACGGACCGCACACCCTGTTTTCGCCCCTCCAAGCGGCGCAACCAGTGGATCTTGGCTCGCACTAGAGCGGGCATCGACGTTGCTTTGGTTGAGCACGTCGGTGGGATGAGCAGGAGGAAGCTGAGCATCTCCGTGACCCGTACCAGCAGGAGTTTGATCGGTGGCATGCTGAAGGGGCTGGCCGCACCCGCGGCCCCAGTCCCTCCCCCAGCCGTGGCGGGAGTGTTAGTGGCACCGCTCGCCTTGTCGGCCCCATCCGCTGCAGCTGTGGCGGCCGCAGCCACGGGTAACGAAGCCTTCGAGGAGGAAGGATGCGCTCCGGCTTCGCTCTTCTTCTTGGGAGCCATGGATGATGAAGGTCGACGAAGATCGACGCGCTGGATACTGCTTCAGGTTTGCACAAGCGACATCCCTACCTGGCGCGCCAAAGATGTCGGTGTTGAAGCATGATCACCGATGGGCATGGGTGCCCCTTTGTGGTTCGGCATGGGGACGGCCGTGTTGCACAAAGAGCAGAAGCAATAGGGGACAGCACGGCGATGGACCCTCTCTCTTTACCCAGGTTTGGGCTGCTTTGCAGCGTAAAACCCTACTCCTGCTATGGTGGATTGATCTGGAGGAACACGAAGGCTCGACGCGCTCTAGCCCGGCAAGGCACCTCGGGGAGATCGATGTGAGCTTACAAGTGTTGTGGGGTGTAAAATGTTCGAACCCTTTGCTTGGTTGCCTCGAGCCTCCTTTTATAGGTTAAGGGGTGACCATAGTGGCAAAACAGTCATTTGGGTGTGATTAGATAGCTAACAGTGCTTTCATACCTAACTCTGGCAGTTAGGAAAAAGTGCATTAAATGCACCGCTAGGTGTCGTGCCGAGGGCGAATCCCGGCAAGCCTGTCGTGCCACTTATCTGCCTCTTCTTATCAGCTTGACACGCCTCCTGGACGGGTGTCAATAAAGCTAATCTCTTCTCCTTGATGCTACCACATGCTTGATAGGATCCACCTGGTTGCTTAACACCTTGACACTGCACTGATTAGTGACTTGGGTGCGGTGAGGTGGAGTGGTGGCGTCTTGGTGAAGGTTCCTTGTTGAAGGAGCTTGGCGGGGTTTGATCTTGGCGGCCCCGGCAAGCCTGCCGGGGCGAATCTGGACTTGTCCTTGGGGGTGGCCTCGACTTGGCCAGGCTCTCCTGCCCGGCAAGGGAGGCCTTCCCAAGGTGGCCCACAGTTGTGTTGTTCTTCTTAACGCTCTCCTTGATCTCAAGAAGAGCGACTTTTCTGGCTTGTCCTTATGTCATGCATTGGCGCTGGATGTATGATCGTTAGCACGCCTGTGCATGAGTCTGGTCGACAAATGCGAATGTTTGTTGCACCGACAACACAGTACTGTTATGCAAATTGTTTATTTTGTCCTAATTTTTCAGAATTTCTGGAGTTACAGAAGTATGGTCAATGTTCAGATTGCTACAGACTGTCCTGTTTTTGACAGATTCTATTTTTGATGCATTGTTTTGCATGTTTTGATGAATCTATGGATTGTATCGATGATATAAGCCATGGTGAAGTTAGAGTATAGTAGTTATAATGCAAAAATAAAATATTAATGGATTGGCAACAATACTTAAAATAGTGATTTGCTTTATTATACTAACGGATCTCATGAGGGTTTTGTTAAGTTTTGTGTGATTGAAGTTTTCAAGTTTTGGGTGAGATCACGATGGATGGAGGAATAAGGAGTGGCAAGAGCCTAAGCTTGGGGATGCCCGAGGCACCCCAAGGTAATATTCAAGGACTCCCAAGCAACTAAGCTTGGGGATGCCCCGGAAGGCATCCCCTCTTTCTTCTAACGACCATCGGTAATTTTACTTGGAGCTATATTTTTATTCGTCACATGATATGCGTAAATTCTTGGAGCGTCGTGTGCCTTTTATTTTTCTTTTAGTAATGCACCATGCTGGTATGAGATAGTCCTTGGTTAATTTATAGAATGCTCTTTGCACTTCACTTATATCTTTTGAGTATGGCTTTATAGAATGCTTCATGTGCTTCACTTATATCATTTGAAGTTTGGATTGCATGTTTCTCTTTGCATAGAAAACCGCCATTTGTAGAATGCTCTTTTGCTTCACTTATATTTGTTAGAGTGTGGGCAAATCTTTTGTAGAAATAATTAAACACTCTTGCTTCACTTATATCTATTTAGAGAGTCAATAGGAATTGGTCATTGACATGGTTAGTCATAAAATCCTACATAAAACTTGTAGATCACTGAATATGATATGTTTGATTCCTTGCAATAGTTTTGCGATATAGAGATGATAATATGTGGGAGGTACTAGTGAATGATTGTGGTTTAGTAAGAATATTGGTGTTAAGGTTTGTGATTCCCGAAGCATGCACGTATGGTCTCCCGTTATGCTATGAGGTTAGAGCATGATTTATTTTTTATTGTCTTCCTTAGGAGTGGCGGTCGGGGACGAGCGATGGTCTTTTCCTACCAATCTATCCCCCTAGGAGCATGCGTATTAGTACTTTGCTTCGATGGCTAATAAACTTTTGCAATAAGTATGTGAGTTCTTTATGAATAATGTTGAGTCCATGGATTATACGCACTCTCACCCTTCCACCTTTGCTAGCCTCTCTAGTACCGTGCAACTTTCGCCGGTGCATAAACCCTCCATATACCTTCCTCAAAACAGCCACCATACCTACCTATCATGGCATTTCCATAGCCATTCCGAGATATATTGCCATGCAACTTCCATCATCATCATATACATGACTTGAGCATTCATTGTCATATTGCTTTGCATGATCGTAAGATAGCTAGCATGATATTTTCATGGCTTGTCTGTTTTTTATATCCTTGCTAAGCTAGATCATTGCACATCCTGGTACATCGCCAGAGGCATTCATATAGAGTCATATTTGTTCTAGTATTGAGTTATAATTCTTGAGTTGTAAGTAAATAAAAGTGTGATGATCATCATTATTAGAGCATTGTCCAGTGTGAGGAAAGGATGATGGAGACTATGATTCCCCCACAAGTCGGGATGAGACTCTGGACTTAAAATAAAAAAGAGGCCAAAGTGCCCAAAATAAAAAAAATAAAAAAAGAGGCCAAAGAGCCCAAAAAGAAAAAAAGAGAAAATAAAAAAAATAAAAAAATGAGAGAAAAAGAGGGAAGGGACAATGTTACTATCCTTTTCCACACTTGTGCTTCAAAGTAGCACCATGTTCTTCATAATAGAGAGTCTCCTATTTTGTCACTTTCATATACTAGTGGGAATTTTTCATTATAGAACTTGGCTTGTATATTCCAATGATGGGCTTCCTCAAATTGCCCTAGGTCTTCGTGAGCAAGCAAGTTGGATGCACACCCACTTAGTTTTCTTTCGAGCTTTCATACACTTATAGCTCTAGTGCATCCGTTGCATGGCAATCCCTACTCACTCGCATCGATATCAATTGATGGGCATCTCCATAGCCCGTTGATCCGCCTAGTTGATGCAAGACTTTCTTCCTTCTTCTATTGATCCCTACCACCGCATTCTATTTCACCCATAGTACTATATCCATGGCTCACGCTCATGTTTTGCGTGAGGGTTGAAAAAGCTTGAGAACATTAAAAGTATGAAACAATTTCTTGGCTTGTCATCGGGGTTGTGCATGATAAATACTTTGTGTGATGAAGATAGAGCATGACAAGACTGTATGATTTTGTAGGGATAACGTTATTTAGCATTGATATTTTGAAAGACATGATTATTTATTGGGATGCCTGAGTATTGATATCTTTATATAAAATATAGACTATTGCTTTGAATCACTCTTATCTTAATATTCATGCGAGGATTAGATTACATGATCAAGATTATGTTAGGTAGCATTCCACATCAAAAATTATCTTTTTTTTATCATTTACCTACTCGAGGACGAGCAGGAATTAAGCTTGGGGATGCTGATACCTCTCCGTCATATCTATAATTTTTGGTTGTTTCATGCCAATATTCTACAACTTTTATATACTTTTGGCTACTTTTTATATTAATTTTGGGACTAACATATTGATCCAGTGCCCAGTGCCAGTTCCTGTTTGTTGCATGTTTTTTGTTTCGCAGAATATCCATACCAAAAGAAGTCCAAACTCAATAAAAATTTATGGAGATTTATTTTGGAATATATGTGATTTTTGGGAATTGGAATCAACGCAAGACGATGCCCGAGGGGCCCACAAGCCCTAGGGGCGCGCCCCCCTACCCTGGGCGCGGCCAGGAGGCTTGTCGGGGCCCTGTAAGGTGGTTGTTTCCCTTATTTCGCCGCAAGAAAGATAATATCTGGATAAAAATCGTGTTAAAATTTCAGCCCAATCGGAGTTATGGATCTCCGGGAATTTAAGAAACGGTGAAAGGCCAGAAAACAAGAACGCGAAACAGAAGAGAAACAGAGAGATAGATCCAATCTTGGAGGGGCTCCTGCCCCTCCGCCGCCATGGAGGCCATGGACCAGAGGGGAAACCCTCCTCCCATCTAGGGGGAGGCGAAGGAAGAAGAAGAAGGAGGGGGCTCTCTCCCCCTCTCTCCCGGTGGCGCCGGAACGCCGCCGGCGCCATCATCGTGACGGCGATCTACACCAACAACTTCGCCGCCGTCATCACCAACTGTCTCCCCCTCTATGTAGTGGTGTAACAACTCTTCTCCCCACTGTAATCTCTACTTAAACATGGTGCTCAATGCTATATATTATTTCCCAATGATGTATGGCTATCCTATGATGTTTGAGTAGATCCGTTTTGTCCTATGGGTTGATTGATGATCATGATTGGTTTGAGTTATATGTTTTATTATTGGTGATGTCCTATGGTGCTCTCCGTGTCACGCAAGCGTGACGGATCCCCGCTGTAGAGTTTGCAATATGTTCATGATTCTCTTAAGGTGGGTGGCGTGAGTGACAGAAGCACAGACCCGAGTAAGTAGGTTGTTTGCGTATGGGAGTAAAGAGGACATGATACTTTAATGCTATGGTTGGGTTTTACTTTAATGATCTTTAGTAGTTGCGGATGATTTCTAGAGTTCTAATCATAAGTGCATATGATCCAAGTAGAGAAAGTATGTTAGCTTATGCATCTCCCTCATATAAAATTGCAATAATGATTACCGGTCTAGTTATCGATTGCTTAGGGACAAATAACTTTCTTGCGTGACAAAAAGCTCTCTACTAAACCTAACTTAATTGTTTCATTATCTAAACAGCCCCTAGCTTTTATTTAAGTGTTCTTTATTATCTTGCATTCTTTATTATCTTGCAAACTTATCCTACACCTACAAAATAGTTTCATACTTGTTCTAGGTAAAGCGAATGTTAAGTGTGCGTAGAGTTGTATCGGTGGTCGATAGAACTTGAAGGGAATATAAATTCTACCATTAGCTCCTCGTTGGGTCCGACACTGTTACTTATTGAGAAAGGCTACAATTGATCCCCTATACTTGTGGGTTATCATAACGCCTTAAGCAAGATGACATGATGTAGAGGGATAGATCCAATCAATATGAATAAACCCCGCCTTTTTATCCTTAATGGCAACAATACAAATACTTGTCATGTCCCCTTCTGTCACTGGGAATAAGCACTGCAAGATTGAACCCATTACAAAGCACCTCTCCCATGGCAAGAAAAATCAATCTAGTTGGCCAAACCAAATCAATAGATCGGAGAGAAATACAAAGCTATCTTAATCATCGATAAAAGAGTTCAGAGAAGACTCAAATAATAATCATAGATAATCTGATCATAAATCCAAAATTCATAGGATCTCAACAAACGCACTGCAAAAGAAGATTACATCGAATAGATCTAAAAGAACATCAAGGAGAACATTGTATTGAAGATCAAAGAGAGAGAAGAAGCCATCTAGCTACTAGCTATGGACCCGTAGGTCTGTGGTAAACTACTCACACATCATCGGAAGGGCAGCAAGGTTGATGTAGAGGCCCTCCGTGATCGGATCCCCCTCCGGCGGAGTACGAGAACAAGTCTCCAGATGGGATCTCACGAGGACAAAAACTTGCGGCGGCGGAAAAGTATTTTTGGTGTGCCCTCTGGTATACGAGGAATATTTGGGTATTTATAGAACAATGATTAGGGTTAGAGGAGCATCAGGGGGCCCACAAGCCTGGGGGCGCGCCCTCCGAGCTTGTTGCCAACTGGTGGCCCCTCTGACCTCCGCCCAAAGGTTCCTGGATGCCTTCTGGTCCAAGAAAAATCCTTAAAAAGTTTTGTTCCATGTGGACTCCGTTTGGTATTGATTTTTTATAAAAGACAAAAACAAGGAAAAAACAGCAACTAGCACTTGGCACTAGGTTAATAGGTTAGTCCCAAAAAATGATATAAAATAACATAATAATGCATATAAAACATCCAGTATGGATAATATAATAGCATGGAACAATCAAAAATTATAGATACATTGCGGATTTATCAAGCATCCCCAAGCTTAAATCCTGCTCGTCCTCGAGTAGGTAGATAATAAAAGCAAAATTTTTAATGTGGAATGCTACCTAACATGTTTATCATGTAATCCTTCTTAATGTGGTATGAATATTCAGATCCATAAGATTCAAAACAAAAGTTTAATATTGACATAAAACAATAATATTTCAAGCATACTAAAAAGCAATCATGTCTTCTCAAAATTTCATGGCTAAAGAAAGTTATCCCTACAAAATCATATAATTTTTTCATGCTCTATCTTCTTAACACAAAGTATTTATCATGCACAACCCCGATGACAAGCCAAGCAATTGGTTCATACTTTTTAACGCGCTTCAGCTTTTTCAACTCTCACGCAATACATGAGCATGAGCCATGGATATAGCACTATGGGCGGAATAGAATATGATGGTGGAGGTTGTGTGGAGAAGACAAAAAAGGAGAAATTCTCACATTGACGAGGCTAATCAACGGGCTATGGAGATGCCCATCAATTGATGTCAATGCAAGGAGTAGGGATTGCCATGCAACGGATGCACTAGATCTATAAGTGTATGAAAGCTCAAAAGAAAACTAAGTGGGTGTGCATCCAACTTGCTTGCTCGTAAAGACCTAGGGCATTTGAGGAAGCCCATCATTGGAATATACAAGCCAAGTTCTGTAATGAAAAATTCCCACTAGTAATATATGAAAATGACAAAATAGGAGACTCTCTATCATGAAGAACATGGTGCTACTTTGAAGCACAAGTGTGGAAAAAGGATAGTAACATTGACCCTTCTCTCTTTTTCTCTCATTTTTAATTTTCTTTATTTTTTTTATTATGGGCTCTTTGGCCTCTTTTTATTCTTTTTGGGCTCTTTGGCCTCTTTTTTTATTTTTAAGTCCGGAGTCTCATCTCGACTTGTGGGGGAATCATAGTCTCCATCATCCTTTCCTCATATGGGACAATGCTCTAATAATGATGATCATCACACTTTTATTTACTTACAACTGAAGAATTACTATTTGAAACTAGAACAAAAATATGACTCTATATGAATGCCTCCGGCGGTGTACCGGGATATGCAATGATCTAGAGTGACATGTATAAAAAATATGAATGGTGGCGAAGCCACAAATACTACATCAACTATATGATCATGCAAAGCAATATGACAATGATGGTATGTGTCATAATAAAACGGAACGGTGGAAGTTGCATGGCAATATATCTCGGAATGGCTATGGAAATGCCATAATAGGTAGGTATGGTGGCTGTTTTGAGCAAGATATAAGGTGGCTTATGTGTGAAAGAGCGCATCATATCACGGGGTTTGGATGCACCGGCGAAGTTTGCACCACAACTCAAGGTGAGTAAGGGCAATGCACGGTACCGAAGAGGCTAGCAAAATGCGGAAGGGTGAGACTGCGTATAATCCATGGACTAAACATTAATCATAAAGAACTCACATACTTATTACAAAAAGTTTATTAGCCCTCGACACAAAGTACTAGTACGCATACTTGTAGGGGGATAGATTGGTAGGAAAAGACCATCGCTCGTCCCCAACCGCCACTCACAAGGAAGACAATCAAAAATAAATCATGCTCCAATTTCATCACATATCGAGAGACTATAGGTGCATGCTTCGGGAATCACAAACCTTAACACAAATATTCTTACTAAACCACAATTACTCACTAGCATGACTCTAATATCACCGTCTTTATATCTCAAAACAAATGCAAGGAATCAAACTTCTCATATATTCAATGATCTTCATGAAAGTTTTTATTATATCCCTCTTGAATGCCCATCATATTAGGACTAAATTCATAACCTAAGCAAATTGCCATACTATTTATAAGACTCTCAAAATAATATAAGTGAAGCATGAGAGTTCATCAATTTCTTAAATATAACCACCGCCATGCTCTAAAAGATATAAGTGAAGCACTAGAGCAACTACCTAGCTCAAAAAATATAAGTGAAGCACATAGAGTATTCTAATAAATGAAAGATTAATGTGTGTCCCTCTCAAAAGGTGTGTACAGCAAGGATGATTGTGGCAAACTAAAAAGCAAATAAAGCAAAGACTCATATAATACAAGACACTCCAAGTAAAACACATATCATGTGGTGAATAAAAATATAGCCTCAAGTAATTTACCGATAGATTGAAGACAAAAGAGGGGATGCCATCCGGGGTATCCACAAGCTTAGATGCTTAGTTGTCCTTGGATATTACCTTGGGTTGACTTGGGCATCCCCAAGCTTAGGCTCTTGCCACTCCTTACTCCGTAGTCCATCGAAACTTTACCCAAAACTTAAAAACTTCACAACACAAAACTAAACAGAAAACTCATGACATCCGTTAGTATAATAAAATAGATCTCCACTTTTAGGTACTGTTGTAAACCCATTCCAATTTAATATTTGCATTATATCTACTGTATTGTAACTTCACCATGGCTCATACCCCCCGATACTACCCATAGATCCATCAAAAAAACGAACAACACAATGAAAACAGAATCTGTCAAAAATATAACAGTCTGTAAAGACCCAAATTTAGATCATACTTCTGTAACTCCAACTTTCGAAAAAATTAGGACAACATAGGCAATATGTATATCAATCGTGTGTAAAAAATTCAGAATTTTTCCATGTTCCAGCAAATTTTAACAATTCTGCTACTGGACGCAAAAGTTTCTCTTTTTTCTCAGAATCAAATCAACGATCTTCCAAATCATCCCAAAGGTCCTACTTGGCACAAACACTAATTAAAACATTAAAAAAACAATCATAACATAAGTATAATTGCATATTTATTGAAAAATAGAAGCAAAAACAAAAACCATAAAATAAAATTGGGTTGCCTCGCAACAAGCGATGTTGTTTTACGCCCCTAGCTAGGCATATAGCATAGATCTAGGTATTGTCATCTTTGGTATTTAATCCATAAGTGGCCCTCATAATAGATTCATATGGCAACTTAATTTTCTTTCTTGGAAAGTGTTCCATGCCCTTCCTTAATGGAAATTGAAATCTAATGTTTCCTTCTTTCAAATCATTAATTGCACCAATCATTCTAAGGAAAGGTCTACCAAGAATAATGGGGCATGTAGGATTGCAATCTATATCAAGCATAATAAAATCTATGGGCACATAATTCCTATTTGCAACAATAAGAACATCATTAATTCTTCCCATAGGTTTCTTAATAGTGGAATCCGCTACGTGCAAATTTAAAGAACAATCATCAAGTTGATGGAAACCCAGCACATCACATAAAGTTTTTGGAATAGTGGAAACGTTAGCACCCACATCACACAAAGCATTGCACTCATAATCTTTAATCTTGATCTTAATAATAGGTTCCAACTCAAGTTTTTCTTCAAAAGATTTCATCATAGCATCAATGATATGCTTAGTAAAAGCCTTATTTTCATTGTAAGCATGAGGTGAATTAAGCATAGATTGTAACAAGGAAATACACTCAATCGAATAACAATTATCATAATTAAAATCCTTGAAATCCAAAAGAGTGGGCTCATCACTAGTTAAAGTTTTGACCTCGCCAAACCCACTTTTATCAATTTTTTCATTAAGATCTTCACCCTCCAAATTATTGGGACGCCTTCTAGCTAAAGTTGACTCATCTCCAGTCCCTTCTTTATCAAGTTTTCTATTAGAAAACAAAGATTCAATAGGAGTCACACCAATCACTTTAAGATCTTCATCATGATTATCGCAAAAACTAGAAGAACATTCTTTTCTAGCCATTCTCTCTTAGCTCGCATCCTAGCGATTCTATCCCTACTTTCATTAATAGAGATTTGAATAGATTTCAGAGACTCATTAATATCAAGCTTGGGTGGCATAGATCTAATCTTAAAGGAATCAATCTCATGAGAAATTCTATCAATGTTTCTAGCCAAATCATCAATCTTGAGCAATTTTTCTTCTACCATAGCATTGAAAATCTTTTGGGAGTTACTAAAATCTTCAATATTATTCTGAAGATCAGAGGGTATCTTATTATAATTTCCGTAAGAATTGTTGTAGGAATTACCATAATTATTAGAGGAATTACTAGGAAACGGCCTAGGATTAAAATTGCCTCTATATGCGTTATTACCAAAATTGTTCCTACCAACAAAATTCACATCCATAGATTCAGAGAAGACTCAAATAGTAAGCATAGATCACGGAGAGAAATACAAAGCTATCTCAATCATCCATAAAAGAGTTTAGAGAAGACTCAAATAATAATCATAGATAATCTGATCATAAATCCACAATTCATCGAATCTCAACAAATGCACCGCAAAAGAAGATTACATCGATAGATCTCGAAGAACATCAACAAGAACATTGTATTGAAGATCAAAGAGAGAGAAGAATCCATCTAGCTACTAGTTATGGACCCGTAGGTCTGTGGTAAACTACTCACACATCATCGGAAGGACAGCAAGGTTGATGTAGAGGCCCTCCGTGATCGAATCCCCCTCCGGTGGAGTACCAGAACAAGTCTCCAGATGGGATCTCACAAGGACAAAAACTTGCGGCAGCGGAAAAGTATTTTTGGTGTGCCCACTGGTATACGAGGAATATTTGGGTATTTATAGAACAATCATTAGGGTTAGAGGAGCATCAGGGGGCCCACAAGCTTGGGGGCGCGCCCTCTGAGCTTGTCGTCAACTGGTGGCCCCTCTGACCTCCTCCCAAAGGTTCCTGGATGTCTTCTGGTCCAAGAAAAATGATCAAAAAGTTTTGTTCCGTTTGGACCCCGTTTGGTATTGATTTTATGTAAAAGACAATAATAAGGAAAAAACAACAACTGGCACTTGGCACTAGGTTAATAGGTTAGTCCCAAAAAATGATATAAAATAGCATAATAATGCATATAATACATCCAAGATGGATAATATAATAGCATGGAACAATAAAAAATTATAGATACATTGGAGACGTAACAACGAACTAGGGGACGACTGATGCGGCTAGGGGATCGAAAAGTGGGAGAATGGGCTGGAGAGGAGGTGTGGTTTTGGGGCAGTGGTGACCAGCCGACAAGTAGCTGACATAGGCCGAGAGTAAGTTTCTTGTGTGAATAGTGGTACCGGTGACGACCGATCAATCGATTTTGACTGTGCGGAGTTTGCAAAGCCGGACAGCTGGAGCCTGGAGAGTTGTGGGGTGGGATGGGACCAAAGTTTTGGAGTTTCACGTGGCAGACATCCGGACCTCCCCACCGTTCTTGTCGACGATGATGCGCCTACGGTGACTTCATAAATCTCAAGATGATATGCAGGCTTAGTCTCTCGATGGTGTTCATAGGGGTAGGGTGTGTGTGTGTGCGTTCATGGGGGTGAGTGTATGCCTGTATGTATGAGCGCTCACGGATGTACTATGTTAAAAATAAAAGGAGTACTCGAAGTATGCACGTTCATAAGGAATGGACGGTGTACATCACTCTTGTTGCGTTTGCGTTGCACCCCGGCATGGTGGACCCTGCACGTCGCTCACCGAATGGAACGCGCTTTATCTTGCGTTTTCGCTCTCTTGTCGGACCGCAGTTGAGAGCAAACCAACGATAAGCAAACTTTCCCCCTCCTTCTCCTCCTCGGACGTCCCTCCCCTCCTCCGCACGCGTTGGCTTGATCTAGAAGAGAGAGACGAGGATGGCTGGATGGGGAGATTGTAGCACGGATTCCAAGAAATTTGTTGAGAGTGTGAGGTGGGCCGTGTGTTAGTACTAGTACTCCCTCCGTTCCTTTTTACTCCGGATATAAGATTTGTGTCGAGTCAAACTTTACAAACTTTGACTAAATTTGTATAAAAAATATCAACATCTACAATACCAAGTATACAAAATATGAAACTACATTCTATAATGAATCTAAAGATATTCCTTTGGCATTGTAAAGGTACTACTAGGAGCACTCCATACTCTACTGCATATGTTGTCAGTACTCCACTAGTACTACTACTCCTAGTACTATTGGACTGGGAGCTTCAAGAAAATACTATAATTGGACTGGCTAGACGTGGTGAAATCCTAGTAGCAAGAGCATGCGCGAGAACAAGCATTCATGTGTTTGAATACAAATTGGAAACCATTTTCTGTTTGAATACAAATCTAGGAGTACGTACGAATCTAACAATATTGATTGGGCGTTGTTGAATGTTGATACTTTTTTCTGTAAGTTTGATCAAAGTAGAGATACTTTGACTACACACAAAACTTATATGTAGACTAAAAAGGACCGGAGAGAGTATATTGTACGTTTAAAAGCAAAACGAACATTGAATGCCCTTTACATCTGATTTGCAGATGCTATGGTCACCGGTTCAAAATTTTGAATCCACTTTAGGTTGAATTCTAATATTCTCTCTCTCTCTCTCGCGCGCGCGCACACACACACACACACATACCCCCTCTCTTCCTCTTTGTGCATGTCACACATAATCGATCTCTCGAGGTATCGGGATTGTATCTCGCTCGTCAGGTTGCTCTTCGACACACGCCTAGGTCATCTCTACCATGCATTAATTGTAACCAAGCCTTTCGTCTATCTTGTTTTAAGCATCCATTCATATTTCTCTCCGCCAGTCTCTAGATCGGTTGATCTTCGCACCCACCCTAGTCCTCTTTCAATAGATCCATAGCTAGATGGTACATCACTGACGCGAGCACACAGAACCCCCCCCCCCCTTCTCTCCACCCCATACGATCATTCGATGGCATGATCGATGGAGAAGAGGGTTGGAGAGGAATGAGAAAGAAGCAAAGCCACATGATTATATTTGGACAGCTCACAAAACCGACCTAGGTAACTACTATTTTTCCAAGCTACTTATACTCCCTCTGTACCAATGCATAAGTTATCTTATGATATCCAAATTAATCCCAAAACACTTAGGCGTGGTGCATTAACTCCCACTTCATTTCTTGTGTTTTGACATGAATACATGAGTCAACCAATAAGGGACATGAGGTGTGTATGTTTTTAATGACTTGATACTACCTAACACGGCATGAAGTGGTCAGTTCATTGCATCCAATGATATTAATTAGTAAATAAACATGAAGCTATCTCATTTTCCCCGCGCCTTGGTCACGGAGTAAGATATGGAGGGAGTAGTATAGTTACTACAGCCGGAACATGGTAAGTTGGACCCCTAAATGTAGCACGAACCGGGCACAACCCAATTATTACTTAAAATAGCTAGACACCTCAATTAGCACACCTCAAAGCCATTGAAAGACAGGCAAAACACATCTTCCAGCTGCTTAATCAAGTGTTACGCTTCACGACTTGAAAAGTAAAGGGCGGTACACTTATTATAATGGTACTTATGCTAGTATGAATAACTATTGTACATGTGGGCTACTGATAACCCACAAGTATAGGGGATCAATTGTAATCCTTTCAATAAGTAAGAGTGTCGAACCCAACGAGGAGTAAAAATAAATGTCAAGCGGTTTTCAGCAAGGTAATTTCTACAAGCACTAAAATTGTCGGTAACAGGTAGTTTGATAGCAAAATAATTTGTAACAAGTAACAAGTAACAATAGTAACAATAAGTGCAGCAAGGTAGCCCAATCCTTTTTGTAGTAAAGGACAGGCCAGAACGGTCTGTGATAATAAGTAAAACGTTCTCAAGGACACACGGGAATTTCATCTAGTCACTTTCATCATGTTTGTTTGACTCGCGTTCGCTAATTTGATAATTTGATATGTGGGTGGACCGGTGCTTGGGTGCTGTTCTTACTTGAACAAGCCTCCCACTTATGATTAACCCCTCTCGCAAGCATCCACATCTATGAAAGAAGAATTAAGATAAAATCTAACCATAGCTTTAAACATATGGATCCAAATCAGCCCCTTACGGAATAGCGCATAAACTAGGGTTTAAGCTTCTTTCTCTCTAGCAACCCATCATCTAATAACTACTCCACAATGCATTCCCTTAGGCCCAAAGATGGTGAAGTGTCATGTAGTCGACGTTCACATAGCACCACTAAGGGAATCACAACATACATACCATCAAAATATCGAACGAATATCAAATTCACATGATTACTTGTAACATGACTTCTCCCGTGTCCTCAAGAACAAAAGCAACTACTCACAAATCATATTCATGCTCAAGATCAGAGGAGTAATAAATATCATAATGGATCTAAACATATATTCTTCCACCAAGTAAACCAACTAGCATCAACTACAAGATGTAATCGACACTACTAGTCACCCACAGGTACCAACATGAGCTTTTGATAAAAAGATTGAACACAAGAGATGAACTAGGGTTTTGAGATGAGATGGTGATTGTGAAGATGTTGATGAAGATTGGTCCTCCCAAGGTGAGAGGGGGCTTGGTGATGACGATGGCTTCCATTTCTCCCTCCCGGAGGGAAGTATCCCCGGCGGAATCGCTCCGCCGGAGAGAAAAAGTGCTCCTGCCCAAGTTCCGCCTCGAGACGGCGGCGCTCCATCCCGTAAGTCATCTCCTTATTTTTTTTTCTAGGTCAAAAGACCTTATGTACCAGAAGATGGGCACCGGAAGTGGGCCTGGGAGCCCACTACCCACCAGGGCGCGCCAGGGGGGTGGCGCGCCCTGGTGCCTAGTGGGCACCTGGGTGGCCCCCTCTGGTACTTCTTTTCTCCAATATTTTTTATATATTCCAAAATAATTCTCCGTAAAATTTCAGATTATTTGGAGATGTGCAGAATAGGTCTCTCTGATGTAGCTTTTTCTGGTCCAGAATTCCAGCTGCCGGTATTCTCCCTCTTTGTGTAAACATTGCATATTATGAGAGAAAAGGCATTAGAATTACTCCAAAAAGTGTTACATTGAATAAAAACACTATAAATAACAGTAGGAAAACATGATGCAAAATGGACGTATCAACTCCCCCAAGCTTAGACCTTGCTTGTCCTCAAGCAAAGCCGATATCGAGAATCATGTCCACATGTTTAGAGAGAGAGAGAGAGAGGTGTCGATGATACAAAAATATGGACATAGTAGCATCATGATCATTATTATAACAACAATAAACTTTATCATAAAACTTCTTATGAGCAAGTGATGATTCATCGCATCAACGCAGTATAAAGCATAAACTTTCTTGAAAACAAACAAACTATGTTCTCAGCCAACTTTGCAATTGCAATTCATCATATTTTCAGGAAGTGTCTCGTCTTGGAGCCTTTTGGCAAGTCCACATACTCAGCCATCATTTAGTCTTCGATTATTGCTAACACTCATAACATATATATGGAGCAAAAAGTTTCAGCCAGACACATAGAAAGATAGGGGCTTATAGTTTTGCCTCCCAACTTGTTCACCTCAAGGGTGATGTCAACAATAATCACTCATATCCAACTAGATATATGTGCCTAGATCTTTCCCCACCACATGATGCTTGAAAAAGAGGAAAATAAAAAGGAATAGAGGAGAACACTATTGACTCTTGCATAAAAAGTAAATTCATAAAAGTAAAAGATAGGCCCTTCATAGAGGGAAGCAGAGGTTCTCATGAGCTTTTATTTTTGGATGCACAATCTCTTAATGCAAAAGAACATCATGTTATATTGCCCCTTATGATAGCAACCTTTATTATGCAGTCCGTCGCTTTTATTAAGTTTGTATAACGCTTATTTTCCCTTATAATAAAAGATCAAACATATTTAGAAGCATTTTTTATTGCTTTATGCACCGATGACAACTTACTTGAAGGATCTTATTCAATCCATAGGTAGGTATGGTGGACTTTGTGTAACACCCCCTCTGTAATGAGCTACAGTAACCCTCAGTGATTAAGCTAATCTTTTGCTAAGCAGTGCTTGATCACCTTTGATTCAAATATCATTTGAAATTCCACTTTGAAATCAAATTCAAATCTGCAAGTGAAATATGAAGTTGCACAAAAGTTGCTGGAAAAATGTTCATCATTTAGCTAACATTCCATGACATTTAATTGTTAAGGAAAACAACATCACCATCAAGCTATGGTGGGCCATAGCAATTTAAAACAGTGCAAAGGAGGCATTTTAAATGCTTTTCCATTTGTAGAAAAATTCAAATTAATTCTTTTGGCCCCAAACTTTTTCTGTCACTGCCAAATATTGCAATCTATTTGTTGGGCCAGGTCCCACATTTTTGCAAAATGAAATGGTGGCTCAAATAATTGTTTTTCTATCTGGTTAATAGAAAACAGAAAAGCAAAAAACAAAGAAAAGGAAAAGGCCCATGGCACTGGACCTAAGTACACAGTGCAGCCCAGCCCGCCTGGCGCCTACTCCCACCTCTCGCCTCTCTCTCCTCGCGCTGTCGCCTCCACAACGCTCGCCCGCGCGCGCCCGCGCTCGCCCCCCTGGCCCCCCCTCTCTGCAGCTCGACAGCGCGCTCACACCCACTCGCGGTGGATAAGGGGCAGCCCCCCTCGCCCCAGGCCTCTCCCTCTCACTCTCCCCCTCTCTGTCTCCTTCCCCGAGCGCCGCCATGGCCTCGGCCTTCTGACCTGCGCGACCACTGTGCCCCATTTGCTCCGCCGCCGCGTCAGGCCGCCCCCGCATCGTTGACTACGTCGGCTGCGCCGACTGGACCGAGCCGGGAAACCTCCACGCCGCCGCCATCTTCTTCTCCTTCCTCGGATCACCATCGCCTATCGTCGTCGATCTGCCGCCCCAAGTCTTCCCCGAGCCCACGCTAGCACATCTGAAAGGCGCTGTGAGCCCTCCTTCCCTCTCCCTCTCTCCCTGGCCTCGCACGCGTGCCGTAGCTAGCCGTCGCCGGCGCTGCGTTCTACCGTCCGCCGTTGCCCGCGTCCCGCTCATTGCAGAGCTGCCCGAGCCTTGCCCTCATGCCTGTAGTGCTTCTGGCGCTTGCAGAAGGACGCCTAGCCGCTTTGTTTGCCCGCGCGCGTACCATAGCCGCATCCCGTAGCACGCCTGAAGCCGCCGCCGCCTGCCGTCGTCGCCGGCGCCAGCTTTGACCGCTTCAGCCCCCGCGACCACCACCGTTCAATGCACGGAAAAGCACCCGTTCGAACAAGCCCAACCACAGCCCCGGAGACCCTCTGTACGCGTTTCCCGGCCAAGTCCGGTGAGCTCCTGCCGTGTTTCGCCTCGCCGGCGCGTTTTCGGCGGCCGGCGCTGACGTGGCCAGCTGGGGTCCGTCCCCAGCACCACTGCCAGTAGGCCCCAGTGGGGTCCGTTGACCAGTCAGCTCTGCTGACTGGGCAACCCGTGTCACTGACAAGCGGGCCCCACCGCTAAAATGTTTTAAAAATAAATAGAAATACTAATTAAATGCTAATTAATCTAAATAGCTAATTAATTCACTAATTAGTCATTGACTAATGGGGCCCATCCCCTAATTAATCTGTAATTAGTTTAGTTAATCCCTAATTAACTATTGTGACACTGACATGCGGGACCCACTGGTCAGTTTGACTCTGGTCAGCCAGAGCTGACTGCTGATGTCACCATTATGTCATGCTGACATCACAAATTACTGTTTTGGATAATTCATTTTTAATAATTAAAATAATTAAATAAAATCCAAAAAATGATTAAAACTTTAGAAAATCATAGAAAATAAACCGTAGCTCAGATCGAAAAACTTTGTACATGAAAGTTGCTCAGAACAACGAGACAAATCCAACCGTGCCATCTGTTTCCGTGTTGGGACCCTCTACGGAGGTGAACCCGCAACTTTTAGTCTGTTTCTGATAGATGAATATTGCATATACACCGGTTAATAAATCCAACTTAAATCCTAAAGTAGCTAAAATGGATTAGATATGTCTTTAGGCAACCATGCACTGCACCTTAAGCTTAGCATGCTCCATGTTGCTTTGTTTGCTGAGTATTTATCTGTTTCTTCCCCCTCTTCTCTCTCGGTAGATCCCGGTACCGACATAGTCCCCGGGACCGACGCAGCTCCGGTGATTGGCTACACTACCGACGACCCTGCCTTTGCCGCCGAGCAACCAGGCAAGCACCCCCCTTTAAACATGCCTATATCGCCTATTCTTTCTCCCTCCTGCTTGCATTAGAATTGCTACTGCTTTGAGTAGGGACCCACCAGGAATAAGGAGATGACTGTACGTGGAGAGGATGCACCCACCAGGGTTATGGCAGTACGCAAGCAAGTGCCTCCTTTATTACAAGAAAAAAATGGTTCCTCCTGATGGTTTCCTGACATCTGCGTCGCATGCTACTGGCAACGTAGTCAATAAGCGAGATAACTTCACAAGGAGCGGCTGACACCCGGGACCCAGCAGCTCGCGCAGTATTTTTTTTGTTTTTGGGATGGAGCAGGCTATCAACTGGGTTGTGCGGGAGCTGTGGCCCATCAAGCCCAGGCTTTTATTTCATAAGTTTACCACATGACTAGCCCAATTTTTTTTATTTTTGAAAATAGCTACTCCAGCTATTTTGTTTTTTGTAGAATACCCAACGGAGGCCTACTTGCTTTTCTACGCCCAGCTGGGCCGGAAATCTTTCAAGACGAGGAGGGATGCATTCGGCTTGCCCAGAAATTGGGCTATAAGTAATAAGAAATGGGCTCTAAATTCAGAAAATACAGCAAACAGGCAATTAGTTTCAAATTACTTTTTTTTCTTTCGAATTTTGATATTTTAAATTTCATTGTTTTTGTGCGTGTAAAATTTCATTGGATTTTAAATTAAGGTATGTTTAATTTTAAATTAATTTTAATCTGGCTAGAAATTTTAGGTTGTATGATGTTTGAGACAGATTTGGAGGCTGACTTGTGGGTCTACTTGGTTAACGTGCACGCAAGGCTTTGTCAACTTAGTCCACAAATGATTCTAGCTGCACTGACCCTTGGATGTTAATCCAAACGCTGTGTTGCTTCTTCAATATCTGATCTTCTTGCTCCAGACGCCCAAACCAGCGCTGGCGGGACCAGCTGCTCCCGCCTCCCGTGGTCGGCTGTGCTAGCACACAGGCCTCACCGCCCCACCCTACTCTCATCGTTAGCCAGGCCATTCCTCTACTCACCCACACCTCCTGTTATTTTCCGGTGACGGTCCAGTAAACACTCGTACTACCCACCGCGTGGGCAACCACTGCCGAGTCTTCCCTGGCTCCGGGTCGTTCCCTTCCTAGGCCTCGCCGTCACCTGATACGTCTCCAACGTAACTATAATTTTTGCTTCTTCCATGCTATTACCTTATCATTCTTGGATGTTTTACAATCATTTTATAGCAACTTTATATCATTTTTTGGGACTAACCTATTGACATAGTGCCCAGTGCCAGTTGCTATTTTTTGCTTGTTTTTTACTTCACAGAATATCTGTACCAAACAGAGTCCAAATGCAGCAAAACTTTTTGGAGATTTTTTCTGGACCAGAAGACACCCAGTGGGCCAAAGAAGTATCAGAGGGGAGGCCCGTGGTGGGCACAACCCACCAGGGCGCGCCCAGGAGCCCAGGCGCACCCAGGGGGGTTGTGCCCCTCACGGAGACCTCCCGCACTGCCTCTTCGCCCTATAAATTCCCAAAATATTCCAGAAACCCTAGAGGAGTCGACGAAACACAATTCTAGCCACTGCAAGTTCCAGAGCCATGAGATCCAATCTAGACACCATCACAGAGGGGTTCATCATCCTCATTGGTGCCTCTCCGATGATGCGTGAGTAGTCCACCATAGACCTAAGGGTCCGTAGGCAGTAGCTAGATGGCTTCTTCTCTCTTTTTGATTCTCAATACAATGGTCTCTTGGAGATCTATTTGATGTAACTCTTTTTGCGGTGTGTTTGATGGGATCCGATGAACTTTGAGTTTATGATCAGATCTATATCCATGAATATTATTTGAGTTTTCTTTGATATCTTATATGCATGATTATTTATAGTCTCATATTTCTTCTTCGAATCTTTGGTTTAGTTAGGCCAACTAGATCGATTTTTCTTGCCATGGGAAGAGGTGCTTTGTGATGGGTTCGATCTTGCGGTGTTCTTTCCCAGTGAGAGAAGGGGCAGCAAGACACGCATGTATCGTTGCTATTAAGGATAACAAGATGGGGGCTATTCCTACATGAATAGCTCACGTCTACATCATGTCATCGTTCTTATTGCATTACTTCGTTTCTCCATGAACTTAATACACTATATGCATGCTGGATAGCGGTCGATGTGTGGAGTAATAGTAGTAGATGCAGGCAGGAGTCTGTCTACTAATCTTGGACGTGATGCCTATATATTGATCATTGCCTTGGATATCATCATAATTATTCGATCTTCTATCAATTGCCCAATAGTAATTTGTTTACCCACCGTGTGCTATTTTGTCGAGAGAAGCCACTAGTGAAATCTATGGCCCTCGGGTCTATTCTTTATCATATTTGCTTTGAGATCTAGTTTTATTCGCTTTTATTTTCAGATCTATTATTCCAAAAAGCCAAAAATACATTGCTGCACTTTTTATTACTTATTTTATTTTGCATTTTATCGAGAGCTATTTATCCAATCTACCACAAATTTATCTATCTTTTTACCATGGAGGGATTGACAACCCCTCTTACGCGTCGGGTTGCAAGTATTTGTTCTTTGTGTGCAGGTACCGTTTACATAGTGTTGCTTGGTTCTCCTACTGGATTGATACCTTGGTT
Organism: Thinopyrum elongatum; assembly: GCA_011799875.1. Lineage (NCBI taxonomy): Eukaryota > Viridiplantae > Streptophyta > Magnoliopsida > Poales > Poaceae > Thinopyrum > Thinopyrum elongatum. The sequence continues at coordinate 315,150,503 of CM022301.1, forward strand.
TCATAACTGAGGGAAATACCTACCATAGCTGTACTGAATCATCCCTTCCTCTTTGGGGAAATACCGACGTAGTTCAAGCCACATCAAAAGGAATTTCTGGCGTCGTTGCCGGGGAGACATCATCAACATCTACCAGATTCCTAATCACAAATGTCATCTCCTTGCAATTTACATTATTTGCCATTTGCCCCTCGTTTTCATCTCCCCCACTTCACAAAAATTTGCCGTTTTATTCGCCCTCTTTTTCGTTCGCCGTTTTCTCGTCAGATCTATCTTTTTGTTTGCAATCTTGCTTGCGTAGTCACGATGACTCAAGAAAACACCAAGTTGTGTGATTTTTCCAATACCTATAACAATGATTTTATTAGCACTCTGATTGCTCCTCCCGCCACAAGTGCGGAATCTTGTGATATTAATGCCGCTTTGTTGAATCTTGTAATGAAAGATCAATTTTTTGGTACTCCTAATGAGGATGCCGCGTTCCATCTAAACACATTCATAGAATTGTGTGATATGCAAAATAAAAAAGATGTGGACAATGATATTGTGAAGTTGAAATTATTTCCTTTCTCTTTGAGGGATCGTGCAAAAATTTGGTTTTCTTCTTTGCCTCGCAATAGTATCGATTCTTGGGATAAGTGCAAAGATGCTTTTATTACTAAGTATTTTCCGCCCGCGAAAATTATTTCCCTTAGAACTTAAATCATGAATTTTAAGCTACTTGAGCATGAACATGTTGCACAATCTTGGGAAAGAATGAAGTTGATGCTAAGAAATTGTCCTACTCATGGTTTAAATCTTTGGATGATCATACAAAAAATTTATGCGGGATTGAACTTTGTTTCTAGAAATTTTTTAGATTCCGCCGCAGGTGGTACTTTTATGGAAATTACTTTGGGTGAAGCTACTAAATTGATTGATAATATTATGGCAAATTATTCACAATGGCATACTGAAAGAGCACCTACTAGTAAAAAAATTAATTCGGTTGAAGAAATTAGTACTTTGATTGAAAAAGTTGATGCTCTTATGAAATTGGTTGCTAATAAAAGTGCTCCTATTGATCTTAATGATGTGCCTTTGTCTACTTTGATTGAGCAAAATAGTGATCCCGTAGATGTGAATTTTGTCTCGCGAAACAATTTTAATAACAATGCTTATAGAGGTAATTTTAATCCTAGACCATTACCTAGAAATTCCTCTAATAATTACGGTAATTCCTATGGTAATTCTTCTTACAATAATAATAGGAACCCCTCTGATCTTGAGAGTAATATTAAAGAATTTATCAATGCTCAAATAGTTTTCAATACTACGATAGAAGAAAAGTTAAATAAGATTGATGATATGTCTAGAAGCATTGATAGAATTTCTCATGATGTAGAAAATCTCAAGTTCAAAACTTTTGCACCCAAGGTTTATGAATCAATTAAAGCTTTATATGTTTCTATGGATGAAAGTAAGAAAAGAACCGCTATGCTTAGAGCTAAAAGAGAATTTTTAGAAAGAGCATTTTCTAGTGATTGCTTTCATAAAAATGATGAAGATCTTAAAGTGATTGGTGTTTCTTCTATTGATTCCTTGTTTAGTAAAATTAAAATTGATGATAAAGAGACTGAAGAATAGTCAACTTTAGCTAGAGGGCGTCCCGATAATTTGGAGGGTGAAAATCTTGATGAAAAAATTGATAAAAGTGGGTTTAGAGAGGTCAAAACTTTAACTAGTGATGTGCCCACTCTTTTGGATTACAAAGACTTTAATTATGATAATTGCTCTTTGATTGAATGTATTTTTTTGCTGCAATCCATGATAAATTCACCCCATGCTTATGAACAAAATTAAAGCTTTTACTAAACAAATCGTAGATGCCATGATGAAAGCTTTGGAAGAAAAATTGGAGTTAGAGATTTCAATTCCTAGAAAATTACATGATGAATGGGAACCTACCATTAAAGTAAAGAATAAAAACTATGAGTGTTTTGCTTTATGTGTTTTGGGTGCTAGTGTTTCCACAATTCCGAAATCTTTATGTGATGTGCTTGGTCTTACCGACATTGAAGAATGTTCTCTTAATTTGCACTTGGAGGATTCTACTATTAAAAAGCCTTTGGGAAGAATTAATGATGTTCTTATTCTTACAAATAGGAACTTTGTGCCCATAGATTTTATTGTTCTTGATATTGATTGCAATCTGTCTTGTCCAATTATACTTGGTAGACCGTTTTTACGTAATATTGGTGTCGTGATTGATATGAATGAAGGCAATATTAAATTTCAATTTCCACTAAGAAATGGGATGGAACACTTCCCTAGAATAAGAATTAGTCCACCATATGAATCAATCATGAGGGCATCCTATGGGTCAAAAACTAAAGATGACAATACTTGAATCCATGCATTATGCCTAGCTAGGGGCATAAAATGATAGCGCTTGTTGGGAGGCAACCCAATGAATAAATTTTATTTTTGTCTTTTTCTTTCTGTTCTTGAGCTTTTACACAATTATTCCTCTGTTATGATTGTCTTTTTTATGCTTTAATTAGTTTTTGTGCCAAGTAAAGCCTTTGGGATAGCTTTAGTGATAGTTGATTAGATCCTGTTGAAAAACAGAAACTTTTGTGCCCAGTAACAGAATTGTTTAAATTCATAGAAGAGACAAAAAATTATGATTTTTTTAAAAAACATTTATATACAAATTTCATATGTTGTACCAATTTTTCAGAATTTTTGGAGTTACAAAAGTACGGGAACAATTCGCATCTTTACAGACTGTTCTGTTTTTGACAGATTCTGTTTTCTTTGCATTGTGTGCTTATTTTGATGAATCTATGGATTGTATCGGGGGGTATAAGCCATGGGAAAGTTAGAATACAGTAGATATAATGCAATAACAAAATTTGAATGGGTTTGCAACAGTACTTAAAGTAAAGATTGGTTTCTTATTCTAACGGATCTCACGAAGGTTTTGTTAAGTTTTGTGTGATTGAAGTTTTCAAGTTTTGGGTGAGATCACGATGGATGAAGGAATAATGAGTGAAAAGAACCTAAGATTGGGGATGACCTATGGCACCCCAAGTTAATATTGAAGGAGAACCAAGCAAGTAAGCTTGGGGATGCCCCGGGAGGCATCCCCTCTTTCTTCTAACGACCATCGGTATTTTACTTGGAGCTATATTTTTATTCGTCACATATCATGAGTTTTGCTTGAGCGTCTTGTATTATACGAGTCTTTGCTTGTTTGGATTTTTATTTTGTCACAAATATCCTTGCTAGACACACCTATTTGAGAGAGCCAAAATTATGTTATGATTTGTTAGAATTGCTCTTTATGCTTCACTTAAATTTTTTTGAGCTATGGAATTGCTCTAGTGCTTCACTTATATCTTTTTGAGCACAGTGTGCTTTAATATTTTTAAATAAATACTCTCATGCTTCACTTAGATTAATTTGAGAGTTAGTAAATTTTTGAAGAAATTCTCTCATGCTTCACTTATATTATTTTGAGAGACGAAAAATTTTATGCTCATGTTCTTCACTTAAATTTGATTGAGCTTGTCAAAAGTAATTGCAATATATGAAACTAGTCCCAAAGTGATAGATATTCAAGAGGGATATAATAAAAACTTTCATGAAGATCATTGGACAAAATAAACTTGATTCATTGTAATAGTTTTGAGATATGATGATAGTGATATGTGAGTCATGTTGGTGAGTAATTATGCTTTAGTAAGAATATTGGTGTTAAGGTTTGTGATTACCTATGCAAGCACGAAAGTCAATAGTTATGCAATGAAATTACATTCTACTTGTGGTGCATTATTCGGTGTTAGTTATGCTTAATGCTCGCTTATGTGATTTTTTGTTTCTTGGTTGGTTGCTTCTCAATCTTTTTGCTAGCCTCCACTTGTACCAAGTAGAAATACTACTTGTGCATCCGAAATCTTTAAACCAAGTTTTGCCATATGAGTCCACCATACCTACCTATATGCAGTATTTCCATGCCGTTCTAAGCAAATTTGTATGTGCCATCTCTAATTTTCAAAATGAATTTCCTTTTTGTGTGCTCGTACCGCTCATGAAGCGGCAGGGGGTGGCCAATATTTTCCATGCTAGATGTGTTATTCTCAAGATGAGTGTTTATTCACTTGTCATTGCATGAGAGTACGGCGGTAATAGGGATGCCCAGTCCCGAAATGAAAAAGAAATTTACTTTATGTTGTCAAATAATAAATTCCTTGGAAAGTGCTGGTATGGATGGTACCCATGGATACGGCTAGCCGTGGAGTGTGAAAGTATGGTGGAAAAAGGAATGAACTTTATTTTATGTTTGGGAACCGCCTATGATATATCTAGCATGGAAAGTGTTGGGAATTACTCGGTCGTTTTCGTTGATGGGAAAAGTATGCCTCTCAAAACAAATTATCTCCCAATTTAAGCTTTGAGCTCTGACACCTCTGCAAATCCCTACTTCCCTCTGCGAAAGGCCTATCTATTTACTTTAAGCAATTTTTATTTTTATTTGAGTCTCCATCTTCTCTTATAAAGCACCAACTAGGGAGCACTATGATCATACTTGAGCATTGGATGTAGCTAATATGCGAGTGTGTTTCATGAATGGATCAATGATTGAGCATGATGGGCTAGGGATAACTTTCTTTAGTGTTGATATTTTGAAAGACATGGTTGCTTGTTGATATGCTTGAGTATTGAAATCTTCATGTCAAAACTAGACTATTGCGTTGAACCATATAAGAGTCCAAATGTCCATGCTACAAAAGAAAAGAATATGTGATGAACATGTTAGGCAGCATTCCACATCAAAAATTCTATTTTTATCATTTACCTACTTGAGGACGAGTAGGAATTAAGCTTGGGGATGTTGATACGTCTCCAACGTATCTATAATTTTTGCTTGTTCCATGCTGTTATGTTATCATTCTTGGATGTTTTACAATCATTTTATAGCAACTTTATATCATTTTTGGGACTAACCTATTGACATAGTGCCCAGTGCCAGTTGCTGTTTTTAGCTTGTTTTTTACTTCACAGAATATCAGTACCAAACGGAGTCCAAATGCAGCGAAACTTTTTGAAGATTTTTTCTGGACAAGAAGACACCCAGTGGGCCAAAGAAGTACCAGAGGGGAGGCCCGTGGTGGGCACAACCCATCAGGGCGCGCCAAGGAGCCTAGGCGCGCCCAAGGGTGTTGTCCCCCCCCCCCCACGGAGACCTCCTGCACCGCCTCTTCGCCCTATAAATTCCCAAATATTGCAGAAACCCTAGAGGAGTCGACAAAACACAATTCCAACCGCTGCAAGTTCCAGAACCACGAGATCCAACCTAGACACCATCACGGAGGGGTTCATCATCCTCATTGGTGCCTCTCCGATGATGCATGAGTAGTCCACCATAGTCCTAAGGGTTCGTAGGCAATAGCTAGATAGCTTCTTCATTCTTTTTGATTCTCAATACAATGGTCTCTTGGAGATCTATTTGATGTAACTCTTTTTGCGGTGTGTTTGTTGGGATCCGATGAACTTTGAGTTTATGATCAGATCTATATCCAGGAATATTATTTGAGTATTCTTTGATCTCTTATATGCATGATTATTTATAGTCTCGTATTTCTTCTTCAAATCTTTGGTTTAGTTAGGCCAACTAGATCGATTTTTCTTGCCATGGGAAGAGGTGCTTTGTGATGGGTTCGATCTTGCGGTGTTCTTTCCCAGTGACAGAAGGGGCAGCAAGACACGCATGTATCGTTTCTATTAAGGATAATAAGATGGGGGCTATTCCTACATGAATAGATCTCATCTACATCATGTCATCGTTCTTATTGCATTACTCCGTTTCTCCATGAACTTAATACACTAGATGCATGCTGGATAGCGGTCGATGTGTGGAGTAGTAATAGTAGATGCAGGCAGGAGTCGGTCTACTAATCTTGGACGTGATGCCTAGATATTGATCATTGCCTTAAATATTGTCATAATTATTCGATCTTTTATCAATTGCCCAACATTAATTTGTTTACCCACCGTGTGCTATTTTCTCGAGAGAAGCCACTAGTGAAATCTACGGCCCCCGGGTCTATTCTTTATCATATTTGCTTTGAGATATATTTTTATTCGCTTTTATTTTCAGATCTATTATTCCAAAAACCCAAAAATACCTTGCTGCCCTTTTTTATTACTTATTTTATTTTGGTGTTTTATCGAGAGCTATTTATCTAATCTACCACAAATTTATTTATCTTTTTACCGTGGAGGGATTGAAAACCCCTCTTACGCGTCGGGTTGCAAGTATTTGTTCTTTGTGTGCAGGTACCGTTTACATAGTGTTGCTTGGTTCTCCTACTGGATCGATACCTTGGTTTCATAACCGAGGGAAATACCTACTGTAGCTATACTGCATCGCCCCTTCCTCTTTGGGGAAATACCGATGTAGTTCGAGCGACATCATCGTTCACCGTGTTGGTGCTCTCGACGCGGCATGGTCAACGTAGTCAACAAACGACAACAATCAGAAGAGGGATGTACGTGGAGCGGCTGACAGTAGGGACCCACATGGTCCATGGCCGCATGCAAGCAAGTGCCTCCTTATTACGCGAAAAAATGATACCTCCCGCTGGCAGGTGGGACCCACCAGCTACATCTTCGCACGCACGGAAGTGCCTCCTTATTACGCGGATTTTTTTTCATCCCCTGACAGCTGAAACCCACCAGCTACATCTTCACACACAAGAAAGTGGCTCCTTATTACGCACAAGAAAAAAGATTCCTCCCGCTGCTAGCTGGGACCCACCCGATTTGGAGGCTAACTTGTGGGCCTACTAAGTACACATGTACGCAGGGATTTGTCAACTTAGTCAACAAACGATTCTAGTAGCAGTGACCGTTGAATGTTAATCCAACCACCGTGCTGCTTCTTCAACCTCTAATCTGCTTGTTCCAGCCGCCCAAACCAATGCCGGCCGTACTGCCTGCTCCTGCCTCCCGTGGCCGGTTGTGCTACTGCTCAGGCATCACCACCCCACCCTACTCCCATCGCTGGCCAGGCCTTCCCTTTACTCACCCACACCCCCTGTTATTTTTCGGCGATGGCAGCCTCACACCGCAGCCGAACCAGTCAACCCTCGTAATCCCTTCCGTGTGGGAAACCACTGTCGTGTCTTCCCCAGCTCCTGTTCGTTCCCTTACTAGGCCTCGCCATTGTCCATCATGTTAGTGCTCTCGGCACGGCGTCGTCAACGTGGTCATCGAACGACAGCCATCTGAAGGGGACTATATGTGGTGAGGCTGACAGCTGGACCCACCAGCTACATCTTCGCATGCAAGGAAGTGCCTTCTTATTACGTGAAAAAATGATTCCTCCCCTTGACAGCTAGGACCCACCAGCTATATCTTCACACGCAAGGAAGTGCGTTCTTATCCTCCCTGATAGCTGGGACCCACCAGGTCGAAGCGTACGTACCATTGTCTGTGTGGTCGCAGACAGTTACGTACATACTGGTCGATCGGTCTGTCTGCCACCATGAACCGTGGTCGAGTAAGGAGCGGTAGCAGTTCAGGCAGTCCCATGTAAATCGTGTACACACATGAAAGCCACGCTGCAAAAAAGACGGCCACGTACGTACATATGAGCGTGGTCTCGAATGCATACAGCAACAGCGTCCTATTCATCGGCAGCCAACCGGTTGGGTCGGAACAGAGAAACAACGTCGTGTTCATCGAGAGGCAACCGACTAGGTCGGAATGTGTCCTGTTCAATGGGAGCCAACCGGCTTGGACGAAACAGCCAAAATGGGGTCTGGCGTACCGCAGAACGGAGGAAACGGCCTTCTGTTTGACCGCCTACGATCAAAACAGGATCTTGTTCATCGGGAGGGTTCAGGCGTACCGCAAAACGAAGGAAACAAGCTTCTCTCCAACCGCCTACGGTCGAAATGGGGTCCTGTTCATTGGGACGGGTGTGGCGTACCGCAAAACAGAGGAAACGGACTTCTCTCCAACCGCCTACGGTCAAAACAGGGTCCTGTTCATCAGGAGGGGTGTGGCGTACCACAAAATGGGACTCCACGGGCTACTCTTTATCCGCCGTAGACTACATCGCTCCAGCCTCCACAAACTACTGTTCATCCACCATAGACTTCCTCCAGCCTCCACCTGCTACTGTTCATCCACCGCGACTTCCTCCTGCCTCCACCAGGTACTGTTCATCCACGGGGTGACTGTTCATCCAACCTTCACCGTCTACTGTTCATCCAGCCTCCACGGCGTCCTGTTCATCCACCCCAACCGGCTGGGGTGTGGTGGCCTCCTCGAGGTCCTGTTCATCCAGCGGCAACGGCCTACTATCATGGGGTCCTGTTCATCCAACCCCAACCGCGAACTGTTCATCCATAGCTAACCAACCGGCTCAACTCACCAAGTCTCGACTCGTTCTATGTATCACGCGCTACGGTAGCAATAGTCACTATTCATCGAGAGGCAACCCAACACCGACTGGCTCCGTATCGCACGAGGGCTCGACCGGCTTCAGTAAGAAGCAACAACAATCGATCGCTCGGGTTTAGTTAGCAGCAGCAGTGAAGGAATCGCTTGGGTTCATTCAGCAGCGAATGAATTGCTTGGGTTCATTTAACAGCCAAGGGATCAATCGCTCAGGTTCAATAAGCGAACGCCTCACTCGAGTTCAGTTAGACAACGCCTCGCACACACGCGTGTACGAGAGAAACGTGCAAACCACAGTGCATCGCTCGGCCCTGACCACCCACCATAACCGAGAACTCCCCGATATTTTCCTCGCCCTCGCTTCTACCATGATTTTTTCTATCATGAACGGCCCAACAAATGTCATGTAGGTGCGTCTCCGGCCCGCCCAGGACAAAAAGCCCATTTTCTGTCATAGAAGTAGCAGCCCACCACATCTATGATGATACGTGTTTTTGTCACAATTATCATCCTAGAAGTGTCATAAGCATGACAGAAAAAGTTTTCGTTTGGGCCATAATGTCACGGATGTGTCTTTTTTTGTAGTGCAAGAAGAGAAGAGGTACACGCACGTCTGTCGAGGACATAGTCACTGCGTCGCACTCTAGCCCAACCGACCACAACACGACGGACGGATATGTGCCTTTCTCGTCCCGGCGCCGGTGGTCAGCTGCTATATCTACGGCTGCGGGATTTGACGCATGCAGCTGCGGATTTGGTGCATCCCAGCCGCCTGCGACAGCGCCTTGCCATGGATTATCCGGGTACCGGGTCGCACAACAATGGCAACACCTCCATGTCGCATGCAGGTAATGAATTCGCCTCTAGCCGCTTGGATCTATCCCGTCGGCGGTTCGCCGGCAAAGACACGACCGGCCATCGTCCGGCTTGGCCCTGGCGCAGCGGCTAGTCGATTCATTGTTGCCACTCATAAAGTGCGATGACTGCTCGCGGCAGGTCGTGCACCGCGTTTCGACCACGCCGGAACATCCCAGTTGGGTGTTCATCAAGTGCCAAAAAGATGAGGTGCACACTTCTTTTGATTCGGCAGTGCTCCCATATTCAGTGCATGTTCGACAGCTTAATTATGCTCAAATTTGTGTGTAGGATGGACGCAAGTTTTGGTATTGATAAGAAGAATACATCGACTATTGATAGCACGAAATTTAGTAGATGCTCGTGCACTCCTTGTTAGAATAGAGGCTAGAGATGAGACTAGAGATGATATTAGATGCGAAGCAGCGTCTACTTCTTCAGAATCAAAGAAGAAAGAAGTGTGCAAGCTCGAGAAGCCACAAATCAACAATGAAGACATAGAGAAGATATTAATCCAATTAGTGGGAGCAGTTATGGAAATTGGATATCTTTTAAAATGTCTAATTGTGGTTCTTGTTTTCTTTGGTCTTGCCCTCCTAGAAAAGAATTGGTGAATGTACTTCCATATATCAAATTGTCATTGATGAAATAAAGAAATGTGCTGGCAAAAAATTGTATGCATACAGCCACCAGCCTTATTAATTATGTTGGTTCTGAATTTTTTCCACTAGTTAATTATGTTGACAAACTTTGATAAAAATACTAGTATATAACTACATAAAAAAAGAAGCCATAATATTTATTTTTTGTAAGGGTGGGCTGTAAGGGCAACCCGAACATGGTCACCCATTCCAGGTCTATTTAGTACCCATACAGCACGACTGTCTTGATCATCATCATCACCCCTCATTTTTTTACCCAAAAAAAGGTTGCCTCTACACCCAAAGCAACATGACCATGATACCCATTACATGCATGCACACAGGGAGCGATCAGGCTCAAGAGAATCTCATACCTGGCATCAGCGGACCAAACCCGCTTAGACCAGGCATCAGACAACATCGTACAGTTCGAGCCGAAGCCACAACCGAATCCAAGGCAATAGAACGACGGTGGCTTGCAGTGCTGTAGCGGTATGGAACTGATGCGGCGGCCATTGAGGCGATGGGTGGGCAGTCGGCAATGAGAGATCGACTGCTTCGCGCGTGCCCACACACACACACGCACGCACGCACACGCGCGCCCGCACACACACACACACAGAGAGAGAGAGAGATATTACCAAATCTGAAGCAACATGCAGCCAAGCTATCAAAAAAAGCCATCGACGGCAGTTCAGTTCCCACGCCAGCCTGACCAATCTCTCAACCAGAACCCGTGACGTGCCCCGCCGCTCGGTCCTGAGCCCGCACCGTCGCGGACTCCTCCAGCACTGGCAGGATCCCCAAGGGATCACAATTCACCGCTCGGTCCCAAGGCGCGATCTGGAGCAGCGAGGGGAACTGGCCTCGAGGAGCGGCGACCCGACGCACCCATCGGTGGGGAGCCTGGCCAGCGCCGGCGGCTGCGACGTGGAGGCGGCGGCTCCACTCGGTCCTCGGCGGTGGCAGATCGTCTCGGATCTCGGCAGCGGCTCGTCTCGGGGGCTAGGGCATCTTGAGAGATCGTAGGAAATAGATCGAGGGGAGCCTCGCTGGCTGTTTTTTTGCTACGTGTGGGGGAAAGACGAAAAAACCGTTGGAGGAAGATAGACGAAAAAAACAAACAAAGGTGGGAGGTGGGACGAAAAAAACTCAAAACGGACAAAAAAACTAACAAAGGTGGGAGGTGGGACAAAAAAAACTCGGAACGGAGACTACCAAGTAAAAGATTAATTAATGTGATTGAGCGATTTATGGTAAGGTTAATTAATTTAGATTTGATCTTTAGAGATTGATCGTGATTGATTCTTTCACATAAAGGCATTACTAAACAACTTGCGTCAACATGGAAAGTCTTGATCCGTTTAGATTTTTTTCGTTGTGCGAGAGTTGAGACGAAAATAAACCGGTGGGGTGGTGGGAGGGGGGATGAAAAAAACCAGCGAAAAAAAAATGGACGAAAGTGGCTGGACGAAAATAAACCGTGGATGCTATTCTACCAACTCACACATTAGGAGTAGATATATATATATATATATATATTGAGAGAAAAATGCACATGGAAAAATATTCTCTAAAACATTTTAACTTTTGAAAAATTGTAATGCAGATATGGAAAATTCGACAATTGTTCTTTTGAAAAATGATGGCAAAGTTAGGGAATTTACACTTTGAACAAAAGGATGGCAAAAAAATAGGAATTTTCCATGGGCACATGAGACAAGTGCAATTCGTAGAATTTTCGTCTGACCATTACAAAATTCATGAAATTTGCCATGTTTTTGGGAAACATAAATTAATAGACATTCCATGGTCTTATTAATAAAATTGCCACATAGACTAAACAATATAAATGCCAAGCTACCTATAACGAAACTACCATGGCCTAAATAGTAAAGGTTATCATGCTACCTATAAAAAACTACCATGGTGTAATTAATAAAATTGCCATGGTCTAACTAATAAAACTTGCCATGGTATAATTAATCCAAATTTCCATATGCCCTAAATGATAAAATTTCTATGCTACCTATGACGAAACTACCATAATCTAATTTATTAAAATACCATGGCTTAAATGATAAAGTTGACATGTGACCTATAATGAAACTACTATGGTGTAATTTTAAAAAATTCCATGACTTAACTAATAAATTTGCTATGGTCTAATTAAATACAATTGCCACAAGGCCTAAATGATAAAATTATCATGCTACCTATGAGGAAACTATGATGATCTTAATAATAAAATTGCCATGGCCTAAATAATTAAATTGCCATGCTAATTATAATGAAGTTGCACAATGGCTAGTCTAGGAAGTTTGTTATCTAAAAAATATGGCAAAATATTTGGTTTTGTAATGCAAACAAGGCAAAATTAGAAAATTCCTTGTTTTTCAAAAGATACCAAACTCAGGAATTTGCCATGGGCACATGCCAAAAAATTAGGAAAGTTTGACTGGCACATGTCAAATTTAGAAGAAAAAAAAGTTGTTTAAAAAGATGACAAATCTAGAGATTCTACAGAAATTCTAAGTTTTACCATGTCGATAGTACACAAAAAAGGCAAAAAAAATAATACAGAGCATGGCAACACATAGAATTTGCCATTGGCACTACTAACAAGTCATGTGGGACAGCTTTGAAGAAAAAATGATATCTTGGATTTTCCATGGCAATTGTAGAAAAAAACTTAAGTGTAAGTTTTGCCATGTTATTATTGTCGTGGCAATCAGACAAACATAGTAAATGTGACATCACTGATTTATAATTTTACTCTATAGGTTCATTGGCAAGTGAATAAAAACATAGCAAAAAGGTGGCATTGCAATTTTTTTTGCTCTATAGCTTCGCTAGAAAAAAACACCAAAAAGTTTTCCATGGATAGTTTGTAGATACGAAACAAAGTAAATTTGCCACGAAATGAATATAGAACTAATACAAAATTAAGATGCCAGGGTAGAAACATGTTTAAGAAGTTTACCATGTCAAGTCTATATTTGTATTACCAAGTTTGAGGTGACATGGT